>JARHVA010002201.1:0-600000 GCA_037957365.1 Torreya grandis
TTTTCTTGCCTGTTGCATCTCGAAGAAGATTGGGACCACTATGTTGTGCACATAGATGTAAAATCTAGTAATGCTACACTCGATAAAAATATCAATGCAAATTTTGCGGACTTCGGTTTGCCACTCTCAATCTCGGTCAACAATGGCTGCCGCAGATGCAGTCACTTCACTTCCTGTGGAACTCAGATCTCCAAGCTTTGCTCTGAGGTCGTCGAGCTTCACTAAATCAGGGAAAAATAAAAATTATAAATCACCTTTAACTCCAACGTGAGAGATTTAAAATCCATTGTTGCAACATCTTAGGTGTTTTTTTTGTTTACAGAGAAAACAAGAAGAGAGTTTAATAGGTTGGCTACTCAAACTTTCATATTGGGGAGAACATCGATCGAGATTGAAACGAAATCTACAGCCTTCAATTGGAAGAAAAGCAGGTCAATGATAACACTTTCAAAAAAGAGGATGTAGTGGAGCCATAAGAAGAACCCCTGCAAATAAGAGTATGTTGAGACTTATGTATTTTTTAACCTATTTTTTTCTTTATTTGTTTTACCTGCAAGTAAGAAGATGTTGAGACATTTTTTTTAAACATAATTTTTTCTTTATTTTTTCCCAATAATCAAAGGGTTCTAAATAATTTTTATGAAATCGGGTGTGTTGATATTTAGACGGGCTTGACAGGGATTGTTTATTTTTATAGCCCTACCGTCATTAATCAATTTCCATTCAATAGTACTAGATTAGCATCTACAAGGTTGTGGGCATCACCATTTTTATAGCCATATATTTTCTTATGATTTTTCTTACCATCCGAAATAGTTTTTCATTAGGTTTTTATTTTTGTTTTGATAGTGTAGTAGACTCTGTCATAGAGGTGAAGAGAGAAACAACATTGAATGAAACTGCACCTAGGGAAAATAATCAATCTTTCAAGCAAGATATATCAATGACCTTACCTTCCAATGAGAGGATATAGGACTTGTGTCATTATCTTTCATGAACTCCACCTTAACCTTATGATTCAAAACTTGAATTATAGACAAGAGATTTATTGTCAAGATAAGGACATACATTACCTTTGTGAGAGTACAGGTTCATGTCCTAAGAGGAATGGTGATAGTTCCAATTCCTTTAGCAACATACTCTTTATCTTTTATAATTTAAACTTGATCTCTAGTGGGTTGATTCATTAGTAAATAAAAGAGCTCCTTGCATCCTATCATATGCTTGATAGTGCCATATTTGATCAACCAAATATTGCTCATTTGTGATGAGGTTTGGGAGACAAGAACTACATTCTTATATGCACCACCACAATCTACTTTTATGAGTACCTCCTATTTAGATTCATCATCCTATTGATGTTTTTCCTTTACATGTCTACATTACTTCCATCATCAAGGACATATTTTTGATTTATGTGAATCATCTCCACTTGATGTCCCTTCTTTATTGGATGAGCTTTGTGTCAAGGCATTATACTAGCAGTGATCAATGTCATGCGTATTAGTGTAGTAAATATGACACCATCATTTTGCCTTCTCAAAATTTTGTTGTTATTATGAATGCTTTGGTGGTCCTTTCGAGAAATTTAGACCATGTTGTTTCAAAATTAGGGATTTATCCTTGAACTCATCTTGCATGAAATAGATGGCTTCTTCTTATTGATGCAAATTTACCAGTTCTTTGAAAGATACTACTTACTTTATAATGTTCAGTGTCATGATGAATGTGCAAAATTGAGAGGGGATAGATCTCAATGTGATTGAAACTAATATCTTATCCTCGATCATTTTCTCAAGCATAATTAATTTTTATTGTAGTTTTGATACCCAGCATAATAACTCCTCAAGTTTCTCACCATCTTTTGAGTATGAAGCTTTAACTGGAGATGGAGAATCTTTGTCTAGTTTTTCACCTCATAAATAGTGGACAGAATATCCCAAGCCTCTTTCAATGTTTTCACATCCTAAATATGATGTTGAACCTCATTAGTGACACTGAGTGTGATCAACATCAGGGCTTTTGCATTTGACTTGTCATATATTATTCACTCATCAACTTTGGCAGGATGGGTCACCGTGTTAGTGACAATGCCCCATAATTCTTCGAATTGAATAATCATTCACATCTTCATCTTACATAAAGTAAAATTTGTCCCGTTGAGAATTTGGGCATAGAACATGAGTAATTTGGGTGCAGACATTTTTTTTTTACTTTATTTATACAAAATTTTACAATCAAAACAGTGTTTTATGCTTCAAAATTATGTATAAAAAATGTACCTTGTAGAAATGTTGCTTTCTTATTTCACTTATTGGAAAGAGGGCCCTTCACTATAGGATTTTTCTATGCAAGATGATAACATTTATAGAGAAATTAATGGTAATAGTTTGTAATATATATTGGCAAATAATGGTGTCTTAGTTCAACATTGACCAACCGTTATGATGCTCTCTTAGTTAAGGTTTGAATGTTGCTCTTCAACTATGGGGCCCAAGGTTCAAACCTTATGAGTGATTAAAATAAACACAAAACATCTCCTACATGCTGTAAAAACTCTTCCAATAGACTTCCATGCTTCTGCTTGGTGTGTGGCCTGTGTTGTGGCTAGTATGCTTCACGTGTTACTTTACTTTAGCAACTGGGCTTCACTTATTTACAATTGATATAATCTCCAATGATTTATTGCATGCTTCCATACTCTTCAATGGATTTATTTTCATAGTGTCTAAGGCCTTGATCACTTCTATTGTTATGCTTCGATTAGGTAAGCATCGACCAGCCTAGATGAAATCTTATTGCTGACTTTGTTGTTAGATGAAGACTTAGAATGGCTTCAGACTTTCATGCTACCATCTCAAGTGTCACTACTTATTTAGCTATGTTGTACATTTTATCAAAGCATCTTCTTCTATTGTGTGTCAATCAGGCCTCAAGCTTGGATCCATCATCTTCAACAGATCATTGTGTTTTGGCCACTCAGAGACTTACAATGCTTCTACACTTCTTAGCCAACTAACTCTCTCCATTGTACTGCACAGGTCTCAAGGTTGGTATGCTATACTACTATAATAAATAAATTATAATGCTTGATGTTTATTGATGAACAAAGTAGGAGATTAAATACATATAAAAATTGGTTATCAAAACTGTGGTTTACTAACTGCAATGTAACTATCCAACCAAAACTATCAAATGACTACCTAATAGTTATGCTAAATAATGTAATAAACTCAAACCATTATGCTAAGATTAGATACTAAAATTTGGTATTAGACACTTATAAATATCATTTTTGACTTACCTTCATCTTACATGACTTACGTGTACATACACGACTCTAGTTTTCTATCCTCTCACACCTACATGCTATCTATGGGTCTGATCCATCCAAGTTGTTGTTAGTCACCCATAGGAAACCTATAGTCTATTATAAATCATCTATCTTACTTTGACATATTGATATAATTATATCAATATTACTATCTCCTAGATGGAAACATCACTTTCATAAAAGATGATGGTTCTATCTCCCACCAAGCTATAGTAGATTTTAAAAATCAAATCATTCCTAAGGGTTAGCCCATTTTCCTACAATGTTGATGGAGAGGGAAATTACCTAATTCGAATCATATAAATAAAAAATACTTTTATGCTTATTGATCATCTATGTAACACTTATCAAGCACACTCAAACACTTGCACATTTAAGAAGGCTAAAGTTATTATTACCAAATTGAAAATAAATCACTAAAAGTAGTTCCACACCAAGTATGAAACACTCGAGAGTAAAGCTAAACATGTCATTTTCTAATTGTCAAAAGATAGATCACATGTTGCATACATTAAATAATCACTATTGCACACATACACCTAATGGGGAGAACTACATGCAACTTGATTTCCCTCCTTGGACTATTAGACATGTAGATAGTGCTCAACCAATCATTAGGGTTTGGTTGAGGTTGGCTCAACCCACTTTTTTCCACATTTTTAAGGTCTAAACATAAATTGAAGTGGACTGAGGGTTGTGAAATAAAGGAAACATTTTTTTGGGTATTATGCAAGCAATTAAATTTTATTTTCATAGACATAGACACATTAGAAGCATCTAGTTCATAACATAGTGTCGGATACTACCAACCCAAGCCTAAAAATATAATTTGAGCATAGTTAAAGAGACAGAACCTCATCTAAAAGACTCATAATCCAACTTGTCATCTTTACTGCCATCTACCACCTATCTTAGTCCTATAAAAAATAGGATAAATCTTTAAGTTTCTTAACTTCTATTATACTTTCTATGTTTAGTAATCTCAATTGTCAGTTCAACTCCAATCCTTTACATTAAGACTTATGCTTAATTTTCATATTTTATAATATGATTTAGTATTATAGTTTTATCCTAATTAAGGATCACATAATCAAAATAGGATAAAATTTATTGGTGAACCTATATTTGCTTGAACATTTCCAAACCCTAGGTTGCACTTAGGGTTTCATCCTTTTTATAGGGTTTTTTAATTTTAGTCTAAAGGTTTCATTTTTAGACCCAATTTTTTATTTCTATTTTTTCACCTAATATAAAAAAAACACATAACTATAATAAATGAACATTGTTTCTATTTTTTTACTCAAGCTATGATGTAAATCATTATATGTTGTTGGCCTTTATTATGTAAAAATAGTAACAACTATGTCATTCCATGGAACAAATATTTATACATGATTAAGGATAAAATCAATAATGAACAATCTCTAAATTTCCTTAATTCATATTTTTGTAAATTCCAATCCATGATTATACATATTATCACTAAGTGCCAAAGGGTGTGTATGATTGATTTTCTTTCCCATCCTCCTAGACCTCAATGTTGTATTATTTACCATCCAACCCCCATTATCTTCCCAAGGATTATATTGGGTTACGCAGTCCATGTTGTCACTACTACAAGATGTAAGAACAAAGGTAGTCAAAATGTTCCTCCTCATCCCCTTCTGCCTCTAATTAGGACATCCATTCAAAAAAATGTATGAAATAATTAATCAACTAAAAAAAACCCATGCCAAGATTTCCATTCTTCGGTTATTAAAGAGATCAACTATTTAAAAGGACATCCTACATGAGGCATTACATGAGACAACTCTTCTAGATGATACAGAACTTGTTTACTTTACTTCTCTAATGAATACATTAAAGGATAATGACAAAGTGATGTCCTTTGAAAAGGAAGACTATCCTATCAAACAAACAATATAGAAAATCTATCATTGTTCACTAAAGTTGAAAATTCAAAATAAAGTAGTTAAACACGTGTTTATAGATACTGGATCAGGAATGAATACCTACAACTCAACTTTATTTAAAAAATTAGATATATGTATGCATATTATTAAAAAATTAGATTAAAGTGTAATAAGATTTGATGAAATCCTACATCAGATACATGGATCAATATCATTAGATCAATTTCATTATTGGATGTGAACCAAGTGCATGCATGGCTACCCAAGCCCATGCTTGGATGACAAAAAAATTGTTCATGAATTGGTAGCATCATTTCACCAAATCTTTACCTAGAGGATTTTTACCTAGTAATAGACATCTTTTCATTTTTATTGGGTATGATAGCCATGTCACACTTTCAATGATTGAAGAGGCTAGAGATTTGGGTATGGATCTTCTTACATTACTCGCACATACTAACCACAAATTTCATCCACTTGATGTAAGTGTCTTTGGTCTATTCAAGGTGTACTTCAGGAATGAAAAGATGACATGGATGAATACAAATCATGGTTTTGAGATAGAGAGACAATAATTGGCCACTTTGGTTAGCATAAGTATAAAGATGGCAGTAACTATAAATAATATCAAATATAGATTTTGATGGATAAGAATATGTCCCTTTAACCCTGAGGCACTTGTTAATGATATGAATATGAGTGCAACTTTTGATGTCAAGGAGGATGAAGTTCGTTCTACAAAAAATATATTGAGGTTGGCAGGCTTGACTGAGGAAGACATTGAACCTACAATAGAGAAGATGGAGCAAATGAAGGAAGGTAATGTTGTTCAAGGTGAAGAAGGTGAAAGAAAAAATACACAATGTGTTGAACATGAAATAATTTATTTAAATATTATATACATTAATGGTGAAGAGGATTTGAATGTCCATTGTAATGAAATGGATGCATTATTTAGTTTCAACTAAGACGGTTTAAATCTGCCTATGCAAGTAAGCCAAATAGATTAGCTAAGGGAGGGAGTAGCAAATCTAGGCTTGAATTATGAAATTATTGAATTTTATGTCTCTGCATCAATGTCATCATTGTCGCCTTCTATTCCACTAGAAATAGTTAATTACTATGTACCAAATGGACAATGGAGCATAGATGATGAAATAGTTTATCTAGATGCCAATGAGGAAATTGTAGAAATCAATGAATGCAGGCAAGCAAAAAGCAATGAGTGTCAAACTCCAACATCAACATTTCTAAAATTGCTAGCGAAAAGGATTACAAAGAAATTAGGAAAATTTTCACTCAAGTTGAGCCAACAATCACAAATTGTCACATCAGAGGAGTATCACAAATTGTCACATCAGAGGAGTATTAACAAATGTTTATATAACAAGAGACCCGCGAGAAGGAGAAGGAAGGATCAAAGGCAAAGAAGAAATAAGAAGTTGATGATAGGAAATCCTTAAAACAAGTTGAAACGGAAATAAGGGGAAACTAGAAACTCAAATATGTAAGAAAAAGGCATATGAAGGAGTAGGATAAGATATGTTAGATCCAAGAACAGGGGCAAAAGAGAGAGCAAGAGAAAAGAGACAAGTAATTTGAGAAGGCTAAAAGTAAATTAGAGAGGCGAATACATTATAGCATGGAATTCAACCCTCTACTCGAACAACATCATATATTGAATGACATGATAAACATCCTATCACCAATTGGTTCATATTGTAGAACTTCCCTTTCCATTAACATCGTAATAAATCACATGAAGGACAAAGCCACTGAAGGACAAACAAAAACTCTAATATCTCCGAATATAGGGAATGAAGGGCACAAGTCAACTTTTCCACCTTGGATGGTTAAAGTTTTGTTTTACCATAAATTAATGTAATGAAATGTATTTACCTTCTTTTATAATGTCAAGAATAGTATTGATAAATGTAGTGACAGTAGAGATATTTAGTTTGATAGTGTATTGTAATTAATTTTACTTGTTATCTACCATTAATTCTACAAATGGATCACAAGCTTAATGCAAATTAGAAAAATTCACCTGAAAATAACTTAGCAATTATTCTTCTCCACTGTTGATTGTGAAATCAAAATTTGTCATCATTACCCACAAATAACAAACATGAACAACACATGTAAAAAATAGAAGCAATAAAAATTGAGCTTTAAAAACTTTGCAAACTTTGAAAAGCAATAACTATATGATATTTCCAAACTTCAGAAACATATACTATGTTAAGAAACATAATGTAAAAATAATAAATGTAGCACAATTTTTGCAAACACAACAAGTGTTAAGAAACATAACATTCGTACATTTTTCACAAATGAGCAGCCAGACAAACATTCACCCTTCACAACAATTCAACTTCTATCCAAAACAAAAATGCATGGATATTGTTTTTGAAAATTTAATGGAAAAATTATTCAACAACATTGTCAATAGAATGAAAAATGTAAGAAAAACATGCAACAACAACATAACAACATTTACTGGTATGTTAATGAAATTCTCATTCAATACTGATAGCCAAAACCATTTACTAGTATGTTAATGAAATCATTATTTTAGATAGAACCACATAAACATTTACCGGTATGTGAATGAAAACCCTTATGGCTTTTATCCATATACCAGTACGTGTTACATCTTGTGCACACACTCATATTTCAACCTGGCACATTGTTTTATATGAATGACCCATATTAATTCAGAATAGAATATCAACAAATTCTAGGGTTCCATCCATACAGTAGAAAATGTTGAGCGATTTAATCAACAACTTATAAAATGTGAATGAATAACTACATCAACATAAATTGATAGGAACATATGAATGAAAACCAATAGATTTGGAGAAAGATGTGAATGAAAACATGTAGATGCTGTGGGTTCATAATTGGCCATGAAAATAAAACAACATTAATTGACAGGTACATATGAGAATAACATATTTTGGTATGTCCATTAAAAACTTTGGGCCTTACATCCACACAATAGTGAATGTTGCGTCTTCCAACCCATGTTATGTAGGGAAATAGAAATGCAACACAAAAAAGAAGCACATAGTGACATGAATTTAGAAATATCCAATGCTTCCATTAAAATACCAACAAATTTGGAACAAGATGTGAATAAAAACATGCAGATGATGTGGGTTCAAAATTAGGTAACATTTCATCCCTCTAATAAATGTCTTCCAATAAGGGTATTGAAGGTAAAGTAACAATAATAGGCACATGAAAAGAAAAAGAACATAGTTGTGGGTTCATTAACAAGCAACACACTCTATGTAATGTTTCATCACTCCTTTAACATACTAGTATACATTTAGTTAGATATGCATGCACACTAAAAAATTAATGAATATAGAAGGCACAATAACAATAATTTTCATCCTTCCATTTTGCCAATTGAGATCTTTTGCAAAACATTGTATGATCGGTTCTATGGTTGTTTATGTGGAGGAGGTCCACAAGAAAGGTAGGGAGAGACATTTTTTGGTGTAATGTTCCATCATTTCATTAACATACCAATAAATGTCTACTTAGATGTGATGTCACACAAAAAAAATGAACAAAGAAAGCATGCCAAGAAACGTTTATTCATGGTGCATAGGGTAGCATTAAATTGACTCAGTAATGGATAAAATCCTATCAAGCCATGTGGAAAATGGTAGTGGATTCCATAGTAATGACCCACACGTCTTCCAATCTGAGCTTAATCCAATAGAAATGTGTTGCATATATAAATAATAGAGTAGAATGAATAGAAAACATGTGAATAACAGCTACGTTAGTTCATTAACATACTAGTAAATTTTTACTCAGATGTAAAAGCACGTAGAAAAAACATCACGTGATGAAGACCCCAAAAATTCAAGAAACATAGAAGGCATACAACAAAAAAAATGAATAGAGAAGACATGCAACAAAAAAACATCAATAGAAAAGGCATGCAACAAAGAAACTAAACAGAGAAGGCATGCAATAAAAAACATGAAGAGAGAAGGTGCAATAATAATAACAATGAAGCAAAAGCAAAAAAAAACTACTATGGGTTCAGTTACAGGAAACACACCTACGTGACAACTTTCATCCTTGCATTCTGCCGACTGAAATCCCTCTGCATAACATGGCATATTCAAGAACTTTTGAGTAGGTTCCATCCAATTTGGGGGAGGAAGTATGCAATATGGCAGGGAGAGAATGTGGCAAGTGGCATGCAGGAAGGAATTAACTTGCCACATTAATGGATAAAAGCCCATTGAGCCATATAGAAAAAGGTGTTGTCCTTGACATTAATGAGCCATGCATCTTCCAACACAACACATCGTGTCATAATAATGAGACACACATCTTACAATACGTCACATCATTTCATGTTATTGACCTTTGAATATTTTGATCCATGGCTTACATGTCAATATTATAAGTTAATAATAAAATAATGGGTTTGTTTGATCCCAATTTCTAATGTGTTGTTTCTACTTTGGTAGTGTGAGCACCTCATCCTCGTGCCTTCTATGTTTCCTTCTCCTTGATGTTTGATTATCACCTCTTGACCTCAACACCGTTCCTGTCCTTTTGATCACTTTAGTCTTTCTTTCCATTTTGGTCTTGCCTCCCCATGAATTTTGGAGCCATCTAGGCATAAAGTTCGCAGTCCTTGGAAGATAATATATATTTTTTGATTTTTTATTTTTACCGTTGGTCACCTATTAAAATTTTATTCATTTCAATGGTCACAAACATTAATACCTTTCTATCTATTGAAACTCGTTGACTGCTACTATTCGTTGAGGATACACTGATTTTCTTTATAAGGAAGACAAGTCACAATCCTAAATTATATTTTATTTTTGTTGATAAATCACAAGTCGTGATTTGAAACACGTAGAGTAAAAACACTTCACACAACGTTTACCTAGAGATTTGTATGATTTAACATTCATTTCATAATATTCGTTAGAGGAATGGTTGAAACATTGTGGTTCCTCTTAATGTTATACTTTCCACCTGCATGGGGGGATTTGTACAAATTGAGGGTATGACACGCACCTCCGAATTATGATGTCTCTCATGCTTTCCATCGATCTTCTTATTTTCGATGTAAGACAACTTCAAACCAAAGCAAGCAAGGCACTTCCCAATTAATATATCTTCTTCTTTACTCCAAAGTACAAACCTTTTTATAAGTCTTCTAACCATCAACGACATCTCATCTTGTCTTCTTTAGAATCAAAGTCTTTTCCCTTTGATATGACACAATTAAAAGATAATGAAAATGATGTGATGTTTGAGTTTGATGTTCTTGTTTACTCCAAATTTCAATTTTTTCTATAAGTCTTTACCTAAACTATCGAAAATATTTCCTCTATTCTTTAGAATCAATTTTTTTTTTTCTTGATATGACACGATGAAAATTAACCACAATTTATTTCCATGGGCAATGAAAATGACATGATTTTATGTCCGATGTTCTTATTTACTCCAAATTTCAAACCTTTTTAAAAATCTTTACCTAAACCATGGACGTCTCCTCTCTCTAAAACCAAATACTTTTTCCCTAATATGACATAATGAAAATTAACAACCACAACTTATTTCTTGTTTAGTCCAATACTCTTATTTACTCCAAATTTCAACCTTTTAAAAAAGTCTTTACCTAAACCATTCACAACATCTCTTCTTCTAGAACCAAAGATTTTTTTTATCTCTAATATGACATGATAAAAATTAACAACCTCGGAACTCATTTATCTCTTTGCATTTCTGAATCATCAAACTGTTCGCTATTGAGGTGAAGAGGAAATAATAATGGGAAGAAGGAAAATGGAGGGAGGTGTTTTAAGGGAGATGATGTGCCTAGCATTGTTATTAATCACTGCCAATGCAATACCCCATGCCAATCAAATAAGCAACTGGTATTCTCATTCTTATATTGGGGACAATGTTTTACAGGATAGTCCTGATATACAAGGAACTTTTTCTCTTATGAACGATCGTGTGTTTATGGATGGAGATTCCGCATGGCCAGGTCACCATGATGCTGACAAAAGGGATGTTGAAGCTCTGCTGTCCTTCAAAAACGCCATTACATTCGACCCCATGCAATGGCTCTCCACCTGGACTACTAACAATTCGGAGGAGGTGTGCTCGTGGAATGGTATTTGGTGCAGAAAGTCTACACGGAGAGTGGTGGCCATAATTCTCCCTCATTTGGGATTGGAAGGTACGATCTCTCCTTCTATAGGAGGCCTCTCCTCGTTGCACACTTTGAACCTCTCTGGTAATTATTTCACAAGAAGGATTCCATTTGAGCTTGGCCACCTGAAAGCATTGAGAACACTTGATCTCAGCATTAATCTACTGATGGGTTCGATCCCCAGATCTCTTGCTAATTGCACCCAACTTTAGTGGATTAGACTTTCACATAACAACTTGACGGGGAGTATACCTGCAGAATTTGGTGACCTGGGAAAGTTAGAGCATCTCAACGTGTCCTACAACGGTCTGGGAGGAAGCATTCCAAATTCTCTTAGCAACTGCACGTCTCTCTCTGATTTGGTCATTGGCTACAACAAATTCACCGGTTCAATCCCCCCTGTTCTGAGCTTGATAAAGAACCTATCCTATATTTTTTTCGAAGGTAACATCCTAACTGGTTCTATCCCCCCTCCTCTCGGTAATTGTTCTAAATTATATTTTATTGCATTTGGTCACAACAAGTTGACAGGAAGTGTTCCCTCTGAATTTGGTAAGCTTCAGAACTTACAGTACCTTAACCTTCAGTCTAACAAGTTGAAGACCGAAATCCCTGCAGCTCTGGGTAATTGTTCTTCACTTGAAATATTGTTATTGAGTCGTAATAGGCTGTTTGGCAATATACCACCTGAACTGGGAAATTTGAAAGAGCTTTTCCAATTATTATTGTTTGGCACTCGCAATCTCACAGGCCCTATTCCGGCAGAAATAGGAAACTGTAGCAATCTTAATTGGATTGATGTAGGAGGAAACAAAATCAAGGGCCCCCTGCCCATGACTATCTCCAAGCTTCCGCTCTCCATCCTTAACTTAGGTGATAATGGTATTGAAGGGATGCTTTCAGAATTTATCTTCAATGTCAATATGACTCAGTTGACCCGTTTAAGTTTTCATCTAAATCGGTTTACAGGTAGCATACCTAAGGGTATTGGACAACTTACCGAGTTGACATATTTGAATTTAGGGTTAAATAAGTTAACAGGTATGGTCCCTGAAGAAATAACCAATATGAGCAAGCTACAAAATCTTTATCTGGACGGGAACAATTTTAGTGGGCCTATACCACAGAGCATTGGTCAACTTAAAAATCTTATTCAATTTTCTATTTACAGAAATAAAATTTCAGGGATTATTCCTGACAGCATTGGCGGTTTGATTTCAATTGAGTATTTAGATGTATCATTAATCAGCTGAGGGGACAAATTCCACAATTTGTAGGCAACTGCAAGCATATAACCGATTTGGTACTGGATAACAACCTTTTGAGGGGGAGAATACCAGCGACATTGGGTAATTGCACAGCCTTAAAGAGGCTGAAGCTGTCCAACAACTCATTCGATGGAAATATAGATATTATGTTTTCTTCTTCTTTAGAAGTTTTGTCTGCCTGTTCTAATAAATTGTCAGGGACCTTACCCGCATCCTTGATCAATTGTACACAGCTTAAGCTTCTGGAATTCGGCAAAAATAGATTGACAGGTGAGCTTCCTTCATACCTCCTTGCAAATCATCAAGAGCTAAGGGTTCTTAGTCTTGGATATAATGAGCTTGAGGGTAGTATTCCTCTATCCATCACAAACCTCACTAAACTGCAGGTGTTGGATTTGTCCAATAATAAATTTGGGGGAAGAATTCCGTCTGGTCTGGAGTGCCTGGAGGGATTTAGGAACCTTGAATCTTCAAAAGTGAGTGGTAATACACTGTATGAGGATATACCAGGGATAGTAATGAAAGGAAATGAGTATAGGTTGGAATATGTGCTGGCAGCAAACACAATACTAAATTTGGCAAATAATAATCTTAGTGGGGAAATACCGGCATACATTGGGGGTCTGAGTAGCATGAGGCTACTAAATCTGTCTGGAAACCATTTGGAAGGTGGGATACCGGCATCATTGGGGCAAATATCCACTCTGGAGCAGTTGGACTTGTCAAAAAATAATCTGAGCGGGCAGATACCTGAGGAGCTGTCAAAATTGTTCTTCTTGGCCTCCTTCGATATTTCTTTCAACAGACTATGTGGGAGAATGCCTGGAGGACCGCAGTTTGAAACTTTTGAAAAGATATTTTACCAGGGAAACCCTCCTTGTTTTTGCGGATACCCTTTTCAAAAGTGCGAGAAAAAGAAAAATCCAACATTGCCTTCACCATTAAAGAAGGAAAAGAAGTCAGTGTGGAGCAGGGTAGATGAACATGTATCTGTGGTGGGGTTGGGGTTGGGGTTTGGGATTGGATTCAGTGGAGCAATGTCAGTGATAATCGGGTGGGAAAGAATAAGACGTTTGATATTGGGCCCTCCGGTGAGACGCCGTAACTATGGTGTTTATTGGTTTCCTAGTTAACTAACTGGTGAGCTTAAAAATGTGTATAAATATTTATTCTCAACTTTTTAGTTTTTTAATTTTATTTTATGTATAATGTAATTCAACTATCACTTTTTGAATTTGTCTTGTATTTACATAATAAAGATAATATTATTATATTTAAAATTGAGTACTATATATATTTTTAATATAATTAAATTTACAATTATTTTTAAAATAGATAATATTATTATATTTATTTTTAATATTCGCTTTAATATTTATGGTACTATATGTTATTGTATATTCAATATTAATCTTTGCATTTAGGATGATGGGCTATATTTTGTAATGACTCCCCCTTCAAAAAATAAATAAATAAATTGAAATGATTATTTATTTAATTGTATTTAAAAATAAATAAAATGAAATTAATACATGTAAAGTTGATTGGCCATTTACTTTCAAAAGATAATATTTATGTCACATACGTCATAAGAGGTTTGAGTGAATGCTCATAATGCATTCCAAATACCTCTGGTAAGTAACACACACTTCTTCATCAAAGAAAATAAATCGTAAAACATTTTCTTGCCTGTTGCATCTCGAAGAAGATTGGGACCACTATGTTGTGCACATAGATGTAAAATCTAGTAATGCTACACTCGATAAAAATATCAATGCAAATTTTGCGGACTTCGGTTTGCCACTCTCAATCTCGGTCAACAATGGCTGCCGCAGATGCAGTCACTTCACTTCCTGTGGAACTCAGATCTCCAAGCTTTGCTCTGAGGTCGTCGAGCTTCACTAAATCAGGGAAAAATAAAAATTATAAATCACCTTTAACTCCAACGTGAGAGATTTAAAATCCATTGTTGCAACATCTTAGGTGTTTTTTTTGTTTACAGAGAAAACAAGAAGAGAGTTTAATAGGTTGGCTACTCAAACTTTCATATTGGGGAGAACATCGATCGAGATTGAAACGAAATCTACAGCCTTCAATTGGAAGAAAAGCAGGTCAATGATAACACTTTCAAAAAAGAGGATGTAGTGGAGCCATAAGAAGAACCCCTGCAAATAAGAGTATGTTGAGACTTATGTATTTTTTAACCTATTTTTTTCTTTATTTGTTTTACCTGCAAGTAAGAAGATGTTGAGACATTTTTTTTAAACATAATTTTTTCTTTATTTTTTCCCAATAATCAAAGGGTTCTAAATAATTTTTATGAAATCGGGTGTGTTGATATTTAGACGGGCTTGACAGGGATTGTTTATTTTTATAGCCCTACCGTCATTAATCAATTTCCATTCAATAGTACTAGATTAGCATCTACAAGGTTGTGGGCATCACCATTTTTATAGCCATATATTTTCTTATGATTTTTCTTACCATCCGAAATAGTTTTTCATTAGGTTTTTATTTTTGTTTTGATAGTGTAGTAGACTCTGTCATAGAGGTGAAGAGAGAAACAACATTGAATGAAACTGCACCTAGGGAAAATAATCAATCTTTCAAGCAAGATATATCAATGACCTTACCTTCCAATGAGAGGATATAGGACTTGTGTCATTATCTTTCATGAACTCCACCTTAACCTTATGATTCAAAACTTGAATTATAGACAAGAGATTTATTGTCAAGATAAGGACATACATTACCTTTGTGAGAGTACAGGTTCATGTCCTAAGAGGAATGGTGATAGTTCCAATTCCTTTAGCAACATACTCTTTATCTTTTATAATTTAAACTTGATCTCTAGTGGGTTGATTCATTAGTAAATAAAAGAGCTCCTTGCATCCTATCATATGCTTGATAGTGCCATATTTGATCAACCAAATATTGCTCATTTGTGATGAGGTTTGGGAGACAAGAACTACATTCTTATATGCACCACCACAATCTACTTTTATGAGTACCTCCTATTTAGATTCATCATCCTATTGATGTTTTTCCTTTACATGTCTACATTACTTCCATCATCAAGGACATATTTTTGATTTATGTGAATCATCTCCACTTGATGTCCCTTCTTTATTGGATGAGCTTTGTGTCAAGGCATTATACTAGCAGTGATCAATGTCATGCGTATTAGTGTAGTAAATATGACACCATCATTTTGCCTTCTCAAAATTTTGTTGTTATTATGAATGCTTTGGTGGTCCTTTCGAGAAATTTAGACCATGTTGTTTCAAAATTAGGGATTTATCCTTGAACTCATCTTGCATGAAATAGATGGCTTCTTCTTATTGATGCAAATTTACCAGTTCTTTGAAAGATACTACTTACTTTATAATGTTCAGTGTCATGATGAATGTGCAAAATTGAGAGGGGATAGATCTCAATGTGATTGAAACTAATATCTTATCCTCGATCATTTTCTCAAGCATAATTAATTTTTATTGTAGTTTTGATACCCAGCATAATAACTCCTCAAGTTTCTCACCATCTTTTGAGTATGAAGCTTTAACTGGAGATGGAGAATCTTTGTCTAGTTTTTCACCTCATAAATAGTGGACAGAATATCCCAAGCCTCTTTCAATGTTTTCACATCCTAAATATGATGTTGAACCTCATTAGTGACACTGAGTGTGATCAACATCAGGGCTTTTGCATTTGACTTGTCATATATTATTCACTCATCAACTTTGGCAGGATGGGTCACCGTGTTAGTGACAATGCCCCATAATTCTTCGAATTGAATAATCATTCACATCTTCATCTTACATAAAGTAAAATTTGTCCCGTTGAGAATTTGGGCATAGAACATGAGTAATTTGGGTGCAGACATTTTTTTTTTACTTTATTTATACAAAATTTTACAATCAAAACAGTGTTTTATGCTTCAAAATTATGTATAAAAAATGTACCTTGTAGAAATGTTGCTTTCTTATTTCACTTATTGGAAAGAGGGCCCTTCACTATAGGATTTTTCTATGCAAGATGATAACATTTATAGAGAAATTAATGGTAATAGTTTGTAATATATATTGGCAAATAATGGTGTCTTAGTTCAACATTGACCAACCGTTATGATGCTCTCTTAGTTAAGGTTTGAATGTTGCTCTTCAACTATGGGGCCCAAGGTTCAAACCTTATGAGTGATTAAAATAAACACAAAACATCTCCTACATGCTGTAAAAACTCTTCCAATAGACTTCCATGCTTCTGCTTGGTGTGTGGCCTGTGTTGTGGCTAGTATGCTTCACGTGTTACTTTACTTTAGCAACTGGGCTTCACTTATTTACAATTGATATAATCTCCAATGATTTATTGCATGCTTCCATACTCTTCAATGGATTTATTTTCATAGTGTCTAAGGCCTTGATCACTTCTATTGTTATGCTTCGATTAGGTAAGCATCGACCAGCCTAGATGAAATCTTATTGCTGACTTTGTTGTTAGATGAAGACTTAGAATGGCTTCAGACTTTCATGCTACCATCTCAAGTGTCACTACTTATTTAGCTATGTTGTACATTTTATCAAAGCATCTTCTTCTATTGTGTGTCAATCAGGCCTCAAGCTTGGATCCATCATCTTCAACAGATCATTGTGTTTTGGCCACTCAGAGACTTACAATGCTTCTACACTTCTTAGCCAACTAACTCTCTCCATTGTACTGCACAGGTCTCAAGGTTGGTATGCTATACTACTATAATAAATAAATTATAATGCTTGATGTTTATTGATGAACAAAGTAGGAGATTAAATACATATAAAAATTGGTTATCAAAACTGTGGTTTACTAACTGCAATGTAACTATCCAACCAAAACTATCAAATGACTACCTAATAGTTATGCTAAATAATGTAATAAACTCAAACCATTATGCTAAGATTAGATACTAAAATTTGGTATTAGACACTTATAAATATCATTTTTGACTTACCTTCATCTTACATGACTTACGTGTACATACACGACTCTAGTTTTCTATCCTCTCACACCTACATGCTATCTATGGGTCTGATCCATCCAAGTTGTTGTTAGTCACCCATAGGAAACCTATAGTCTATTATAAATCATCTATCTTACTTTGACATATTGATATAATTATATCAATATTACTATCTCCTAGATGGAAACATCACTTTCATAAAAGATGATGGTTCTATCTCCCACCAAGCTATAGTAGATTTTAAAAATCAAATCATTCCTAAGGGTTAGCCCATTTTCCTACAATGTTGATGGAGAGGGAAATTACCTAATTCGAATCATATAAATAAAAAATACTTTTATGCTTATTGATCATCTATGTAACACTTATCAAGCACACTCAAACACTTGCACATTTAAGAAGGCTAAAGTTATTATTACCAAATTGAAAATAAATCACTAAAAGTAGTTCCACACCAAGTATGAAACACTCGAGAGTAAAGCTAAACATGTCATTTTCTAATTGTCAAAAGATAGATCACATGTTGCATACATTAAATAATCACTATTGCACACATACACCTAATGGGGAGAACTACATGCAACTTGATTTCCCTCCTTGGACTATTAGACATGTAGATAGTGCTCAACCAATCATTAGGGTTTGGTTGAGGTTGGCTCAACCCACTTTTTTCCACATTTTTAAGGTCTAAACATAAATTGAAGTGGACTGAGGGTTGTGAAATAAAGGAAACATTTTTTTGGGTATTATGCAAGCAATTAAATTTTATTTTCATAGACATAGACACATTAGAAGCATCTAGTTCATAACATAGTGTCGGATACTACCAACCCAAGCCTAAAAATATAATTTGAGCATAGTTAAAGAGACAGAACCTCATCTAAAAGACTCATAATCCAACTTGTCATCTTTACTGCCATCTACCACCTATCTTAGTCCTATAAAAAATAGGATAAATCTTTAAGTTTCTTAACTTCTATTATACTTTCTATGTTTAGTAATCTCAATTGTCAGTTCAACTCCAATCCTTTACATTAAGACTTATGCTTAATTTTCATATTTTATAATATGATTTAGTATTATAGTTTTATCCTAATTAAGGATCACATAATCAAAATAGGATAAAATTTATTGGTGAACCTATATTTGCTTGAACATTTCCAAACCCTAGGTTGCACTTAGGGTTTCATCCTTTTTATAGGGTTTTTTAATTTTAGTCTAAAGGTTTCATTTTTAGACCCAATTTTTTATTTCTATTTTTTCACCTAATATAAAAAAAACACATAACTATAATAAATGAACATTGTTTCTATTTTTTTACTCAAGCTATGATGTAAATCATTATATGTTGTTGGCCTTTATTATGTAAAAATAGTAACAACTATGTCATTCCATGGAACAAATATTTATACATGATTAAGGATAAAATCAATAATGAACAATCTCTAAATTTCCTTAATTCATATTTTTGTAAATTCCAATCCATGATTATACATATTATCACTAAGTGCCAAAGGGTGTGTATGATTTATTTTCTTTCCCATCCTCCTAGACCTCAATGTTGTATTATTTACCATCCAACCCCCATTATCTTCCCAAGGATTATATTGGGTTACGCAGTCCATGTTGTCACTACTACAAGATGTAAGAACAAAGGTAGTCAAAATGTTCCTCCTCATCCCCTTCTGCCTCTAATTAGGACATCCATTCAAAAAAATGTATGAAATAATTAATCAACTAAAAAAAACCCATGCCAAGATTTCCATTCTTCGGTTATTAAAGAGATCAACTATTTAAAAGGACATCCTACATGAGGCATTACATGAGACAACTCTTCTAGATGATACAGAACTTGTTTACTTTACTTCTCTAATGAATACATTAAAGGATAATGACAAAGTGATGTCCTTTGAAAAGGAAGACTATCCTATCAAACAAACAATATAGAAAATCTATCATTGTTCACTAAAGTTGAAAATTCAAAATAAAGTAGTTAAACACGTGTTTATAGATACTGGATCAGGAATGAATACCTACAACTCAACTTTATTTAAAAAATTAGATATATGTATGCATATTATTAAAAAATTAGATTAAAGTGTAATAAGATTTGATGAAATCCTACATCAGATACATGGATCAATATCATTAGATCAATTTCATTATTGGATGTGAACCAAGTGCATGCATGGCTACCCAAGCCCATGCTTGGATGACAAAAAAATTGTTCATGAATTGGTAGCATCATTTCACCAAATCTTTACCTAGAGGATTTTTACCTAGTAATAGACATCTTTTCATTTTTATTGGGTATGATAGCCATGTCACACTTTCAATGATTGAAGAGGCTAGAGATTTGGGTATGGATCTTCTTACATTACTCGCACATACTAACCACAAATTTCATCCACTTGATGTAAGTGTCTTTGGTCTATTCAAGGTGTACTTCAGGAATGAAAAGATGACATGGATGAATACAAATCATGGTTTTGAGATAGAGAGACAATAATTGGCCACTTTGGTTAGCATAAGTATAAAGATGGCAGTAACTATAAATAATATCAAATATAGATTTTGATGGATAAGAATATGTCCCTTTAACCCTGAGGCACTTGTTAATGATATGAATATGAGTGCAACTTTTGATGTCAAGGAGGATGAAGTTCGTTCTACAAAAAATATATTGAGGTTGGCAGGCTTGACTGAGGAAGACATTGAACCTACAATAGAGAAGATGGAGCAAATGAAGGAAGGTAATGTTGTTCAAGGTGAAGAAGGTGAAAGAAAAAATACATAATGTGTTGAACATGAAATAATTTATTTAAATATTATATACATTAATGGTGAAGAGGATTTGAATGTCCATTGTAATGAAATGGATGCATTATTTAGTTTCAACTAAGACGGTTTAAATCTGCCTATGCAAGTAAGCCAAATAGATTAGCTAAGGGAGGGAGTAGCAAATCTAGGCTTGAATTATGAAATTATTGAAGTTTATGTCTCTGCATCAATGTCATCATTGTCGCCTTCTATTCCACTAGAAATAGTTAATTACTATGTACCAAATGGACAATGGAGCATAGATGATGAAATAGTTTATCTAGATGCCAATGAGGAAATTGTAGAAATCAATGAATGCAGGCAAGCAAAAAGCAATGAGTGTCAAACTCCAACATCAACATTTCTAAAATTGCTAGCGAAAAGGATTACAAAGAAATTAGGAAAATTTTCACTCAAGTTGAGCCAACAATCACAAATTGTCACATCAGAGGAGTATCACAAATTGTCACATCAGAGGAGTATTAACAAATGTTTATATAACAAGAGACCCGCGAGAAGGAGAAGGAAGGATCAAAGGCAAAGAAGAAATAAGAAGTTGATGATAGGAAATCCTTAAAACAAGTTGAAACGGAAATAAGGGGAAACTAGAAACTCAAATATGTAAGAAAAAGGCATATGAAGGAGTAGGATAAGATATGTTAGATCCAAGAACAGGGGCAAAAGAGAGAGCAAGAGAAAAGAGACAAGTAATTTGAGAAGGCTAAAAGTAAATTAGAGAGGCGAATACATTATAGCATGGAATTCAACCCTCTACTCGAACAACATCATATATTGAATGACATGATAAACATCCTATCACCAATTGGTTCATATTGTAGAACTTCCCTTTCCATTAACATCGTAATAAATCACATGAAGGACAAAGCCACTGAAGGACAAACAAAAACTCTAATATCTCCGAATATAGGGAATGAAGGGCACAAGTCAACTTTTCCACCTTGGATGGTTAAAGTTTTGTTTTACCATAAATTAATGTAATGAAATGTATTTACCTTCTTTTATAATGTCAAGAATAGTATTGATAAATGTAGTGACAGTAGAGATATTTAGTTTGATAGTGTATTGTAATTAATTTTACTTGTTATCTACCATTAATTCTACAAATGGATCACAAGCTTAATGCAAATTAGAAAAATTCACCTGAAAATAACTTAGCAATTATTCTTCTCCACTGTTGATTGTGAAATCAAAATTTGTCATCATTACCCACAAATAACAAACATGAACAACACATGTAAAAAATAGAAGCAATAAAAATTGAGCTTTAAAAACTTTGCAAACTTTGAAAAGCAATAACTATATGATATTTCCAAACTTCAGAAACATATACTATGTTAAGAAACATAATGTAAAAATAATAAATGTAGCACAATTTTTGCAAACACAACAAGTGTTAAGAAACATAACATTCGTACATTTTTCACAAATGAGCAGCCAGACAAACATTCACCCTTCACAACAATTCAACTTCTATCCAAAACAAAAATGCATGGATATTGTTTTTGAAAATTTAATGGAAAAATTATTCAACAACATTGTCAATAGAATGAAAAATGTAAGAAAAACATGCAACAACAACATAACAACATTTACTGGTATGTTAATGAAATTTTCATTCAATACTGATAGCCAAAACCATTTACTAGTATGTTAATGAAATCATTATTTTAGATAGAACCACATAAACATTTACCGGTATGTGAATGAAAACCCTTATGGCTTTTATCCATATACCAGTACGTGTTACATCTTGTGCACACACTCATATTTCAACCTGGCACATTGTTTTATATGAATGACCCATATTAATTCAGAATAGAATATCAACAAATTCTAGGGTTCCATCCATACAGTAGAAAATGTTGAGCGATTTAATCAACAACTTATAAAATGTGAATGAATAACTACATCAACATAAATTGATAGGAACATATGAATGAAAACCAATAGATTTGGAGAAAGATGTGAATGAAAACATGTAGATGCTGTGGGTTCATAATTGGCCATGAAAATAAAACAACATTAATTGACAGGTACATATGAGAATAACATATTTTGGTATGTCCATTAAAAACTTTGGGCCTTACATCCACACAATAGTGAATGTTGCGTCTTCCAACCCATGTTATGTAGGGAAATAGAAATGCAACACAAAAAAGAAGCACATAGTGACATGAATTTAGAAATATCCAATGCTTCCATTAAAATACCAACAAATTTGGAACAAGATGTGAATAAAAACATGCAGATGATGTGGGTTCAAAATTAGGTAACATTTCATCCCTCTAATAAATGTCTTCCAATAAGGGTATTGAAGGTAAAGTAACAATAATAGGCACATGAAAAGAAAAAGAACATAGTTGTGGGTTCATTAACAAGCAACACACTCTATGTAATGTTTCATCACTCCTTTAACATACTAGTATACATTTAGTTAGATATGCATGCACACTAAAAAATTAATGAATATAGAAGGCACAATAACAATAATTTTCATCCTTCCATTTTGCCAATTGAGATCTTTTGCAAAACATTGTATGATCGGTTCTATGGTTGTTTATGTGGAGGAGGTCCACAAGAAAGGTAGGGAGAGACATTTTTTGGTGTAATGTTCCATCATTTCATTAACATACCAATAAATGTCTACTTAGATGTGATGTCACACAAAAAAAATGAACAAAGAAAGCATGCCAAGAAACGTTTATTCATGGTGCATAGGGTAGCATTAAATTGACTCAGTAATGGATAAAATCCTATCAAGCCATGTGGAAAATGGTAGTGGATTCCATAGTAATGACCCACACGTCTTCCAATCTGAGCTTAATCCAATAGAAATGTGTTGCATATATAAATAATAGAGTAGAATGAATAGAAAACATGTGAATAACAGCTACGTTAGTTCATTAACATACTAGTAAATTTTTACTCAGATGTAAAAGCACGTAGAAAAAACATCACGTGATGAAGACCCCAAAAATTCAAGAAACATAGAAGGCATACAACAAAAAAAATGAATAGAGAAGACATGCAACAAAAAAACATCAATAGAAAAGGCATGCAACAAAGAAACTAAACAGAGAAGGCATGCAATAAAAAACATGAAGAGAGAAGGTGCAATAATAATAACAATGAAGCAAAAGCAAAAAAAAACTACTATGGGTTCAGTTACAGGAAACACACCTACGTGACAACTTTCATCCTTGCATTCTGCCGACTGAAATCCCTCTGCATAACATGGCATATTCAAGAACTTTTGAGTAGGTTCCATCCAATTTGGGGGAGGAAGTATGCAATATGGCAGGGAGAGAATGTGGCAAGTGGCATGCAGGAAGGAATTAACTTGCCACATTAATGGATAAAAGCCCATTGAGCCATATAGAAAAAGGTGTTGTCCTTGACATTAATGAGCCATGCATCTTCCAACACAACACATCGTGTCATAATAATGAGACACACATCTTACAATACGTCACATCATTTCATGTTATTGACCTTTGAATATTTTGATCCATGGCTTACATGTCAATATTATAAGTTAATAATAAAATAATGGGTTTGTTTGATCCCAATTTCTAATGTGTTGTTTCTACTTTGGTAGTGTGAGCACCTCATCCTCGTGCCTTCTATGTTTCCTTCTCCTTGATGTTTGATTATCACCTCTTGACCTCAACACCGTTCCTGTCCTTTTGATCACTTTAGTCTTTCTTTCCATTTTGGTCTTGCCTCCCCATGAATTTTGGAGCCATCTAGGCATAAAGTTCGCAGTCCTTGGAAGATAATATATATTTTTTGATTTTTTATTTTTACCGTTGGTCACCTATTAAAATTTTATTCATTTCAATGGTCACAAACATTAATACCTTTCTATCTATTGAAACTCGTTGACTGCTACTATTCGTTGAGGATACACTGATTTTCTTTATAAGGAAGACAAGTCACAATCCTAAATTATATTTTATTTTTGTTGATAAATCACAAGTCGTGATTTGAAACACGTAGAGTAAAAACACTTCACACAACGTTTACCTAGAGATTTGTATGATTTAACATTCATTTCATAATATTCGTTAGAGGAATGGTTGAAACATTGTGGTTCCTCTTAATGTTATACTTTCCACCTGCATGGGGGGATTTGTACAAATTGAGGGTATGACACGCACCTCCGAATTATGATGTCTCTCATGCTTTCCATCGATCTTCTTATTTTCGATGTAAGACAACTTCAAACCAAAGCAAGCAAGGCACTTCCCAATTAATATATCTTCTTCTTTACTCCAAAGTACAAACCTTTTTATAAGTCTTCTAACCATCAACGACATCTCATCTTGTCTTCTTTAGAATCAAAGTCTTTTCCCTTTGATATGACACAATTAAAAGATAATGAAAATGATGTGATGTTTGAGTTTGATGTTCTTGTTTACTCCAAATTTCAATTTTTTCTATAAGTCTTTACCTAAACTATCGAAAATATTTCCTCTATTCTTTAGAATCAATTTTTTTTTTTCTTGATATGACACGATGAAAATTAACCACAATTTATTTCCATGGGCAATGAAAATGACATGATTTTATGTCCGATGTTCTTATTTACTCCAAATTTCAAACCTTTTTAAAAATCTTTACCTAAACCATGGACGTCTCCTCTCTCTAAAACCAAATACTTTTTCCCTAATATGACATAATGAAAATTAACAACCACAACTTATTTCTTGTTTAGTCCAATACTCTTATTTACTCCAAATTTCAACCTTTTAAAAAAGTCTTTACCTAAACCATTCACAACATCTCTTCTTCTAGAACCAAAGATTTTTTTTATCTCTAATATGACATGATAAAAATTAACAACCTCGGAACTCATTTATCTCTTTGCATTTCTGAATCATCAAACTGTTCGCTATTGAGGTGAAGAGGAAATAATAATGGGAAGAAGGAAAATGGAGGGAGGTGTTTTAAGGGAGATGATGTGCCTAGCATTGTTATTAATCACTGCCAATGCAATACCCCATGCCAATCAAATAAGCAACTGGTATTCTCATTCTTATATTGGGGACAATGTTTTACAGGATAGTCCTGATATACAAGGAACTTTTTCTCTTATGAACGATCGTGTGTTTATGGATGGAGATTCCGCATGGCCAGGTCACCATGATGCTGACAAAAGGGATGTTGAAGCTCTGCTGTCCTTCAAAAACGCCATTACATTCGACCCCATGCAATGGCTCTCCACCTGGACTACTAACAATTCGGAGGAGGTGTGCTCGTGGAATGGTATTTGGTGCAGAAAGTCTACACGGAGAGTGGTGGCCATAATTCTCCCTCATTTGGGATTGGAAGGTACGATCTCTCCTTCTATAGGAGGCCTCTCCTCGTTGCACACTTTGAACCTCTCTGGTAATTATTTCACAAGAAGGATTCCATTTGAGCTTGGCCACCTGAAAGCATTGAGAACACTTGATCTCAGCATTAATCTACTGATGGGTTCGATCCCCAGATCTCTTGCTAATTGCACCCAACTTTAGTGGATTAGACTTTCACATAACAACTTGACGGGGAGTATACCTGCAGAATTTGGTGACCTGGGAAAGTTAGAGCATCTCAACGTGTCCTACAACGGTCTGGGAGGAAGCATTCCAAATTCTCTTAGCAACTGCACGTCTCTCTCTGATTTGGTCATTGGCTACAACAAATTCACCGGTTCAATCCCCCCTGTTCTGAGCTTGATAAAGAACCTATCCTATATTTTTTTCGAAGGTAACATCCTAACTGGTTCTATCCCCCCTCCTCTCGGTAATTGTTCTAAATTATATTTTATTGCATTTGGTCACAACAAGTTGACAGGAAGTGTTCCCTCTGAATTTGGTAAGCTTCAGAACTTACAGTACCTTAACCTTCAGTCTAACAAGTTGAAGACCGAAATCCCTGCAGCTCTGGGTAATTGTTCTTCACTTGAAATATTGTTATTGAGTCGTAATAGGCTGTTTGGCAATATACCACCTGAACTGGGAAATTTGAAAGAGCTTTTCCAATTATTATTGTTTGGCACTCGCAATCTCACAGGCCCTATTCCGGCAGAAATAGGAAACTGTAGCAATCTTAATTGGATTGATGTAGGAGGAAACAAAATCAAGGGCCCCCTGCCCATGACTATCTCCAAGCTTCCGCTCTCCATCCTTAACTTAGGTGATAATGGTATTGAAGGGATGCTTTCAGAATTTATCTTCAATGTCAATATGACTCAGTTGACCCGTTTAAGTTTTCATCTAAATCGGTTTACAGGTAGCATACCTAAGGGTATTGGACAACTTACCGAGTTGACATATTTGAATTTAGGGTTAAATAAGTTAACAGGTATGGTCCCTGAAGAAATAACCAATATGAGCAAGCTACAAAATCTTTATCTGGACGGGAACAATTTTAGTGGGCCTATACCACAGAGCATTGGTCAACTTAAAAATCTTATTCAATTTTCTATTTACAGAAATAAAATTTCAGGGATTATTCCTGACAGCATTGGCGGTTTGATTTCAATTGAGTATTTAGATGTATCATTAATCAGCTGAGGGGACAAATTCCACAATTTGTAGGCAACTGCAAGCATATAACCGATTTGGTACTGGATAACAACCTTTTGAGGGGGAGAATACCAGCGACATTGGGTAATTGCACAGCCTTAAAGAGGCTGAAGCTGTCCAACAACTCATTCGATGGAAATATAGATATTATGTTTTCTTCTTCTTTAGAAGTTTTGTCTGCCTGTTCTAATAAATTGTCAGGGACCTTACCCGCATCCTTGATCAATTGTACACAGCTTAAGCTTCTGGAATTCGGCAAAAATAGATTGACAGGTGAGCTTCCTTCATACCTCCTTGCAAATCATCAAGAGCTAAGGGTTCTTAGTCTTGGATATAATGAGCTTGAGGGTAGTATTCCTCTATCCATCACAAACCTCACTAAACTGCAGGTGTTGGATTTGTCCAATAATAAATTTGGGGGAAGAATTCCGTCTGGTCTGGAGTGCCTGGAGGGATTTAGGAACCTTGAATCTTCAAAAGTGAGTGGTAATACACTGTATGAGGATATACCAGGGATAGTAATGAAAGGAAATGAGTATAGGTTGGAATATGTGCTGGCAGCAAACACAATACTAAATTTGGCAAATAATAATCTTAGTGGGGAAATACCGGCATACATTGGGGGTCTGAGTAGCATGAGGCTACTAAATCTGTCTGGAAACCATTTGGAAGGTGGGATACCGGCATCATTGGGGCAAATATCCACTCTGGAGCAGTTGGACTTGTCAAAAAATAATCTGAGCGGGCAGATACCTGAGGAGCTGTCAAAATTGTTCTTCTTGGCCTCCTTCGATATTTCTTTCAACAGACTATGTGGGAGAATGCCTGGAGGACCGCAGTTTGAAACTTTTGAAAAGATATTTTACCAGGGAAACCCTCCTTGTTTTTGCGGATACCCTTTTCAAAAGTGCGAGAAAAAGAAAAATCCAACATTGCCTTCACCATTAAAGAAGGAAAAGAAGTCAGTGTGGAGCAGGGTAGATGAACATGTATCTGTGGTGGGGTTGGGGTTGGGGTTTGGGATTGGATTCAGTGGAGCAATGTCAGTGATAATCGGGTGGGAAAGAATAAGACGTTTGATATTGGGCCCTCCGGTGAGACGCCGTAACTATGGTGTTTATTGGTTTCCTAGTTAACTAACTGGTGAGCTTAAAAATGTGTATAAATATTTATTCTCAACTTTTTAGTTTTTTAATTTTATTTTATGTATAATGTAATTCAACTATCACTTTTTGAATTTGTCTTGTATTTACATAATAAAGATAATATTATTATATTTAAAATTGAGTACTATATATATTTTTAATATAATTAAATTTACAATTATTTTTAAAATAGATAATATTATTATATTTATTTTTAATATTCGCTTTAATATTTATGGTACTATATGTTATTGTATATTCAATATTAATCTTTGCATTTAGGATGATGGGCTATATTTTGTAATGACTCCCCCTTCAAAAAATAAATAAATAAATTGAAATGATTATTTATTTAATTGTATTTAAAAATAAATAAAATGAAATTAATACATGTAAAGTTGATTGGCCATTTACTTTCAAAAGATAATATTTATGTCACATACGTCATAAGAGGTTTGAGTGAATGCTCATAATGCATTCCAAATACCTCTGGTAAGTAACACACACTTCTTCATCAAAGAAAATAAATCGTAAAACATTTTCTTGCCTGTTGCATCTCGAAGAAGATTGGGACCACTATGTTGTGCACATAGATGTAAAATCTAGTAATGCTACACTCGATAAAAATATCAATGCAAATTTTGCGGACTTCGGTTTGCCACTCTCAATCTCGGTCAACAATGGCTGCCGCAGATGCAGTCACTTCACTTCCTGTGGAACTCAGATCTCCAAGCTTTGCTCTGAGGTCGTCGAGCTTCACTAAATCAGGGAAAAATAAAAATTATAAATCACCTTTAACTCCAACGTGAGAGATTTAAAATCCATTGTTGCAACATCTTAGGTGTTTTTTTTGTTTACAGAGAAAACAAGAAGAGAGTTTAATAGGTTGGCTACTCAAACTTTCATATTGGGGAGAACATCGATCGAGATTGAAACGAAATCTACAGCCTTCAATTGGAAGAAAAGCAGGTCAATGATAACACTTTCAAAAAAGAGGATGTAGTGGAGCCATAAGAAGAACCCCTGCAAATAAGAGTATGTTGAGACTTATGTATTTTTTAACCTATTTTTTTCTTTATTTGTTTTACCTGCAAGTAAGAAGATGTTGAGACATTTTTTTTAAACATAATTTTTTCTTTATTTTTTCCCAATAATCAAAGGGTTCTAAATAATTTTTATGAAATCGGGTGTGTTGATATTTAGACGGGCTTGACAGGGATTGTTTATTTTTATAGCCCTACCGTCATTAATCAATTTCCATTCAATAGTACTAGATTAGCATCTACAAGGTTGTGGGCATCACCATTTTTATAGCCATATATTTTCTTATGATTTTTCTTACCATCCGAAATAGTTTTTCATTAGGTTTTTATTTTTGTTTTGATTTTTTTCTTTTAATTTTAGTTAAAAAATTTAAAGAGTTCATTTGAAGTTCGGAGTAAAAAAATAGTTTTAACCAATTTTTTGGGGTGCAATATGGAACCATGCATTGGTGTTGTTGAAGTATCTTGAAAGGCAGCCTTACATAAAGGAGGAGGATGATTTGATAGAGCTTGGAGCAGGGTGTGGACTCCTGGGTGATGTTTCTAAACTTAAATTATTTTCGAGGATTGTGAATTTTTTTTTTTCCAATTGCTGTTGTATGGTAATATATTCCTTTGTCTCTTGTTGTACGAATTTTCTGGCCTGGCAACCTCCTTCACAGAAGCAACGTTTGCCAAACACGTGAAAGATTTTGACTTTCCCGAGAAAAAATTGATAGCCCTCTCATGTAGATTGTTGATAAAAATGGAAAATTAATGCTACTAACTGTGTTTAATATTGAATCTCCATTACATTCGTAGTGAATGTGAGAGTTTTCATTGGGCCACACAAATCGGAGTTCACCAACTTTAATGGTGCTTTTGCCCTCCTAGACATCCCTGATTGAAAGGGTTGTCTATGTTGTTTTCTTAAGATGCATCCCTCACATTTTTTATCAGTTTCTATTATTGTTGGTAGTCTCTTAACCATATCTTTCTTCGACAAAAGACTTAACCCAGAATAATTTAAATGCCCATACCTCAAATGCTATAGTTTGGATGTGTCTATGATGATTGTCTTGAAGGATGCTTCTTGTAGTCCTATCGTACTCTTCATTGCTTTTGTGCACTCTCCATTTTTAATCAGGACTCTATACCCTTTTTCGACCAACTATTCAATGCTCAAAAGATTGTGTTTTAACTTTAGAGCATAGTAGACGAATTGGATTGCTCTTCTTTCACCTTGCTTGGTGCGAATGATGATAGTCCCTCTGCCAACAACTGGAACCTTCTCATTGTTCTCCATCTTGATCTCAGACTAAATGCTCTTGTCAATAGAGGCAAACAAGCTCTCATTACCACTCATGTGGTTACTACAAGCATTGTCGAAGAACCAAACCTCATCGTTCTTCTGTTCAACAATATTACATACAATGAACATGCTTGGCAAATGTTCAGATTCATTTACTAGCTCATTAGCTACATTTGCATTTTGTCTTGACTAATCATGTTGCCTCTTTAAGAAATCACTAGCAAAATGACCATACTTGAGACAATAGTAACATTGAACATTACTTTTGTCATACCTTTGATTTGATGTACGACTCCTCTTGTTGTTCTGGGAGTTTGACTATGCGCTGCTTGGCCCTTCTTGACTGCTTGAGCTTTCTCCTTGATAGAAGCTTCTTCCTCTTCCTCTGTCTCTGAAGCTTCTACCTCTATTTTCTCTTCCTCTTCCCTGCCTCTGAAATTAGCTTGAGCTTTGAATGTTTGATCTAGGGAAGAAGACCCAGATTTGTTCAACCGATGCTCATGGGTCTGTAAGGAACCCATCAGCGCATCCATTGTCATCCTTGAAAGGTCTTTAGCCTCTTCAATTGTAATGACAACCGGATCAAATCTTAATGGCAAACTCCTCAGGGTCTCCTCAATGATCCTTTGATCTTCCATAGTTTCACCATTAATTCTTGATTTATTTGTTAAACCGGATATGCTAGTATGAAAATCTGAAATGGACTCACCATCATTCATCTGAAGAGTTTCAAAATCTCTTCAAGTAGTTGGAGTTTGACCAACCTCACCTTGTCAGTGTCTTTGTAGGTGTTTCAGAGAATCTCCCATGCCTCCTTTGAGTAGTTCGTTGCTACTATTCTAGGGTATATAGTTTTTGCCATAATTGTCTCAATGAGGTTAAGGGCTTTTGCATCTTTTCTTTGATTCTCCTTCAATGGAGTCTTCTGAGCATTTGACAATGCATTGTAGGCTGCTTGATCGATCACATCTGTGAATCCAGTGACCACATAGTCCCACATATCGTTTGCAATCATTATCGTCTTCATTTTCTTTGCCCATACATCATAATTCTGACCATCAAACGTTCGCAGATGTTGCCATCTTTTCTCGTTTGACCCAGCCATGCCTCTTAAATTACACCGCTTATATTAACTCGCAGCTCTCGACACCCACAATCGCCTTCTTCAACGGAAAAAAGGTCTTGTTGACAGTCTTAACAAAACTCCCTCAGCTATTGTTGACTGTGTTTCTACAGCTGTGCTCTCCTCCTGCAGTCTGCCAAGCACTGCAAACTTATTTCAACGCTGGCTGCGCTTCTTTACTACAGCCTGCTATCTCTTTCCTCCGACGGTGATCTCCTTATGCATCCTTTGGCTTCTGCTGGACTACGTTGCAGCTTTTCACGAATCCTTTCCTCCAGCCTGGCTTCTTTTACTCACACAACGTCGATTTCCTTTTGTTTACGTGGGTGCTTCCTTCCAATGGCAACGTCGATCTCCTTTTGTTTTAAAAAATACAAAATAGCGCTGCAAAAAATAAAACAAATTCAGCCAAGCTTCTATTTCGCCCTCCTGTCAGCAAGCCGAGCCTCTTGTGGCGTACATGATTGCATGGCATGCAAGCCACGACCAGTACAAACATTACTCTCGGGCAATGATGATTTTGTAGTTGTATCAGTGTGCAAGAAAGCCAAGGAATTGGCTCTGCACGTCTTATCTTCTTTGGCAGCGGTTGGCAGATCTGCGGCGCTTCCTGGACTGTTGTCTTCAAACAGCAAACTGACAAGCTGATGGTGCTCTGACCTCCTCCGATCTTCAGGCTCTTCTGCCAACAGCTCTTCTCCAGCTGGCTCCACTTCTCCACGAGCTTCTGCTTAAACGCTAGTTGGTCAAAGTGCTTATGGCTTTGACAGACATCGGCTCAGCTGGTGATCTTCTCAAAGATTCACCTAATGGCTGGGGGTTGGCTGATTGGCAGCGGACAGAACTGCTTTCTTATCCGATCGCCTTAGGCTCTGATACCAAAACTGTTAATACAAATGGAAACATAATGCTACTAACTGTGTTTAATATTGAATCTCCATTGCATAAGAAAGACAAATTACAGACGCCTCATAAATAGAGGACTTTCAACAACAAACAAACTTTAATAAATAAACTAAATAAAAACTACATGCTTTCGGTGATGGACAGGAGACAGCGGCGGTGGTCGGTGGATCACTTTCGGCGCTGATTGACAGTAGTGGAGAAACAGTGGAGAAATTACTGTTTTCTAACATAGATCACTCAACAAAACAACTAAACATTAGTCAGATGAGACACGAGTATTACAAAATGAAAATACAAACCTAGTATAGCACAAACAACCTAAACAGTGCTGTTCTCATCTTTGTATATGGAGAAACCGAACTTGGTAGATGCACTGATTCTATATAAATGCATAGGAACGCAAATGAAAATAGCTCTCAGAATTTCTCAACAGTCCCTGCTTATAATCAGTTAGCTGGCCTCTAGCATGAGACCGTTGCCTTAGCCAACTTAGCAGGGTCCACCGTTCTAGCCTTGAATTGTTCCACGACAAACAAAAGTTAAAACTCAAATCTCCCATTAAAAGAGACTACAATAAATTCAAAGATTTTAAGTAACTTGTAAGTTAATTGATTTCTATTTCAAATACCTTTTATTCCCCTCTATCAGCGGACACCGATTTTGCCATCTATTATTTAAAATTTCATACCCCAAGGTCTTTCCTGTTCCCCTAAATTTGTACGAATTTCGACAGCTTTCGTTTTTCCTGCACGTCTTTTGAATTTGTTGATCAGAAGGTAGGGATTCATAGCATAGCTTGGCTTGTTTTTTTAAAATTTATGCTCCCATTATAGGTGTGTGGGAATATTCTAGGGTTTGGATTTTGTGGGTTTGACAGTTAATCTATTGGATGTGAAGTTTTTATTTTTGCGCTTGTATTTCTTATTGTATGTTTATTTGGGAAGGGTTTTTCCAATACCCTTTCAGTGTAGAGTTCAAATTGAAGTGTCAAGCTTTTATAAAGATTATTTTTCAAATGAATTCATTATTTGTTTTCCAAAATATGAATGTGTGGAGTGTTATTTTTAATTCAAGTTTGTATGTTCGTGATTGATTTATAATATAGTTTCAAAATTGGTGTATAGGGGAAGATGAAAGTTTCAAAGCTATAAATCCTTATTGAATAAGTCATTTATTACTAAACGATTGTGTTTTTTTATTATTAAATTTTGTGCTTGTTCTAAACTTAAAAAAATAAAATACTAACATAATATTGACATTGTTACTTCCAATAATGATTCTTGTTTGTGTATATACATAATTTTCAACTTATTAATCTATGAATAAATTATGATTTTGCAGCCAAAGTTCATGTTGTGCATAAACAATCGTTGAAGCATCGAGACTATGAAGTTGATCTAGTTTTTCCCCCGTGTAAAACATAAGCAAGTCATTAATCCATAAATAAATTGAAACTTTGCAGTTAAGATCCTTATGCGCAAAGAAACCACTTGAAACTTAAGACTATAAAGTTGGTCTTAGTCTTATGTTTAATTTTTGCCTTTAATTGAAATGGCTGCATTTTTTTTAAAAAAAAAAAAAAAAATTCATTTTTTTTTGTATAGGCCACTTCCCTCAAGGCATGCCAAGGGCACTGATCGTGGTGCCATACACTTATAATTTCATACTTGCACCACAATAGAATGTCTAGCTCTATTAAATTGTATTTTCTTGTGTTTGAACTCTATTTTCATATATACCTCTATTATTATATTTTTTTTGTGTTTGAACTCTATTTTCATATATACCTTGCTTTTATTAGTAGGCTTAGATTTAGGGTGGTTATGCTTTTTGCCACTCTTGTTCTCTTCTTTGCATCCTTAAGGTTCTGTCCAATTTATTGGACCTATCTTAACTCTACAGATGATTTGGATTTCTGAGTTTTAAAGTGCATGGAATGTTCAAGCACAAATGTCTATTAAGAAATCTAAGAAGCCAAAGAAGACTTATTTGGTTAAAAAAAATTCCTCATAAAACATTGACCATGTTGTTTTTCAAGATGTTATCCTTGTTACCCCTTTATGCCAACAAGTGTGTATTTTAATTTCTTTGCTCATAGCAGGAAGAGATTTAATATTTTCAATATGTATAATTTTAAAGTTTCATTTACTTTATTATGATATTCCTAACTCACAAATTAAGATTTTGACATTCATTTTGTTTGGCTAATTGCCTTTTTCTAAGCTTAAATAACATTAGAACAAACAACACGACATGGTGGGGTCCAAATGAGATACATGTTTGAAAGTTTTAAATTATAGAATATGAATTTTTTCTTCTCAATAAATAATTTTTTCAAATGATTGTTTTCATCCTTTCTCTAGTATAGTAGGTTAGATGTCAAGCTTGGGGTATTATTAAATGTTGAATATCGATTCAGATTTTGTGGTCTTTGTTGAACATATCTTAAATGTTGATAACATTGATAGTTTGGTTTTTTTCTAACAATTTTACATTTTACTGTGTGCTTTATTATCATTACACGCTAGATATTACTACAGTGTTTGTGAGTGTGTAATGAAAGATTTAAAAAAAAATTTGGACCACATAAATGATAAAAATCATAAAATATATATCCCTAAAATAGAACTTTTATCAATATTTCTATATATGGAACCCCCAACCCCCATAGTTAATGCCTTATCATAGACTAGGGGTAACTTGAGGAAGGCTTGCTGAAAACAGTAATATATATGGAGTAAGTGAATATGTGATACCCTCAACCAAATAATAGTTAAATCTACCAAAAGGGTTATATTCTTATTGGTGAGGATGATGGTTGCTTATATCCATCCACCAGGGGTACAAATCCCTCGAAGTACTTGACATAGAGAGTCAAGTGGTTAAGGCTAGGATTGTGTTCTAGGTGACTTTAATGACGTGGATGCCCCTTACTCATGATTGCTTAGCCAACGGAGCTCACTAATTTATATGCACGCTTACTTATCATTGTAATTTGCTATATGTTTATTTTCAAAATACAAGTTGAGATGCTGACATTTTATGTAATTCAGCGATTCCATGTGAATGTTGCCTATTGAGGCACACATAAAAAAATAGTTAATTATACCAATAACTGGAGGGATTGGTCGACCATCATGATCCCTTTGATTAATCTGGATTAAACCCAGAAGATGTGAGCCAATGAAGCTTTCAAAAAGGGGAATGTGATTAATGGTGAAGAATAAAGAAGGTAATTTTACAAGGACCCACAACTAGAAAAATCAATAAATTTTGTGTGCTTGGATGGGGAGCACAAAAAGTTAGATTTAACAGTAGCCCAGGATAAGAAATAAATTTTTTTTAGGACGGTAAATCTTGTGGTTAGTTTTAAGGATGCTTGTACATTTCATAGGTGGTAAAAACACATATTTACAGCCAAAGGGAGGAAGCTTAATGGGTGATTCAAAGTGTAGTATTAGGTAACAAAGGTTAAGTAGGAAGACCTCACTAACAAGAAGAAAAATGAAAAATAATTGATTCCCACATAAAAAAAACTTGAAACAAATTATAAAAAACTAGAAAAAAAGAATTTAGAGAGTAAATTACATGGATGGAATCATTGGAGTCTTGGTTAGAATTGGCTGCAAGTGAAGACTAAATAATGGAATAAAATACTTGAACCATCTGAGGACTAAACCCTTATTTTTATGCCTAAAATCAAAACAAAAAAACTCAGTCACACATAATAACCCTTTGAGAAGGAAGATTCTTCAACTCGAGATAAACTCAAATCTTTATTTGTAAAACCTTTTCAGCCCCCTGAAACTAGATTGAAAAGAGTTTTATTAACAACTTCATTCCCAAAGGCCCATTAAAAAAGACAAATTCAAAAATTTGAGGATGGTCATGAGAGGGTGTAAGCAGTACTGGTGCATTGGGAAAAATCTTTAGAAAAATGTTACACTTTAACTATTTCTAATTTCAAGGTAGCAATAGATTGTTTTGTAATTTGCGCCCTAGGCATTTTAGTGATAGGCCGCTAAGAATTGAAAATTGATAAAATTTTGTGTTAGTGTAGTTACCTTTAAGCTAACAAAGACTTAAACATTACTTTAAAATAATATTTTTTTCATCAATGCGATAAAATTTATGTTGGAAATATAGGCCTAGGAGATCAAATAGGTAGTCTATATATTTTCAAATGGTTTAGCTTTGATGATATCCTAGAGCTAGTACAAAAGGCTAAAAAAATACATTAAAAATAGGGGAACATCATGTCTAAATTATGCTAAAATAGGGAAGGTGGTTTATAAGCAAAACACACACCTTTTTCATATATTGAGATTAGTTCTAAAAGACTATTACAACCAAATTATAACTATTTTACATGAATAACTATAACTATATAAAAAATATTGTATAAAAAATTCTCTTTTATCTTCTTTTCTACTATTGGTTGCTAAAAAAAACTCTGATTCCCTCCCTTATATTTTATTATAACTTCTATGTATTAATGTTGTCAGTTACAATATTATTCTTACTACTATATTTCTTATATTCTAATTTTTATCTTCTCTCTAATCACACATAGTCTACTACTATATTTTTCCTTCTTTCTATTTTTCTATTTTTTTTAGGTTGCTCTTACTCGGTGTGTTTTCTTCTCATTCTATATTTTATACTTTGTCTCTTATCCTTTTTTTCTCTATCTTTTAGGCTTCTCACCTACCACCTTCCTTTCCCCCCAAACTCAAAATGGTTCACTAAATTTTAAATTCAAACTATTGTCAATAAATTTTGTTTGGTTTGATTCAAATGAAGTTGGGAAGGACTTTGAAGTTAACAGGTAGGTGGGAGGAGAAAAAGAATTTTTTTTAACACTACCCCTTATTATTGACCTTCCTTCTATGTTATGTTGAACTATTTTCAACCCCTAAAACATCTATGTAGCTTTTTCTTAACTACCCATATCTTTATGAGTCCATTCTAAGCAAGTCTAGAGCTCGATTGTTGGACTCTAGATCCAACCTAATAGACTCTAGATCTTGGTTGATGGGCTCCAAAGCTTCATTCTTAAACTTTTTAACTTGGTTGATGTACTCTAAAGATTCATTTTTGGACTCATGAGCCAGCCTATAGGTATCTAGAGCCAACATAAAGCCATTTGGTGCCAATGATGTTGTATTTATGACCCCTAATACTTCTCTTAAATGTAGAAAACTATTTTTTGACAAAGAATCCATGAATATGTCAGTGAGTTACTGATTTGACATGTAAAACTTAAGCTCAATCACACATTTTAAAACTAACTCTAATAAAATGATACTTAATTACAATATGTTTTCTTCTACCATGAAAAATAGGATTATTTGACAATGTTATGGTAGATATGTTGTGATAAAATATTGTTGATGCTCTTTGTTAATCCTCATGAAAATTTTAAATTATTCTTACAATCCATATGGATTGACATGCCACACATTTGATACTATGTATTCTACTTCAGATATAAAAAGTGAAACTATGGATTATTTCTTTGAAGCCCAAGAGATGGCTCCTGATCCAAGTTTAAATACACACTCAGATGTGCTCTTTCTATCATGAAGACTAAAAGCCCAATCAATATCTATATAGCCTACTAACTGAAGTTCATTTTCTAATACATACAAAACTCCATATCTTTTTTTTTCATTCACATACCTCAAGATCCTCTTGCTTGCTTGACAATGTGTCTCTTTTGGTGTCTCCATGAATCTAGATATGAGGTTGACTGCATATATGATGTCCAATCTAGTTGTATTCAAATATATAATAATTCCCAATAAACTATTATATCATGTGCTATCTAAATTACTTCTGTAATCTTCCTTGTGCAATTTTAAGTTTGTTTCAGCTAGGGTAGATACCAGTTTGTATTCCAACATCCTAAACCTCTCCAAAATTTATTTTGCATACTTGGCTTGGCATATAAAGATGCCTTCATTCATTTGTTTGAATTATTTCATAAGAAATTACTTCAACAAACTTAAATCAATCATCTCTAACTCCTTCATGGTTGTTTTGAACTCTTTTATCGACTGATTTGCATTCTCAGTAAAAATTAGATAATCTATCATCATAGCTAGCTAGTAATCATGCTAATCATGTATCACATTGTTTATTTTATAGTTATGTAGCATTGGTTAGATGTGTTGGTTAGGTGATTAGGTGGCATAGTGGTTAGGCAATGGTAACCATTTGAACCGATTCTATTATGTATATAAACACCTATTGTTATTGAATATATTAATCAATGCATTCTACTCGTTCATGTGGTATCAGAGTCAGGCTAGGAATCCCAACCACCTATAATGTGGCTTAAGGGGGGTGTTGAAAATAAGCCACACCTAAAATGATGATGGGATGGCCATAGAGGGGCCAATAACTCAGTTGGTAGAGCATTCTAGTAGCAATGGAAGGTCCTAGGTTCTAGTCCTAGCTGGTCCATATGAGTTGTAGCTCACATGTGGTATCAGAGTCGATAATGGTCTACCATGAGGATTCATCTAGCACACTTTATGTTTTTTTAGCCACTGGATGTTTTGTTAGAGTTTTGATTGGTGCAAAGTTTCTACAATTTTCATGTGGTCTATAACCACCTAAGCGTATCAGAGCTGCCAGTAGCCTTTGGAGCATGTGAATATCTAAGAAGAGAGTCTCACAAAGAGAAAAAGTCATGAGCATGGAATCTAACTGAGTGATGGCTATAGAAGTAAGGATCTAATCATGGCACTAGAAATAAGAATTAAATAGCCTAGATAGAAGTGTGAATCAAAGCTAGCAGACAAGTTCATAACAAAAGACTTCAAAGAAATAGTCCTACCATTTGCCATGATTATCCATATATCTAAGACTATGTGAAGCATTTAGGGCAGTCAATCACCAAACTACAGTGTAAGTCATGATGCAAGAATAAATCCTGTAGCGGATGAGAAGAATCATGCAGTGAAGAGGAGAAACATGAAGATTGAAAACTATGACACTAGAAGCATGCAACAAATGAGAAAGTGATTCAAAGTCTTAGTATGCAGCCCAAATAAAAAGATAGAACTATTTTGGCATTGCACTCCAAATATATCACTTGCATTTTATTATCTAAGACATGTGTGCAAAATTTTCAATGTACTATAGGCCTTTGATCTAGCATGGAGACTCAATTTTGTTTGAGATCATCATGCAACAATGAAGCTGAAGAAGCATGGAAGGGTTGAGACATTTTCATAATAATAGAGAAGTAGATGGAAAGAATAAAAGAATGCAGCCAAAGTTATAATGTTTCAATCCTAGTATTTTGCTCGTTCTGTCTTTTTATTTCAAGAATTCAAATTCTCATAGAAAAATATTTTGTTTTAAACTTTGATACAAGGAAAGTTAAAATATAAATGAAATTGATGCATAAAAATTTGTGGGAAATCGTAAATGGAGATGAGAAACAACCCATTGATGCAAATAAATCATTGGAGTGGAAAATAAGATATGACAAAGTGAAAACTATTATTGGCCTTGCGCTTTTCAATTCTGAGTTACATCACATGGATTTAGAAAAATTATCCAAGGAAATTTGGAATACACTCAAGACCTTGTTTGGTGCAAAAGTGATAAATACCCAATTTTTACTGAAATTGGAGTTATATAGATTCAAAATGGATAATGGAATAACTATGTCCAGCCATGTAAATAATTTGTGGTCTCTTATTAGGAAACTTGTTGAGGTAAAAACTAATGTCGAAGATTAGGATGAAAAAGCTATTTTATTGAATAGTCTACCATCCAAATATATAAATATTATATTTAATCTTAGCCAAAAACCATCACAATCTCTTTATGATATGATTGCAGCACTACTGGCAGAAGACAAAAGGATACCTATATAAGGTGATGATATTTTGCAACATGAGAATGCACTATAATCTCTGAATTTTCATAAAAAAATTCAATAATGAAAAAAGGGACATAAAATGCTAGTACTGTAAGAAGAAAGGTCATACAACATGGGACTGTCATGTTTGAGCAAAAGATGTTCTCCAAGGGAAACTCAAGTTCAGTGAAGCCAATGTTGCTCAAGTAGAACATCCACCAGATACTAATGAAAGTGATGAGTCAGCTGATGAGGTAGCCATCACTTCACTTATCATGCTGTGAAACATGTAGTAGCACTTAACTAGAGGTTGGAGGACAAATGACATCCTCTCATGAGTCACCTATGATGGGGTTGCATCATTACTAAGGTGACAATTTTTGGTGTGTTTATTTTATGTTTTGCAATGTGTTTCTCAATAAAGTACTGAGCATTATTTTCCAATTTGGTACCTCCTGATGAATAATGTTGTGGGGAGCAAAAAGCACTAAAATAGTGTTTGGATTTTGGAAAAGGGTTTGTGTAAATCTGAGAAACCACCAAAGTGTATAGAATAGTCGAGACCTCCTGCTACCTCCAAGTTTGTGGTCAACCTACAATAGAAAACCATATGGGTTCATGGTAATCCAAGAAACCACCAAATGTGTTAAGCAAAGAGATGTACTCATGTCACTTCTAGGTTTGTGGTAATCCTACAATGAAAAATCAAGGTGACACCAAGACCATGAAGCCACAAAGATGGTATGCCACCTCATAAAGTGAGCAGGCTACGCGGAGAGTGTATATCTTTTTATAGTGTTTGAAATAAAGGGGGAACCACTATTTGGAAATATGATGTTTGTAAAAACAATGTAATAAAGGGGGAATGTTAGCATAGCTAGTTAGTTATCACGTTAATCATGTATCACATTATTTAGTTTACACTTATGTAGCATGAGTTAGAAGCATTGGTTAGGTGATTAGGTGGCATAGTGGTTAAGTGTTTTGTTATTTTTAGGAATAATAGAGTTTTATTCCTATTTAATAAACAAGTTTGAGCAGGGAAAATCAGTAAATAATATTTTTAATTATGGCTACTAAGTTTTTGAAATTTAATTGCAATTTGAATTTTCTAAAAATAGTAAGAGAATAAGGAGAAATGTAACTTACTTTATGCTATGTTGCTTAGTTTGAGAGAGGGTCTAAGAATTCAGGTACAAGACTGAGGTAGTGTAAAAAATAGGTCCTTAAACTTCATTTTTTGATTGGATAGGAGCACCAAAAGTGGGACACCATGTTTTTTGGTGATGTAGTCCTTTTTTGGCATTATTGTCCAGGTGATCTAAGTTTTCTAGGTTATGCTCAGTAATTCTATGTTACTTTGTCAATGAAATATCGATGTTCGAAAGTATGATGAGCTCGTTGTGCATCTATTTTAATCTTCAAAATCCTTAGGATCTCTTTAATCTTGAACTTGAAAGGATAATTTGAGAAAGAGAGAGAAGAGATTAGTGTGTAAAGGATACATTGGATGCACTTTACACCCCATGTGTGGGCATGTTGCCTACATACCAATACTCTGAGGAGGGATCAAGCTAATGTAGTTCTCCCATTGAGGTGCTTGGTGCAATTGTGTATGAAAATGTAAATAGATGTGAAAATGGGTCTACTTTAGATGGTTAGGGATTGGTGTAAGGGTTTGAATAGGTTTGAAATAATATTGGAAGGTTGTATGTAGAGAATAGGGAAAAGTGATTGAGTGTACTTGCTTGTATACTTGCTTCTCTCTTGTAAATGAGTGACAACCCTTCTAAATGGAATTTGAATGGCCTTTCTTAGGGGATTTAATGATCATAGTTTAAATGAGTTCATATTAGGTCGACATGAATTAGGATAAGGATCTAGGAGAAAATGACCATTGAACCTAATTTGCACTTGGACAACAACACTAGAAATAAGACACCCTGGGTTTTAGTGCTTCTACCCAAGTTAGGCATTGTTGTCTAGAGGGAATGAGTCTTGAGGGGATGGATCTGGGCCTAAAAAATCTACTTTGGTTTGTAAGGGTTAAGTTCAGAAGGTTGTGGATGACTAGGAATCAGTGAAATAAAAGCCTATAAGGGTTGTGCAAGCAAGTAGGAGGACCTATGGATTGGTTGTCATTAGCCACACTAAAGTAACCCAATTTCACATTTTCTATGACTACATTAGGTAATGGTAACTATATGAACCGATTCTATTTTGTATATAAATACCTATTTTTATTGAATATATTGATCAATGCATTCTGTTCCTTCATCATCCACATATAAAAAATAATTAAAATACCTTATTTGCTTGCCTTGATGTAGAGTTTGGGCTCACTACCACTTTTGTTAAATCCATTGCTCATCAAATAAGAGTCTATCTAGTTGTACCATGCTCTTGGTACTTGATTAATCTTATACAATGCCTTTTTTAGTCTATATAGCTTATGCTCTGATACCACTTGTTGGGGATCAACCAACAATAGATTACACTTGTGAAAGCAATAAACACAAAAATAAATCAGATAGACAAGTAACTAGAATGAGATAATAGCAAGAACAAGAGATACAAGAAACCACCCTAAAAACTTGTATTAACAAACTCTTTACAAAAGGAATACAATCTAGATCTCTATTCCTCAGGAGCTCTCTCTCTCAAGAACAATCAACTCCAACAAGCTTGGATTGATTCAATTCTGTACTGTTCTTCAACATACCAATTCAATGAATTACTACAATAATCCACACAAAGCTAAGAAGATCTAATTCTACATATAGAATTAGGAGACTTGAGCATGCACTTACAACAAACAGTTAAGCCTCTTGAACAAGGGCTCTAAAAATAATATTACTAATAATAGAGACGCGAGCTTAAGACTACAACTTAAACTCATCATGCAAACACTCGCTTCTGTCCTCGAAAATAGCTTTCTGGACGCACAGGTAACCGACGCCGGTTCCTGCTACTTGCCTGTGACCGCCGTCGGCTGACCCACTGCCGACGCCGATGCCTCTGCAACTGCACCTGACCGACGTCGGTCACTCCTGACCGACGCCGGTGTCTGTGTAGACCCGAAACTGTCAAAGTGTGCTCCTTGGTGAAGCTTTTAGCTCCACACCCTAACAATATTGATCAATGCATTCTGTTCCTTCATCATCCACATATTAAAAATAATTAAAATACCTTATTTGCTTGCCTTGATGTAGAGTTTGGGCTCACTACCACTTTTGTTAAATCCATTGCTCATCAAATAAGAGTCTATCTAGTTGTACCGTGCTCTTGGTACTTGATTAATCTTGTACAATGCCTTTTTTAGTCTATATACCTTATTCTCATACCTGAGAATATCATATCTAATTGGTTATCCCACATAAATCTCTTCTTATAACACTTCATTCAAAAAGGTTGACTTGACATCCATTTAATGAACCTTTCATTTGTGTTGAGTAGCTATTGCAATGATTGTTCTCACTATTTCTACCCTTGATATGGGTGAAAATGTCTTTTTATATTCATGTTCAAGCCTTTGCATTTATCCTTTCACAACTAGCCTTGATTTATGACTATCTATTGCCTTTAAGAGTTGTTTTAGTTTTATAAACCCATTTCACATCTATGACCTCTTTCTTGTTAGAAGATCTACTAGTTCTCATGTCTGATTTTGCTCAATGGCATGAATTTCTTCATCCATTTCTTCACACCATTTTTTATCCTTAATTGCTTCCTCAAATTAGATAGGACCAAGTGCTAAAAAGAGACCAAAATTCATAATTTCATCTTCATTTTATTCATACCTTGACCACTTATAGACTTATTGCAAGCTTCTTGTCCTTGTTAGGCATTTATTTGAGTTGGAGGAGGATGAGATTGTCTCATGAGCTTTTCCTTGACCACATTATTGGATGTTACCACTAGATGATTCAACCCTTTGTAAAATAGGGATCCAAATTGGTGTATGGGTGGTTGCACCACCTATTGTTTTAGTTTTAATAAACAGTTGACTAGCCTTTATTTGCATTTGATGCTCTTCTTGTTTATCTTCTTATGTTGCATTCTATATGAATTGAACATCCCATATAATTATAAGTTCCTTGATGATAGGATTGTATAGTGCATAAGCCTTTGATTGCTCACTATACCCAATAAATATGCATTTCTCTCCTCAATCATCTCACTTTGTTCTTCTTTGCTTGGGCACATGTTCATATGTTACACAACCAAACACTTTAAGGTGTTCGACACTTAGTTTATGGTTTCTCCATTCTTATTAAAGGATTGTATCCATAACACTCTTAGTAGGACATATATTTAGTAAATATTGATTATTTCTATAGTCTCAACCCAAAACTCATTAGACAAACCTTTAGCCTTAAGCATGCTCCCTGCCATCTCTTGGATGATTTTGTTCTTCCTCACAGCCACACCATTTTGTTACAATGTATACCTAGATGTAAATACTTATTAATGTCATTATACTTGAAAAAAGCCATAAAATCATTTGATATGTATTTACCCCTATATCCTTCCTTAATATATTTATGTAGTGGTCACTTTGCTTCTCCACTATGGCCTTGAATTGCTTGACAGTTTCAAATACCTCTAATTTGTTCCACAAATAGTACACCCATGTATTTTGGCTTAAGTCATCTATGAATGTCATTAAATACACATTATAAGATAAGAATGGATTTTTAATTGGTCCACATAAATCTGAATGTATTATTTCAAGAAGAACTCTTGCTCTCCATAAATTTCCTATGGTAAATGAAATCCTATGTTGCTTCCCCAATATGCATCCTTCAAACACTTTTTTTGGCAACCCTCTCACCATTTTATTTTTGAGAAGAAGGTTCAGCCCTCCAAAAATAAAATGCCCATACCTTAGGTGCCAACGAGTAGATTGATTTACTACCATAGTTTTGAATGTTACTATAAGCTCACTTTGCATCCTTAGAGGGAACATCTTTTTGGTTGTCATCTTCACTACTGCAATTTGATTATTGCATCGACTCCTATCGTAAAAAATGCACTCTTTGTCTTCAAATCTCACCTTTTATCCTTTTTGAACAAGATTTCCTATGCTAATTAGGTTGTGATTCAACCTAGGCACATAATATACATCTTGAATTTCTCTTTAATCACCTTACTTGGTGTAGATATAAATGTTCATTTTGCCTATGATGGGGACCTTCTCATTGTTTCCCATATTTACCTCTAATTTTATTGTCTCATCAATGTGGTTGAACATCTCCTTGTTCCCACTCATGTGGTTTCTATAACCACTATTCAAATACCATATCTCCTACTACTTTCCTCAACTATATTGCATGTTATGAACAAGTTTCCACCTTTCCAACTCCTATTAGGTTCAACCTATTGTATCTTGGAGAAATTTGATTTTTGCCTATTCATATCATACTAATTCTTTCTACACTCACAAGAATAATGCCCATATTTCTTATAATAATAGCATTGTACGTTAGACTTATCATATGTTTGTGTATAACCACCTCTTTAAGTGTTTATGCTCCTTCCTCTTTCTCTTCCATGTAATTCTTGATGGTTATGTCTTCCACCTTCTTGACTAATGGAGTTTCTTTCTCTTATTCTATTGTTTGATCCTATACCCTTTCCTCTCACATTCACATTGGTCTTGAATGTTTGCTCATGGAAGGAAGTGGCTAACCTATTCAATCTTTATTTATGGGTTTACAAGGAACCCATTAGTTCATTAATTATCATTTGTCTCAAGTGTTTAGACTTTTCAATAACAACCACTATTGGATCAAATCTGATTAGATGGCTCCTCAACACCTTCTTTCTGATTCTATGATCTCCAAGAGTGTTTCCATTCATCTTAATTTGATTGACTATGCTCATTGTCCTTATGAAGAAGTCATTGATAGACTCATTTTCCTTCATCACCAATGTCTTAAAGTTTCTTCTTAATAGATACAACTTGACAAGATTCATCTTGTCAATACCTTGATAAGCATTTTATAGAATATCTTAGGTTCATATACTTCTCTTCCTCCAATGACTTTTTTGAGTGGAATTTTTAATAAATTTTAGTGTCAAGAACTACATTTTTCTTATGGAGTGCCCAACGAAGTGTGTTTTAGTGAAGTGCCAGAGATGTGTCTTTTAGGGGTGGTATTTCATCAATAAAATATTCAAATGGTGAGAATTTATTGGGATTAATTATTTATAATGAAATAGTGTCAATATCCATATCGATTTCTACATTTAAATGGTTTTACAGTTATTCTACAATGAAAAAAATTAATTGATATTTTAAAAAAAGATTCATAATTACATGTATTCGAAGTGCCTACTGTCTATGTAGTCCTCTTTCCTAGATTTTTGAAATAAGACATGATGTTGGATTTTTCTAGTATGTGTTGTGGTATTTTACCCTTGTTGTTACCTATTGATAGTGGAGTTATGTTTCCGGGTAGTTTATTATTGTCAACTTCCCATCTATTGCTAGGCATCAAGCTATGATTGTGCAACATAGTGCTTCTGAGTGGTAGGATGACACCATGTGACATAGTGCTATGAGGCATTAGTTTGTGACCATATGACACATCAATATCATATGCCACATTACCATTGCATGAGTCATGGCTATTGGACAACTAATTAATATCCTGTGATAAATCACTACCAAGTGGTAGGTTACCATCATGTGACACATTACCATCACATCATAGGTTACCATCATGTGACACATTGCTATCACGTGATAGGTTATCATTATGTAGCACATTACTACCAGGCATCAATTTGTCATCATGTGACACATTGTGACTAGGTGTCTAGTTGCCACTAAATAACATAGTGCCATCAGGTGTCTAGTTTTCATCACATGACATAATATTGGCAGAGGTTAGGTTGCCAAAAGTAGTTAAGTGGTGAAGTATAGCCTTAAGTCTCAAGATCTTCATAATATAATAAAGAAAGATATTTTAGTTTTAAGTTTGTGACCTCTGAGAACATATGTACTATATATAGATGGTGAATTGCATGGATAACTCTATAATTACTATAAATCATTGGCGAGCCAACCCCTAAAAAATAATATCCTAGAATTTTAGGTGAAAGGGTCATATGTTGCACCCTAAAAAATAACCAAATTCAAATTCCCCAAAATATAATATTCATGAATTAACAAATATTTGCCTTTAAAATTTACACTATTTTAATGAATTTTTGTTGACATGTTGAGGAAGAAACCCTTTATCATTAATGTCATAGGGGGAGAAAGATCAGAATGAAGGAGCTCAATTCAAATAAGTAAGAAGTTATTTTGAGGGTGTGTTTCCATCAATGATAAAGGGGGAGATTGTTGAGCATGGTCATTGATGCTTGGTTATCATTGATGTCAAAGAGAGTATGTTGTACTAATGCATTAATAACAAAGTGATCAAATTGATGGTTTGGAGATATATATTAAATTTTTAGGTATGTAAGGATAAATAAAAAGTTGTGAGGCATCCATAGATGTCTTGGTGAAGCTCTATTATGCCACTTGATCATTTGGAATGATAAACATGCATCTTCTAGCTTAAGAAAATCTAGATCGTCACTGTACATGTAGATATAAATGAAATAACAAGTTTGTGCATTCATTACATGTAATTATAATGTCAACCATGGTCAAAATATTTCATATAGATGTTGTCTATAGTGCCAATAAGGTCCCATAAAAATTTAGACTCTTGAAGTGTTTTATAGCTCAAGTTATAAACCTCTAAAGTTGCTATCATAGACTGTGATGGGATAGAGACCGTCAAGTTTAACTTCATTGAAGTCTGAGGTCACTAGTTAGTTGATCTAATGGTGAGATTTTATCATCTATATTGATCCAATAGTGTGTATTTAGTCAAAATGTCAAATAACCTAAGATTGCACATGCTGGTGACAAATGTCACTATCTCATTGAGTTGATAGAAGATCAATAGTTCATGGGTGTTTATATTGATAGAGATCAATTGTGTAAATCGATTCAAATGTGTAGAAGGCACATAGAGCTTCCAAGTAGAACAATCACAAGAGCTCTAATCTAAGATCAATGGTGAGTATTTTAAGATAAAGATTGAGATACTAAGAGGAAATTGATGGTGCGTATTTGTCCATAGTTTCTAGGGAGCATGAGATGAGATTAAAGTGCTTCATTTTTAACATTTGCTTAGTAACCATTGGAATTCAAATATTCAAATTTGTAAAGAAAACTAGTGCTTAAATTTTGGGTTATACCTTTTGATCTAAGATATATTTCTTGATGTAGTAAAAAGCAAAGTTGTAGAGGATTTCAAGATGCATCCATTGAATCTAGTTAAAAGGTCTAAATGTTTACATAAGTCAAGTTATGGAGCTTTAAATTTTAATGTTTGTTCATTTATGGCATTACTGTGTATAAAATAATGTTTGAGTAATTTGTGATTTAGTAAAAGAGTGTTTTTGTGGGAGCAATCACCTAAATATGTCTTAGAGATCATATGGAATGGACCCATGTAATTAAAAGTGATCGTATGTTCTTAATTTTCTCAAGCTAGTGTTAAATGGGTGAATAGGTCTCCATGAGACCTATAAGGGCTATTAAGGCCTAATTGAAATGTATAGCTACTTAAGTGTTACCCATAGAGGCTATGGCTAACCTATGATAATGTATTTAAGCTATGTTTTAGCTTAAGGGTTAAATCAAGTCTTATGTCTGACCAAAAAGATAATATTTATAAAGACTCTATAAATAGTGGGGACCAATGCAATGGTTTCTAGACTAGGGAGTGAAGTGTAGAGAAGATGTGACATTGAGTGAAGGAACCTTTGAAAGAGAAGGTACAAGTTAGTGAGGACCATCAAATATCAAAGAAGATCAGTCATGTTTTATCTAATTAAGTTGATTAATGTGAACACATATATCATTAGATCTAATAACCTTAGAAGAGGTAGATTGAGAGAGTAAGCCCTAGAGGCTGATTGAGTGAGTGTGCTTAGTGAATGGATTAAAGATCTGAGTAGGTTAAGGAGTGTGTGCATGACCTATAAGTCATGTTGATGATGTTGTGATAGAGTTATTTCAAGTTTTTTTTATTGTGTATGTGTTTAGAAGTGAAGAGTGATCCAAAAGGCTATTTTGGATACATTGCTTGTGTGTGCAAGTTTGTGAGAATGTAAAAGGGAAAGAGTGAAAGTAATAAAATTCCATCATCAAGTGTAAAAGACATCAAATCAAAGGTGGAGATTAGATCAAGGTAGTTGAGTGGGTGCTTGGTTGCCTAAGGGGTTGGTTTCTCTTTGTGGGATTGGTGTCTCATTAAAATAAGGGATGGGTGTTCCTTGATTAGTGGGTTCTAGTATAAATGTTGGATCTTGTTTTATAGGACTATATTCCATCTTATAGGGTTTAGTGGATTTTATTCCCCAAGAGGTTTTCCCACATATATGATTTTTTAATATGATGTATGCTCTTATGTATGCTTTGGATGTATGTGCTTTTATGTTCTTATTGCTTGATTAAGTTGATGTATGTTGAATGTTTAAGATTTTGGAATTGAATTAGATTATCTAGCATCACTGATTCACCCCCCTCTCAATGATTTCACCTCCAACAAATATATCTAATTGGGGTATGAGATTCCATCCTTTAATATCCCAACTCTATTTATGGTGGGGGAATTAATAAATTCCTTTTGATGTGGGCCAAATATATATAGGGATTACCTTTTAGTCTTAGGAAAATAAGATTAGCCTAAATACAAGGATTGAATATTGAATATTCTTGTGATAGATCATGAAGAAGATGACTGGGCTATGGGATTGGGACAAATCCCCATATATATAGGGTACAAGCTAATAATAGTAGATTGGGGTATTGATGACATAATTAAATATCCCACTAATAATTTTAATCAATGGCTAAATTTGGGATTGGATCAACTCTTAGATTGGATAACCAAACCCACTTATAGAGTTTTTTTAGTAGTACAGTGATATGTTCCTAATATAAAACCTCAAAAGTGGGACCATAAACCACAAGTATTCAAGTAAATATTAGAGAGATATCAGTTGTAACCAACTATATAATTTTATGTACTCGACCTTGATCAATGCATCAATTATTGATGTAACCACATTTATGCATAGTAAAAAATCAAACTACCACAAATCTAAATGACTAAAAATAAGACTACCATTAATCTAAATGGATCTATAAAACTACCACAAACCCAAATGACTATAAATAATATGTAATAAGATTTGATTTAATCCTTAATCAAGTGAAGGAGGAGTTGTTTGTTCATCAAGTGATTTATTTGGAGTAATGATTAAAAGGGATGTGTGGAGAGAAGAGTTCCTTATTTGAGTGAAAGAGGACAAGTGAAAGAAGAGTTTCTTTGAACCTTATTTGAGTAAGTAAAATTTATAATTGAAATAAAAACCAATCAAGCACAAGCAGGAAACAACTACACCTAACATCAAGGTATTAGGAGTGATTACTAATGAGGAGGGATTTATTAGGGATGATTAATGATGATGAGGGAGTGATTAGGGATGATGAGAGAGAGATTAGGGATGACGATGAAGTAATTAGGAGTGATGACGGTCAATGAGGGAATAATTAGGGATGAGGAGGGATGTGTAGTGAGTCATTAAGGATGATGAAAGATGATGAAATAATGACTAGGAATGATGAGGGACTGATTAAGTATGACGAGGGCAAATGAGGGAGTGATTAGGGATGATGAGAGATAATGAGGGATGATGAATGAGTGATTAAGGAGGACAAGAAATGATAAGGGTTGATGAGGGAGAGATTAAGGATGATGATAGTAAATGAGGGATTGATTTGGGATGAGGAGGGACAATGGGAAATAAGTAAGGAGTGATTAGAGATGATGATAAATGATGACAGTGTGACTAGGGATGATGAGGGATAATGAAGGAGAGATTAAGAATGATGAGGGATGATGAAGGAGTGATTAGGGATAATTAGGTATGATGAAGGTGTGACAAGGGATTATGAGGGATGATGAGATTGTTATAGGTTTGTAAATGATGTCTCCAAAGTGACCAAGGATGTTGATGAGGTGTCATGTATGCTAGAATGACAATGACAAAGTGTGATTCAATGTTTTTAAATGTTCTTGCATAGTTCTTCATTGTTTGAATCAGATATATAGATGGTGGATGTTATTTATGGTATGGTCAAGTTTTAGAGACCCTATGGTGTGTTATGAGTGATTAGAGTGCTTATGAAAGTGAAAGGAATTCATTAGAGTAGTCATAAGAAGGTCTAAGTTCAAGTAATCATCTTGATAAATAAGATTAAGTAGTTTGATGACATAATATTTCACATGTTTGAAGGTTTCAAGATTATTCTGATACATTGATGGATTCCCCTATGATAGGTGATCATGTGGTTAAAATTTTAGGTCTGGACATTGAGCGTATAAAAAGTTATAATAGTGCAAAGTTGGCCTCTCAGATAGAATTCACAAAGTTTCCATACTTAGCCAAATTTACAAGAGGACATCCAATGATGGGAATTAAAAAATATATAATGGTGAGAATCTAATATGAAGACAAATATATAATGTTAAGCATTTTATTGGGTAGATAGTGATCCAAAAATTCACGTGAAGTCAATATGTCAAAGGTTCCTAAGATTGCATGCACTAGTGACATGTGTCTCAATCATGATGACTTGATAGAATATCAATGGCACATGGGTGTTCATTTAGATGAAGATCAATGGTGTGGTTTGATTCAAATATTCAATTATTAAAAGGCACATGGGACTATCAAGTGGTGCAAGAGTGGGGACTAATAGCTACATTCTCGAAAGGCACGTGAGGGTACCAAGTATCTTAATCATGGAAGCATAGATCAATGATAAATAGTGAGCAATAAAGAATTAAAGTTAGGAGTCTCATGAGGAGATAAATAGATCATGTTTATGTAAGATATGTGAGGACCTGAGATAAATACACGTGGCTGATGTTTTTGCAATACACAATGACCATTGGAATTTGAATATTCAAATTAACAAAATAAGAACTAGTTTGTAGTGTTTAAGCCATAAATTTTGATATATGCATAATTTAATGATGAATTAAATTTTTTTTAAAGGACTTAAAATAACATACATGACTTTATGTATGACCATGTTCTATAAGTGACCCAAAAAGGATATTTGAAGAGATTTTGATGGTATTTCAATGTTTTAATATGAAATATCTATTAGAGGATGTTATAGATTTCATGAGGACCATATGTGTGTATTTTGGAGGTTTGAACGATCCATCTTTGGTGTGAACAAATTCTTAGAAGTTGAATGCATTTATTGAACACATTGGTTGTTTGAGTGATCATCTTGTAGAGGTAAGTTGAAGGTGTTCTAAGAAAAATTGAAGAATAAAGTGAGTATTTATATGTTTTATAAGTATCAAAGGCTTATAAAAGGTCATTTGTTATCATGATATGCCCCTAATCAGATGTGGAGAGTCAAAATGGTTTAACTATATTTTGACTGTATGTGACTAGTTTGAGTGGTCATCATGAGAGAGTTGTTATGAGTTCTTAGAGCTTGAGTGAAGGTGTAAAATAGACATGGAGATGTTTCATAGGTCATTTATGATATAATCATACATTTTTTTGAGTGTATTGTTTGAGAAAAGTGTTTATATACTTCAGTTCTATATGATAGACTTTTCTATGTTTTTAGGCCTATTGATGAGTAGTCTAAAATGGCTTAGTTCAACGTATGAGGTTGAGTTTTAGGTGACATAGACATATGTATAAGTAATCAAGTGCCTATTGGAGGTAGGTTTGATATTTTTGAAGTGTTGGTGTAATTTGTAGGTGGTCCAAGAGTAAGTGTAACATGTGGATGTGAAGGCTTAATTGTTTTAGGTCTCATTAAGGCCTAATGGAAGATTTGAGTTTTAAGGACTATAGTTGACCTCTAGAATGGAGTGTATCACCCATGTAATGTATATGGATACCTATTTAAATTATAAAACAAGTGTTTGAAGAATCTTATCTGACCAAGATGGGTTAGATAAGTGTATGGTATAAATACTAGGCATAATTGACCTATTTGGTTGAGAGTTATGAAAGTGTTGAGTCAAGTGAAGGAGAGAACCTTTGAAAGAGAAGGTAAAAGCCATTAAGGAAAAACAAAGAGTGAAAATGATCAATCATGCTTGTCTAATCAAGGTGATTAAGGTGATCACATAGGTCATTGGACCTAATGAGCATAGAAGAGGCAGATTCAATGAATAAGCCTTAGATGCTGATTGAGTGAGTGTGCTTAGTGGATGGATTAAAGAGTAGAGTAGATTGAGGATTGTGTGCATGACATAAAATCCATGTTTTTGATGTTATGATAGATTTGTTATAGGTTTTTTAATTGTGTATGTGCTAATAAGTGAAGAGTGATCCAAAAGGGTGTTTTGGATGCATTGCTTATGTGTGCATGTTTGTGAGAGTGTAAAGGGGAAAGAGTGCAAGTAATATAAGTCCATCATCACATGTAGAAGACATCACATCAGAAGTGGAGATAAGATCAAGGTAGTTGGGTTGGTACTTGGTTTCCTAGGGGGTTGGTTCCTCCTTGTGAGATGGATGTCTCAATAAATTAAGGGATGGATGTTCCTTGATTAGTTGGTGTTGGTCTAAATGATAAATCTTCTCTTTATACAACTGTAGTCCATCTTACAGGGTTCAATGGGTTTTATCTTCTAAGAGGGTTTCCAACATATGTCATGTTTTATGTGTTTGACTTGTTATATCTTCCTTGTTTATTATAATGATTAATTTTTATGCATCATGATTTTATGTGTTTAATGTTTAAGAGCTGGGAATTAAATAAGATTATCTAGCATCATTGATTCACCTCGTTCTCAGTGATTGTAACTTTGACATAGAGATGATGAGGGATGATGAGGTAGTGAATAGGGATGATGAGAGTTAATTCAAGAGTGACTAGGGATGATGAGGGATGATGAGGTATTGATTAGGGATGATGAGGAATGATGAGGACTAATGAGGGATGATTAAGGATGATGAGGGATAATGAGGGTCAATGAGGGTGTGACTAGGGATGGTGAGAGATGATGAGAGCTGATGAGGGAGTGATCAAAGATGATGAGGGTTGATATGGGAGTAATCAGGTGTGTAATGGACATAAACAACACTCAACCACTCAATGATATATAATAGATATAAATATACTTGAGCACCAACTTTAGACATTTATGTGATTAAACCCCCTCTCTCCATATGGTTTGGTGAAAGGGAGAAAGTAATCTGATTGATTTTGATATGTTCATAAGAAATAGGGTTTGAAATCACTCTCCTCCACCCAAAATAATAGTGTTATTGGTAGTGTCCTATGTGAGTTTGGATTTGTACAAGATCAATTTGTTCTATGTGAGTCTGGAATAAAATGGTCAGTCATGCATGCATGAGATTGGAATTAAAGCATGCATGGATTGACCCATTTATTTGGCATTTATTTCAAAATGAAAGATATATTTTTAGGATGAATATTTAATGGTGTTTTGATTCCTTATATTTTGAATGGAATATACTAGGGTGATTAGCTCCATTCATGTCTGGTATGAGTGATTGTATTATGACTATAGGTAAATGTCATATATGAGTGATCACATACCTACATATAGTATGAGGTATGCAGTAGATGTCATGTATGAGTGACTATATCATTACTAAAGGTATGCTACAAACTGCATGCTACATGTCAATCATTTATGAGTATAAATAGATCCATTGATAAAAAAATACCACAAATTATTTTGAATTCAACCCAAATCCGCCTTCAAGTCTTTTTTTTTGAACCCACAATGAATAACATGATTATGAGATGAGAATGACATCACATATAATAGCATGGTTATTAGATGGGAATATCACCACCTATAATGGTGTTAAAATTATAACCTAGACCATGAATATGATATTGCAATAGTGGTTTGTGAATGGTAGCCTTGTGTTATATATCTAGGAAGTGAAGGTCAATTTTAAATGGTCAGATCATTAGACCATTGATAATGCCATTTCTTAGTAATATTGAGATGTCCCAAACTAAATCAATGGTTCACTATGTATATATAGATATGTGGGAGAGGTCATTTATGGACTAAATGGCATTAAATTTACCATATGGGCATTGCTCAACCTACCTACATAGAGAGAGAGAGAGAGAGAGAGAGAGAGAGAGAGAGAGAGAGAGAGAGAGAGAGAGAGAGAGAGAGAGAGAGAGAGAGAGAGAGAGAGAGAATATCCAAAAAATGAGGGTCAAGAAAGTGCATCAAAATAATGGTTTAGTGAGTGAATGGTAATATTATTAAAATGGGAACATTAAATTATGATGTACCAATCATCACGGTAGTTAAGAAATAATATTAATATTGTGTGGGGGATGTCAAGTGAATGATCATAGTTAATAGCATGTATGTTGGACCCTACCTATCTCAATTAGCACCTATACATGTGTAGTTTCACTAATGAAGGAATGAAAACTGGGTCTTAATGATCTCATGATCTAGATTATCTCTATTCTTTAGTAAAATGAACATTCATATAATAAAAATCATAAGGTGGTACTCACTATAGATTTATATATTAATGGATAAGGTTACTAAAGTGACTCAATTCTATCTATATATCTCCCATATCCTCATTAGTGAAAGAAGATCTTTAGGTCTACACTAACATCAGGGTTAAAAAGTGACTGAGAGGTTCATCACATAACCCACATCTTCATTTTACTTTTTATTTAACATATGATAGATGCCCCAAGATTCAGATAGCCAAAAGTGAAAAGAATTAAGTGAATGCAAAATTGTATTTTCATCAGGGGTTGGACATATCAATTGAGATAGGTTGATGAATTTTTGCATGTTACATCTATGTTAGCATATGCCCTATCTCTATCTTGGCTAATCCTTACCTGATCCCCTATATATATATATATATATATATATATATATATATATATATATATATATATATATATATATATATATATATATATATATATATATATATCCCTATCTCTATTTCGACCAATGACATCCATACTTGAGATTAAAGTTTAACAACTCCAATATTTTAATTAGTTTCCAATCCTGAAATTCTAAAAACTAAGTATTGACTAGAATTGATTTTGAAAAAATATCTTTTAAATGGAAACTCTTACAGCTCTAGAATCAATTTTATAAGATGTAAAGTATCTCTAATTTCTTATATATAGTACACTAAATTTAAATTATAAGAATATAAAATTTAATATAAATTAAATGTAAACTTATACTTTTATTTTAGTAAAGTTATACAACATAGACAAACAATATCAAACACAAAAAACATAAAATAATAAAGGGTGTATACCCTTTGTACTAAAAAGGGCATACACCCTTTAGCAAAGGGCGTATACCCTTTATATTTTAAATGGTGTACATCCTTTAGCAAAGGATGTACACCCTTTATACTAAAAAGGGTGTATACCCTTTAGCAAAGGGCGTACACCATTTCCTTATAAAATTTTAAAATATTTATATTTCTTAAAAGTATTTGTTTTGAATTTTACACTTTCCCTCCAAAATTGGTTTGGGTTTGTGCTTGGGGGTCTGAACATAGCCTAAAACTTATCATGGAGTAGCCCACATGACTTTTATAAAATTTATGTGTTTTTACTGTCTTTGCCAACACATTTGATCAGGGAGATTTCATTACTTTAGAAAAAAGATTTGTAGAGGGGAAAAGGTAGTTTTTAATATATAACTTTTTAACATTAAAATATTATTTTTAATTATTACTTGATTTATACATAACATACCTCATTATTTATATATAAATATCATTACAAATATCTTTATAACTTTTTAACCATTAATTGAAAGTTTATAAATTTTATATCTCAACAATCTACCTATTGTTAGCTATGTTTTTTTGAAAAATGATTTTAATGAAATTAACACCAAAACATAGTGTTCATACACTTGCAATTTCAATTTTCCAGTTATATATATATATATATATATATATATATATATATATATATATATATATATATATATATATATATATATTAATAAAAAATATTCTCAACAATCTTAGACATTTATTCTATCTATATATGAATTTTCATATAAAAATTCATTTGTTTAAAAAAAAGAGTGTGTCTATACACATTCAATATCTTTATGTTTTCACAAAAAAGTAAAACATCATTTTCAAAAATTAATAAATTCACACATTTGTATTATCTGGGTAAGGATACAATTATATATTTTGAAACTAAATTCACAATGCCATAATTCATATTCTTATATTATTATCAAATTCTTTTTCCAAGTGTCTCAAAATTTCTCTTCAAGTTCAACTATTGTTATTTTCAGAAAAAAGTGTCACTTTAAGCCTCCCTTTTGTCCCTCTATTATCCTATATCTACCCTACATTGAATCCCTTACATGTACAAATAATGCATTCAATATGTTGAATATGAAATGCATTTATATATATATATATATGTTTGATTAGTACGAACTATGCATTTCACTTTTATCCCTTCCATTAACATGAAATGCATATAAACAAATTTTGTTTTGTTTGCTTCTCTCTACATGAGTATATGACTTTGTTATTCTTATAATTATCTTGTCATTAGTATGAATTTATCTAATTAGTGTCTATGAAATTTTGTATATGCTATCTTATCAGTCAATTTTATTACTATTACTGACCCAAAATATGGTTGTGATCCTTTCGAGATCTTTCGTTAATTGACAACTGAGTTTTTTCCAAAAAAGTTACATGGCACAACTGAGCAAGGAATGAATAAGTTGTATATATTTGGACAGTCATTTGATGAATTAGAAGAGATGCCAACTCAAATAATTAAAGGCATGTTAGCTGAAGTAAATGACATTGATTTGGTAATATGAAAACATTGTTTGGTTTTAGGTTGCCTTGTTTAATTATTTAAGCGATTCTAAGCTATATGAAATAGTAGCCATTTATAATTTTTGAATTGAACTTATATATAGATAACCCTTGGTGGTTTGTAGCCAACACAAGATGTAAATTTTTTTAAACCTAGACTCCCCCCGTTGAAAATGTTAGTACTACGAATTATAGGTATTCAAAATTTAACCATTATATTCTTATTATCAATCATGATTTCAAAATTTAATAGGTTCATTTATTTTTAGCCTTTTAATGAGAATGTGGATCACGAAAACCATGTAAAACCTAGGATAATCTTCCCTAATTTCCTCCAACAACATCAACGAAAAAAATAATAAATAGGGAAGGTGGTAAGTTTTTATTAATTTGTCATATTCAAATGTTGATATTATTTTGTTCAATTATAAATTTGAGTTATAACTATTGCATTACTTTTGTATTGTAATAATGGTAAGGAGGAGAGATGCATTGCTCCCATTCATAGAGATAGCAAAAGAATTTAACAGATGAAATCATGTTCTGCAATCTCTTTCCATGCACATGGATATATTTCTCCCATAAAGAAGGTAATATGGGAGAACATAATATGTGGGTTTTGCGAGTTTATGAAATTGGTATGAAAATTGATTGTGATTGTTTATTTTTTCTTTTCCTTGTAAATTAACTTATTATCATCTTCGAGGAAGAAATAAAATCACCTATTTCATTAGAGGATGAGGATGATCCAAATTGTGATGTTTCAAATGGTTCTTGTGATATAAAGGTAATTATTTGACATTGTTCCATTTTTAATTCACACATATATATTATTGTATACCTATTTTAAATTTCTAACTGTTAAACTTATATTTTAGGTAAATAATGGTAGTGAGGAGGGGTGAACACCTATTTTATTGGACGATGAGGTATTTTCAAATTGTGAACTACTAAAGGATTCATCGACGACCTCTCTGCTTACACATGAACATAGTTAGAAGGAAAAAAAATTATGTTGGGATTTGCAAGTGATTTTTAAATTTGAATGAAACATGATTGTGATATTATTTTATTTATTTTACTTGCATGGGAACCTATTACCCTCCCTCACATGAAGACAAAAACAATGTAATGAATGACCTCTGAAACCTCATTACATGGACATGGGCATAGACATAATGATAAGGTAATATGTTTGGATTTGTATGTGTTTTTTAAGTCATATGAAACATAATTATGAAATTATTTTATTGATTTTACCTAAATAGGCACCTATTATCCTCCTTCATGGGAAGAACAAAATAATGTATAAATGACATCTTCAAACTCTTTGGGTGCACATAGGCATCCTCAAAAGGACGAGGTAATATGTAGGGATTTGTAGTGGTTTTTAAAGTCATACAAAATATGATTTTTTTTATTGTTTTATTGATTTTACTTGCATAGGCACCTATTATCCTCCTTCATAGGAAGAGAAAAATAATGGAATGAATGACCTATTCAACCTCTTAAGGTGAACACGGGCATCCTTAGAAGGATAAGGTAGAATGCGGGTCTAAATTGTGAGTTTTTTTAAAGCACTATGAAATGGGATTGTGATCTTATTTTTATGATTTTAATTGCATAGGAATATGCTACCATTTATGGGAAAGAAAAAAACTCACATGTTTCATGTGAGCATGAAGACAATGTGTAATTTCAACCACCATAGGATTTCTGCAGTGACATGCCATGATTTATGCATTGTATAAGGGTAATTCTCTCATTTTTTTAATTTTTAATTTAAATGTATATCCTATGAGTTTTAAATTGGAGATTTTTGTTTAATTTTAACCTTTTGATATGCATATATATTTTTTGAGTATGAGGAGCATGGTTACAATATTATTTAGGAGTTTAGATATAAGAATCAATTATATTGTATTTCACCATAATTTTTTTCATTATACAAAGGTGGGAAGAAACTATGGTCAAAACAATAATTCAATTCATATCGTGCTAAAATTCACATGTTACCTCTGATTCTAGACCATCAAACAACAAGTCATCCAATCAAGAGAAAAAAATGGAGCTTTGTGGAATGGAATTTTTAGCAACAAATGTATGAGATGCACAAACACATGAAATTTATTTTAATAAAAATAACATGTTTATGACTTTGATGAGGGTTGGAAATTAAAGAATAATAACTCAATATTAACAATTCTGAAGAAAATAAATAGAAAAAGAGGTAAGAGATTCTAAGGTGATGGTAATTTGTGAAAGTAAGTGATACATTATGTGTTTTCTATTATATTCATTTGTTCACCAATACATTCACATCTTATGTTTACACACTAATTACTAATCTTGAAAGGAAAAAGAAAATGCCTTGGCTGTAAATAAGAATGTGAAGGGGAGAAGATGAGAGTTGAAGGAGAAGGTATATTTGTTTATCCTTAGTTTTCAACCACTCTTGCTCTTGAATCAAATTAATGTGGTTTTTAATTTTTATTTAAGAAATTATTTGTATTCATTTTTTGTAATATTAGGACAAGGAAGGTTCAACACAAAAGAAGGGATGAAAGAGGAGAAAAAATGTTTTATGTTTGATGGCTTATTTTGTTTGTGGAGATTCAATATGTTTTTATGATACATACTATCAAATTTTATGACATGCTATATTTCCCCACATTCCTTTGTAATGAAATTCTCAAATTCAGATTTGTACCCAATAGGAGTGGTCATAAAAATGGGAATATGGAGGAATTATGATAGTGCTAGAAGTATTTACAGATATGACTATATCCAACAATATGAATTTGGAGGTTTTATTTCTTGTAACTATGTTTACTACTATAAAAATTTACCAAATGCATTTTTCCCCATTTATTTATGGTTTTAATGATTTATATTCTTTATATCTAAAATAATATATAAGGAAGAGGGTGGAAATATGTTTTTTGAATCATATTATGAATGGATTCGTTCAACATAATGAAACCTTTCCTATTAAGAAATTGTATGTAGATATTTATATTGAATAAACAAAATTTCCTATATGAGTTAATGGGATTTTCAAGCATGTATTTTATGTTATTTTCCTTCATTTTTCTATGTCTTGATTCTATATCAAGTTGATCAAGTTTATGAAATTTCATAAACAAAGGTTGTCTATGTCAAATTGCATGTGAATCAGGGTGCATTTGTGCAATCAACCTATAATCTAGATGGGATGATTGTATTTTTGATTCCATTATTTCTAGACTTAATTGAAGCATGACTTTGCAATACTAATTTTTATTGATTGTTAAGTGGATGATTCTATAAATTGGACCTATGAATGTCTCTTCCCGACCTACACCAAGACACCTATGGATCATACATGTGTAAACTATAGTTGGATTGGGGATGATATTTGAGCTAGTTTGACTTAGCCTTTGCACCTTATTTATGATTCATTTGTTATCATGAAATGTTTTAACCAACAAGATTTAGAATCTATATTTATAGTTCAACAAGTGTTTGGAAGTTCTCTGACTTTATAGTATAAGTAGAATGATTCAAGATTTCTATTAGTGTCTCAAATTATGTCTAACACTTGCTACATTGAGTTGCTACATCATACTAGTCTCATATTCTACTTTATAAAAATGGATTATACTTCAACATGCCATATATATATCTTTAATTGATTAAAGGTTGGAAACAACTTATAATTATGTTGTTTCTATTAGCATTATAAATTTGGGTTGATGATTTACAATGTCCTGGTCTTTTTTTAGCCTACTTTTTTATATTCAATGCATTGAGGATTGCTATAACAAGTATGGTGTCATTTTCTAGGCCTCCAATTAACCAATTATTATGTTCTAAGCAAACTAACATTACAACTTTCCATAAAATCACATGCAAGCAAGGGAACTAATCAAACATAATAAAGGATCATTCATTTTTCATTTCAATGATGGGGAAACATGTTTTTTCATAGGATTTATAAGGTATATAAGTTTTTTTAGTTACAAATCTAAGAACCATCATCACTACTCCTCTCTTTTGCCCAAAATGTGACATTTAAAGATAGTCATGGGTGAAATATTTCATCATGGTATTTTTTCAAACATGTCCCATGTAGAAATTTTGATTTTGTAATTATGTCAAACATTTCACATGTATTCTAGTGGTTTGAAGTAACACCTCAAAGAGATAAGGTATTATGAATTATACTTACTACTAGAGATATGCATAATATATTTGTTAAAGGGACCCTGAAAAACTTTCCATTACTATGTCCTTATATGTATCCATTTTTTTTTAATATTGTATGAATAATTAATAAATAGTTTTTTGTTTTTTGAGATGTTATAACTTACATAATTTTAAAAGAGAGTGGGTTGTGTTAATTATCTACTCGATTAAGTTGGGATGGTGCTGGAAAAAGTGAGTTGGTCTTCACATTGTCTTCATGATGGATGGCCATACATTATACCAATGTTTTCATTATTGAATTATATAGTGTCAATGCCTCATGAGGATACCATAGAACCATGCATACTTATCCTAGCATTTTTTGGAAAACATAATATTCATTTGCAATGTTGGTATTCTATGTACTTATAAATTAGATATCATGAACAAAAAGGATGAAAAATTTGCATAGTAGACATAAAATACGTTAAAATGATCTTTAAATTGTACATTTAAAGGAATAAAAAAAGACAAGGTACCAGCATCCATGAATATGATTGAGCTCATCTTCTATTTGTAACCATAAAAATACAAACAAATGTGCATCTCACCCTCATTTGGATTGAACTTAATAAAAAATTGAAGACTAAAATAAACCACTTATATTTTTTTTTATCTCACACAAAGATTATATCAATAAAAGGACAAACACACAAAAGTTCTCATGTCCATGCATTTATCCCAATATGTTTCATGTGTGTGTGTGTGTGTGTGTGTGTGTGAGAGAGAGAGAGAGAGAGAGAGAGAGAGAGAGAGAGAGAGAGAGAGAGAGAGAGAGAGAGAGAGAGAGAGAGAGAGAGAGAGAGAGAGAGAGATGTATACAATATGTGTTCATCAACTGGGACTCTTATCAGTTCCATCCTAGGTTTACAACTATAACATGATGCGTACAATCATGTTATATACTAGGCACAATTAATTTCATTGAAATATATATTTTTTAATCAAATATGAATTTACCCTATGCCTTTTACATGTTTGATGCCATATGGCATGTATTATCTACAGGGGCCATGTGTGTATGGCTCACAATGAAATTTAATGGGGCTTGATGAACCATAATGTGCCAATTAATTGTTACATTCCCATTCAAAGGCTAAGTGTGCAAGTCATCATGAAAATACATTATTTTAAAGTGGAATAACAATAAAAATTTGATCATGATAGATACCCCTCTAATCCTTCCATAAGACAACATTTTGATTTCCTCATTTCAGCATTTCTTCTCAATATACAGGCACACTATAGCTTTATACAACAACACTAACAAAGTTGTAAGGATGTTTCTTCACTTCCCTAGAGGCAAGGGAAAACTCATAGCCTTTATATTATTTTTAATGGTGTACATAGATTATATATATATATATATATATATATATTCACTACTTGTATAAAATTATTTATTATATTCTATATAATATCCTTTGCATTCTATGTAATGGTCTACTATTGTCCATCTTGCTACATAAAGTAAAGGAGAAAATGAACCATTAGTCTATATAATAGTCTACTATTATCCATCTTATTGCAGTTTGTATAATTCCTTACATGTTTCTTGTCTATATCTTACCCTATACATTTTGTGTAATGGTCTACTATTATCCATCTTACTACATAAAGGAAAGGAACCAATGAACCATCACTCTGTATAATGGTCTATTTTTTTCCATTTCATTAGAGCATATATAATGACCTACATATTGATTGTTTATATAATACCTGTTGAATTATGTTTAATGGTCTATTGTTGTCCATCTTGATACATAAAGGAAAGGAACCAATGAACCATCAGTCTATATAATGTTCTACTATTGCCCATATTATTATAGTCTGTATAATGACATGCATCTTGCTTCTCTGTATAATACCCATTACATTATATATATTGGTTTATTATTGCCCATCTTATTACAATTTGTATAATACATTGTATCTTGATTGTCTATATAATACCCTTTACATTCTTTATAATGGTATATTATTTTCCATTTTTATACAAAAAAGAAAGGAACCAATGAGCCTTCATCTCATTATATTATAATGTTTATGATTTTTTAGTAATTGATATAAATAAATTTAAAATAAAAGGAACCAATGAACCTACCCAGAGGAAAACAATTAACATTTTGAGTGTAGATTATGATCCCAACAATCAGATTTTAGATGTGATCCCTTCATAGGACTAGATGTCTATTTATTTTTTAGTGTCATATACTTATTAAATCTCCATGTTTTTGCTTATATGTAGCTTCCAAGAATCCCAATACCACTCCCCCAATAAATATTTTTTCATAACTATCTGAAAGCCTTGAACAAATGAATGCAATGGTGGATGAGGACCATCTAGAACGTAAACTAAGCCATTTGAAGACTAGATTGGATGTATGGGAGTAATGGGAAAAGGTTAGAAAATATATGGAGGAAAACTTGAAGTAAATCATTTAAGGAATGAATAAAAACATATTTTTTATGACAAAGGAGAACAAGGAGTTGAAGCTTTGTATTGAATGTGTAAGGAAAGAAAAACTACATGCTCAAATGTGGTTTGAGGATTGAATACATCACTAAGAGTATGTTAAGTTATTTTAAGTGTTATGGATATTGATTTGGAAGTAGATCATTATAGGAACATAAGACAATAAAATTTATTAGGAAGAGATCAAAGTGTGGACAAACTTTTCAATCTATCTTATGACTTTCTCAACAACAATTCCCACTGCATCCATGCTTCCCAACTATAATGTCAATAACAATGATCATAATTAGTGTGTTCCTTTACTTTGGTTTATTTCACTAAAATTGTTGAATTTTACATATATATGGTTCATTTCACTATAGTTTTTAACTTTGTAGTTATTCTAGTTTGTGAAATTGATGAAATTTGAATATGTATGCCTTACAAGAATGTGAAATTTGAAAAAAATTATAACACCATGTGTGATGAATTTGTTAATTAAATACATTTAAATAACAACAAAATAATGAAATTAGTTGTGAATCTTTACAAGATTTTATATGTCAATCAATTTTATTATTTTTCCACATGTCCAACATTGAGATTTACAAGGATTCAAAATTTTAAGACATATAACATCTCATTAAAAATAAAAGACAACCAAGCAACTTTAGTTCAATGTATATAAATCATTCTTCATAGAAATTTTTATTGCTCTACATATTTTAAGTTGTTATTTCTAATTCATCCTAAAGAGTAACACATTTTGATCACACTTGAAGTTTCAAAGGGAATAGGGCCTATTCATTTTATGGTGGTGAATGCATGCATATTTCCATATTCTTCACAAATCTCATGAAAGTCATAGATTGGCCTCATATACATCTTTTACACATTGGAAAGGTTTTGCAAAAGGATGATTCACCTCACCATTATTAAAAATATACCATGTTTAAAATTTTTTGTAACCATATTTGACAATCTTCTCAAGGAAATTAAGGCTTATCCTATTAATTAGAAGAGCGAGAAGTGTGTTATCTAACAATCTATGGATCTTGAGAAATTATAGATCATTTGGGTCATTGACATCACTAACTATTATTTCATTTAAAATAACATCAAAAACATTGTCATCAATAAGGTCATCAAATTTATTATTGGCATCATCCTAAACAAATCATAAATGTATGTTTGTCAATAACCATATGAATATCAATGAAAATCATTTACACATTCAAAAAAATAAAAAATATAAGAATCATTACATAAATAATACTTACATGGGTATTAACATGGGCATAGACATTGCCTTTTGAATAAAATTCATTAATAAATATATTTATCAATTCACTGACTTTCAACATGTGCTTGTACACATGGTCTTGGGTTAACCGCATGCATTCACACATTGAAAAAGGAAAACTCACCATTCTAACCTTTTTAAAAAATTATTCTTTGCTTTGGCTTCTCACCCATGCCACATCAATTTCAATATCACTAAACATCATATTACCATTAGGGATGCTTTGTGATTTCATCCATGACTTGTTTTGTAATTACTCAATCTTGAAGTTCTTATAAACCCATTCTCCTTGCACATTTAGCTCCACTAGTAATACACAAATGCAATGGACATTGACTTCTTCATTAACCAATACACTCTTCAATGGGATGAAACTCTAATTTCATTTAGAAACATGTGTTTCAAATTAGAGTGATATAATTATGTGGTAGCATTTGTCTCTTGACCCACATGGGTAATTGTATGTAAACATCTTGCCCACATGCTAATATTGTGGAACCATTGATCTTTCCAATAGTTTATGAATGGTTTTTGAGCTGTTTATTACCCCATGAATAGTTTTACATCATAAAATTATGCCTTTTTAGTAGGATACTTATGAATTATTTCACCTAGGCTTCTAAGCATACCCTATCTTATTTCAACATCATTAACCTTTGAAATTAATTTTTTTATCCATGCTCTCCCAGGTGCCAACTTTAGAAGTTTACCTTACATTAAAACATTTCCTTGAACTCACAATGATAAATTAAATTTAAAAAATTATCAAATAAAAAATTATTTTCAATTACAAGAAATATTTATAATAGACATGAGATCAACTTAATAACAATTTCAGTGTGAGCATTATCCACCATGAAATAATTTGGTTTTCATTCTAACACATGAAAATTCTCATTGACCACTAGCTTCCACATCCATGATTTCAGGTCTAGAATAGTAGCCCTCAACATCAACACCCATGAAATAGGAAGCCCATTATGCATACTATCAAATACAAGAAGCATGTACAACATGAACTACATCATAAAACATAAACATAAGTCTTATATACAAAAAAGTGTGAAGTCTCAAAATTATATATATGCAAGTACCTTCTATGTATTATCTCATATGTGGACTCAATTCAAAGTATACTATTGTGTGCATACTTAAACATCCAATGATGTTACTAAGGAAGTTGGAGGCCTAAGACAAAGGGTTTGTCTTGCATTCCTATTTTTTCAAATTATTCATACACAAATAATTTTTGATTCCTTAATCCTTCTATAAATATTGAGGATGTCATATTTAGCCATGAAATCAACCCTCTCCATTTGACCTTTGAACAATGTAAGTTTATCAAGGACTATGCCACGATACTTTTGGTGAACAATTTCAGGGGTCAGGGCCAATAACAACAACCTGTCCACCCAATCCTTCAATGCATCACTAATGAATGGAACTAGAGTACAGTGACTGCCCCTAAAGTCATAAATATGTTGCCTATAAGAATCCATACCCCACCAATCTATATGACCCATGTTATTATATTTAATCAAAGCTTATTGTTGCACGTTCATCAACACACATATAGAAAAGTGGCATTGGCATTCACAATGTAAATGCTTATAATTAGGTTGGTGTCCAATACCAACCTTCATAAAATTTGAAAATTTATAATACACATCATATTAAACCCTATATTCCTTAAGGACATACATACACCAATAACTATATAATACATACATAAATTAGAATATAAAAAATTGCAAATTATTATTTAAAAAAACTATTACAAGACACAATACCCATAATATGTATTGGAGAGATCTATCAATCCTAGATTTTTTCAAGTCAGATGCACATGATTGAATTCAATATCATCTATATGGAAGGTAGTGGGATAACTCAATCTCTTACATTCACCATTTAGGAAGTCTTCTATATGATCTTTTCTATCTAAGTAATAATATTTTTATCATTGCCTAGATTGTACTCCACCTCACTCCACTCTAACCCATTGGAAGAGAATTCCCTAGGTCATGGATTTTCACCATAAGAGTCAATAATATATTCCACTTGGACATCATATATTAAGAGAGCAATCCAAAAAAAATGGACTTATCAATTTATGCACAAGCAAGGGGTATTGATAAATAATTAACATTCATGAAAAAACAACATTGATAAATAATTAGCATTGACAAAGAAGGGGAAATGATAACCATATGAAAAATTATGAAAAAATATACAATGATTACAAAACATATGCATTGATATGCTATCTTGGAATCATACAATTTAATAATTTATAAATGGCAGAGACTGGCACATGCCATATTTAGCATGGATGATTTGATTGCAAAGTTAAGTTATATTTTATTTATGTTGTCAATTTATTTTTGATAGCAATATAAAATCTATAAAAAACATTAAATCATAATATAGTTTATTGGCATGATAAGAGAGTGAACCCCAAATTGGGAATTATAAAAAATGTGCAAAGTGATACTTCCAAGATTTATGTGCTAAGTGATTACATCCTTGATACAAGGCCCATCCTTCATAACTTTACATGAAATAATTGCTTACCAATGGAAACAGTTGGTGATGATTCAACTATTATCATCAATTGAGATTTTCAACCATTGTTATCTCAACCACATGTAAGGTGAGATATTAATATCACTTGAAACATTTAAGTATCACAAAAAAAAAAAACTTTCAAGAGCATAACTAAACTTCCATTCATTTATAAAATTGATTACTTCACATGGTAAGTACTCCCTACCAAGAGAGAGCCCTAATTTGATTACTTCTACATATATTCTTTTGATCTTTCCTACTCCCCATGAAATACCCAAACATCATACTTATAACACATATAATGGTAATACCACAAATAAATAAAATTAGTTGCCATATACTAATAAGTATGCCTTCCCGAGTCCCCCCAAACTCTACAATAGAGTTACAAGTTGGTAATATCACAATACTTGATCTAGCATCATTAATGACATGTCATGGTCATAGTGCCAATGATGGTTTATGTTTTTCATCATTTATATTCAATTATGACTCATAAAGTGGTAAAAGAGATTCATTAACAATGTATTATAACTGCATAAGTGGAAAAACCATGCGTGTTCCACTAGATGAAGCACTACCACTACTTGGTCTACCTCACATCACTATTGCTTTCACATCCTCAACATCTTATACATGTGTGATCTTCACATTGATAAACAGTTGCACAAGTTACACTACATGTCTATGAAGTGTGGCCAACTTCTCATCTCTTACAAAATTATTACCAGAGATTTAGTCAAACATTATTTTATAATTTATTTCAACAACCACATTCTCTACATTATGAAAATAATAATAATCATAAGTTCATGAAGAATAGATACATAGTATGAACCATTCAATTTATTACCATCATTAATTGGAAAAGAATTAAAGGTTTTCACTTCTTTCCTTGAACCATAAACAATATATGTATATTTGAAAGATGCATTACTTATATTGAATATAAAACATATATAAACAAGACATATATGTCATCCATAATCCTATGAAATAAAATAAAACATTTATCAAACATAAGCATCTTCAAGATTCATTTACAATCATCTCAAGTTAATGAAAAGTTGGCATACCCTAACCTCAATGCTTTGACAGGGTTATCCTTAGAGAGTGTGAGAAAATACAAAACTAACAATGTGCATCTTTAGAATACATTGCATTAAAAAATTTCATATAAGACTACTAATGAACATTTTCAAATGCTAAATAATTCTATGGTAATGAATAATTGTTTCCTTAAATTCCTATCTTTAATATAATTACAAAATTAAATAAATTGAGTGATAACAACCTAACATGGTATACCATCAAAAAAATCACATCCCATGAATCTTATTTATCATAAATGAACACAATTCACACAAAACTCCACTCTACCCCCAAAACATTAATTCCTTCAAGTAGTCATGAATGCAATCAATGGGTTTCCATGATCCTTGTATTATTAACTTGATTGAGTTATCAACAAAAATGAACACAATAAGTATTTTTTTCAAGCCCATAAGAAATACTTTTACTAAGTATTAAATTAAGAGAAACATAAAATTAAGAGAAACATAGTACTAAGTTATCCACCACATATGTCATTCTTTCCATTAGCAATAAGAAATTAAACATTAGAAAAATCCATTCATATAACCATTTAAGGGAATAGTTATAACCACCCTTAACATGAGTTGAGTTACAAAGTATAGATGCATGTTTAAAGACAAAACAAGGTAAGATCCTAAAATCATTCCCAAATAAAGATACCATTAGGTTTAAGTAGTCAACAATATAGTCAATGGGTTTCTAGGATCCTTCTATTATTAACTTGATAGAGTTATCAACATTAATGAACAAAATAAGTGTTTTTCAAGCTCATAAGAAACACTTATTCTAAGGACTAATTTAAGAGAAACATAACATTGAGAGAAATATAGTTCCAAGTTATCCACCACTAATGTCACTATTTTCATTAGCAACAGGAATTTAAACATCGTAAACATCCATTCATATTACTATTCAAGGGAATAGTTATAACCACCCTCAGTAGGAGCTCAGTCATAAAATATAGATGCACATTTAAGCACAAAACATGGTAAGATCCTAAAATCATTCTCAAATAAGCATATCATCATGTTTAATTACTCAACAATATAGTTAATAGGTTTCCATAATCCTTTTATTATTAACTTGATTGAGTTACCAACAAAAATAAACACAATAACTGTTTTGTAAGCCCACAAGAAACAATTATACATGCCCATCCTTCACATTAGCATAATTATCACTGAACAACTAAGGAATATTATTTTGATTTTATTTTTTACTCCTTGAAATAATTAATAATTAGTTAGGACATAGTTTATCCTATGTTTAATGTATTGTTGACTTATTGAAGGAATCAATTATTAGTAAGGGCATAATCATTCATTTAATGCATAATTTATTGGATAGTTTATGTAATTAGGATAAGTTACAGATAATTCATTGAATGAATAATTTAATCAATGCCAGTTACTACTTTAAATAGAACTCACACTTTTACACTCTACCTCCTAGAATAGGGCATTAGTACATAGTGAGTTATAACAGAGCATTATGCTAGTAAAATCAAGTATAAAAGGAATAGGGCATTAGTAAGTATTAGAATACGACATTAGTACATAGGGAATTATTGGGTTCTCTCTATATGTTGGTGTTGAAGCCTTTTCCTAATAAGCTAATGCACTAGCCCTATCACATGAGGGATGAGTCTCACGCACTCACCTGAAGCACATAATGAAAGACCGATTCCTGAAGACTTTGAAACACATGGTGTAATTACTCATTTCTTGTCAAATAAATATCCTACTATTATTTCTTAACATATTATGCTACCACCACTAACTAATTATAAAATAAAAAACTCATGAATTTTAATTACTTAACACATTTCAATATGCAAAATAGTTAACAATCCATTGCTCAAAGTACCATATGATAAACATTAAATTCTCATTAAGTATTTTTTTATTACAAGACAACACTTCTTATATCTTTAAGAGGTTCCTCCTTCCTTTCCTCCTTTATAAATGCTTACAACATGGGTTTTTATACTTGTTTTTCCCTATCCAAGTGTCAAATTTCCAACTCAAATTGGACACATGGCATACGGACTCTCAATAGATTGAGTCATAATTAATTGTTCCTATAGACTTGGGTCTTTATGCCCCTAGATGCCTAATTTATGTTCTGAATTCATTTTCCAAGTGTTATGCTCCTTACAAGCTATTCAAGGCCTCCAATCGGTGGGTTTGAAGTATCATATTTTGATTTATTATATAAACTACTCCCATGTTCCTCATGCTCCACTCCCCATGTGCTCCCTAAGTCTTCCACTTCCTATTTTGGTTCCTTTGTTCTCAGGTTCCTCATGTCACATTATCTTGACTGGGTCCTCTCACGTTGGTCCTTCCATGCCATTGTCCTTCCACATCCTTCAACTTCCATGCTACTAGTCTCGTACCATGGTCCTCTTGTGCCATGGTTCTCCCGCACCATTATAATACTTGCATGAGAATGTACAATGGTCCCTTTACGCTGCTTGCCAAAACTGGAAAAAATACTTATTCAAAATTAAGGGGCCAACATCACCCCACACTAAGCTGTTAGTCTATCCTAGACTAAGTTGTACTAGCATCCTCAAGTAACTCAGGTCCTTTCTACTCAAGTTCTTTCTTTACCTCATCCCAATAGGATACGGCATCAAGAACCTTGGTAGGTATTTTTTTAATGGCCTCTTTTATTATTTTCAACCCATCAAGCTAATTTGGGGTCTCAATATTCTTCATCTATTCTTCTAGGGATAAGCTAGCTTATTTTTAGATGCCCTCTAATTCAAAGACCTCCTTATCAATCTATCTTTAGAGTGTGGAAAAACTGGCATTTATTTGTTGATGATGGTTATTGATAGTGTCTTACATTGTTTCCACATCCTTGAATGCCTTTATGTGCTCAGTGCAGTCCTTTATTAGTAGAGTTGCATTAGTAACTTGCTACCTCAAAACCTCCTCATCATTTAGCCATGCCTCTATAATTTTATTTGGGTGCACCATGCATGCAAAAATACCATCTAAAATTGGGATAGCCTCCTTGACTCCTTTCAAAGTAATGTGATATATATCTTATATAGTGGTGAACTGATCAAAAAGTTCCTGGGATTCATCTCTAGGCATAGGGAACTCCTTATTTTTTTGATCAAAAACTCAACCAATGTCTCTAATTTTCCTATGGCATCCCCATCTAATGCGACACCATCTACCAATGCTAGATCTTCTTTTAAAATTGTTTTAAAAAGGGTTAATACCCTTATCATAGCCTCTAATTTTCATTATCCACTTTATTATACATTTCTATGACACTACTATGTTTTCTTTTAGTGCACATGTCTGACTTTGACAAAATATTCTAGCACATCACTTCCATGGCAAGTTTCAAAAGTATGGTGCTAGTCATTAATGGGGAGAGTCACTATGGATCAAACTTCATAAGGTCTAACAGACCTAGGGCATCTGGGCCAAAAAAATACAATCCAATGGAATGTCAAATTGAGGTTCCTCATTATACATCACCAACATGAAGGATAATTGATTCTTTATTTCTTGGGTCATGTCATTGGGGTGGAAATGCTTCCAAAGATAGATTTTTTGGTCATCTACGTCAAATTAGTATCATTCACATATATTAGATGGATCTTTATGTTATGGTCCCCCCTTAACTAGCCCCTTCCCCTTTTTTGGGTCTCTCTCAAGTTCTTGTTGGCTTTTGGTAGCCATCCCATCCATTCTCATCTCTTTAGTATAAACTTGATTAACAACCAAGACCTCTCACACCAAGGATGGAGTCTTCTCTGAATCAAATTCTAAATTATGTATCTACTCTTAGGAGGGTTCCTTTTAGGGTGTTTGTCTTAGAGGGGGATGAGGTGCTAACTCAATGGTAGTCCTTGGAGAAAGTGGAGGTAAATGTGTCAAGGTGGTAGAGAAGGTGGATGAGTTAGGTGAGGAGATAGTCATGGTAGAGAGGATGGGAGTGATGTAGGTGGTGAAGAACTATGAGATAGAGATAAAGATGAAGATAAAGGATGAGGTGAAGGTGAATTATGGGGTGATGGTTATGGTGGATGATGTACTGGCCTAGAGGGTTACACCTCTACTATCCTCTACCATTTTTAAGGGCCTTGCTACCCACTTGTGCTAGCGCTTGGCTCAGATGACCTCTTCTTCAATGGTACCTAAGGGATCCTCTCCTTGGGTTCCCCATCTTAAGGATACAGGTTGGGGTATAACATATAAAATAGTTTATGTACCTATTACCCAACTAGGATATTCTTCATCTTGATACTGGTCATGATTATTTTTCCCCTCTTCATATAGGCCTTCTTGATGGGGTAAATAAACATCTTTTGGAGGGTATGGTGCTCTGCATTGATCTATTCTACTTATGTGTTGATCACCTATGCAACATGAATTCTATTCACAAAATCAATGAAGTAGCATGTAGAGAAGGCATAGGTTATCTTAAGCCACGCTGAGAGCTCCCTTGAAGGATTCATGTAAATACATGCCAGGGAAATTTTTTGCTTCATAACTAATTTTGCTTGATCTTCTATTTGGGAGGGAAAATCCTTGAGAATGCACCAATCATTCCAAAAATACACCTTCATTACATAAAACAAGTACTTCATCTTCAAATTATATGTTATAATGATGTGTTGAGGGCAGGTGAAAGCTTTGTAGTGATTGATGAAGGACTTTTGAGTGGAGGGATACACCCACTTCAGAGATCCTAAATTGTAATTAGGCATGCTAATTTCATCAAAAATAAATAATAATAAGATTACCCCCCAAGGAAACCTAAACTTAGGCATTATATGTTCGTTCTCTACATCTTTGGCTATCTTTTGGGCAAAGTATAGTGCTTAATTGTACTGTACTCCCTACACTACTTGGTTTTATATATGAAGGTGGGCCATATCCACCTCCTTTCATTGATCAATCCCTCTAACCTTGGCGGAAATGATCCATGTTGTGACTCTTAGAGTGGGATCCTATAGGTTTGTGATGTGAATTGCATGTCCTTGCTTTTGGTACATAATCATGGTGGTGGTCTACTAGATTTCTTTCATATATACCAAGTCATCTAATAGATTGACCCTTGAGCATTGGGTTCTTGTGACCTTGCTTACCCTCTCCTTGTTGATCTTCATATCATGCCCTATAAAGTGGATATATTCCTCATAAACATGTGAGAGTAAGAATTGAACTTCCTCAGTAGGTTTTCCAAAATATGGTAGTTTGAAGAGTTGGAAAATCCCAGATTTGTCCAACTAGTTCTTAATGGTTAGGTCATAAACCACCTGGTTTCATGTGTTGGTGGTTTGGACCTAATAATCATTTTGTAATTACACATCATTTCCTAGTTGGGGGTGCTTATAGTTAAATACAGTCATATTTTCCACCTTAGAGACCCAATTTTTTGCATGCAAGAATGACTCAAGGTATTATATCTCTTATATATAAATGGTTTGAGGGGGAGATGGTGGATTGGTCTATGATGAGGAGGCCTATGCCTGCTTTCCCTTTTTCACCATCTTGACTTCTTCTGTGTTCTCACTCTAAACTCTCACATGCTACACTTGCCTTAGTGTCTCTTATAGGTCTTCCAAAGGCTCCTCTCTTATAGGGAACCATGCTCCTTCACTCACCTCTCTCTTATCTAGTATGGCTAATAATTTTTCAAGTCTTTTTACCTTTTTCTTCAGTTGCATTACCCTCTGTGGTGCTCAAAGGTTAACCCTAAACTATCCCACATTCCCAAATGAATATATGGTGGTGTTTAAATTACCTTGGCTCTTGATCTTCACACTTCAACAATGGTAGAACCTGCAACCTATAAAAAAATGTCCTCGACCCACTTCTATATGTGGTTGCACTTAACAATCTTCCTCCTTCACTTGGAAATCATCTTCACTTCTCTGTTTAGTTCTCAAAAACTTTGTTTCATAATGAGATTAACTTCATCTCTGGTTCTCTAGTTTCTTAATCACTTGAATATTTTATCAAGGTAAAGTGTAAAATGGATTTGACATGGTTATTTATAGGTCCTCCAACCAATTTACCTCATTAATTTATTTCCTATCCTTGTCATTTCTAGCCATAATTTTGTATTTCTAATGGTATTCATATTTTAGATCTTACATCAAGCCTTTATTATTCTAACAAACTCATCCCATCATTCCACTCACATGCTTATTGTTATGACTACCCTTGTCACATTAATGGTCCATTCCTTCTCGTACCTTTTTTAGAAGTGGGTGACAACTATCTTATTTTTTAAAAGTAATTGAGACTAGTTGTCACATAATCAGTGGGAATCCATTCTATTAAATGACTCATGCACCTTTAATCAATTGTGCACCATGTATGACTCCTGCACCTTTGAAACTTGTGTGTCCACAAGTTGTCTTGTATTCATATGCACATCTTACCCCACACTAAAAGGGTTCGTGGTCCTCTACAAAATCATCTAAAGGACTAAGATTTTTTTATAAAAAAAAGAGTCACATGCCTTAATGGCAGTGATTTTTATTGGTAACATAAAATCCTAATCTAATGGCCTCAAACCTTATTTGAAAAATATCATAAACTTAAAAAAAATCATAAAATAGTTGAAGTTGACTCTCATTATAGTGTCCAAGTAGGAATTGACCATTTATTCACTTTAGCTAGCATGCACCATTAGATCAGATACTATGAATTATAAATGGTCCATCCCAATAAATGTGGAGCTTTCTAGGGTGGCATGCAAACTTAGAGTCATAGATCATAACTTTCATGCTAGAGATGAATATTTTGTTCTTTAGATGGTGATCATGCCATGTTTTTTGTTTCCATTTCTTAGCATCTTGATTCTAGTGGGCAAGGAACCGAGCCTCATCTAGTTTGATGAGTTCATCAAGCAAAGATTTCAAAGATGCATCATTATCAAGGTTTCATAAACGTGCTATCCACAAAGATGGAATTAGGAACTCAACTGGCATGATTGCTTCCTTTCTATATATTAGGTTAAATGGTGTATTTTTGTTAAGGCATTTCTATGTGGTCTGGTATGCCCAAAATACTCTAAATGCCCTATCATCCCAATAATTTATACCAATATTGTATATTTTTGTCAAAGTGATATTGTTAAAGGCTTCTACTATTCTATTAGCCTATGGGTGATATGGTGTTGTCTTGTGATGAACAATCATGATTCCAGCCAACAAAATTTGAATTATCTCATTCAAGAAGTGGGTTCCTCAGTTACTGGTGAAACTTAGAGGACATCTAAAACATGTTATAATTTTTTCTTAGATGAACCATATGGAAGTTACTATTGTACAATCTTTTTTTGGTACTACCTCATCCTAGTGCATTAAATAGTCAATTATAATTATGTATTGTGAACTTGTTCTTCATCCTGTGAGAGTGATGGGCCCCACAAAGTCTATAGCCCATTTTTTGAATAGTTATTGAGATTAAATTTGGTTCAATGGCATGGAATCTCTTCTATTAGGTTTTCTCATGCACTGGAAGATATCACATTGCCTTGCATATACCTTTGCATCTTTAAACAAAGTCAACCACTAGAGTCTGGTGAGCAATACTTTACACATGGTAGTTTCCCCAGCATAATGTCCTCTAGAAATACCTTCATGAACCTATCATAATACATCAAGGTGCTCATATTTCATTACACAATGTCACAATACCTTATCATGGTCCATATTATATAGATCTCCTGCTATGAGTTGATACAGTGCGACGTGAATTGTAAGTTGTTTATTTTCTTATAAAGTGAGAGAATTAGGTACACGAGTATTGAGTAATGCCATAATATCATCCAATTATTTAGGTACCCTAGCAACTTGGAAAATTTATATGTCAAGAATGTCATCCTCTATAGCATGTGAAGGTTCTCTATATTCAATTTGGGATAGATGATCAGGTCCACAATTGGTTTTACCAAGTTTTGCTACTATAGAAAACTATAATTATTAGAAGAGAACTATCCATCAAAAAATTATTCCATGGAGAATTAAATTTTTGATGAGACACTTTAAATCGTCATGGCTGGTATAAAATACAAATGGTGTGGCCAGAAGGTACTGTCTAAATTTTTGTAGCATATAAACCATAGAAAAGGCTTCATGTTTAGTGGTGGTATAATTAATTTTGGCTAATGTGATTTTATTGATAATGAAATATATGGGATGGTCAAAATTTACCTCTCCTAGTTATGCAAGTATTATGCCAACTACTATGAGAGATTCATCAACATGGACATGAAATGGCTTTGTCCAATCTAGAAATTGCAAGATAGGAGTGGTAACTAGTCTTTCCTTCAAAGTTTCAAAAGATACTTTACAATAATTAGTCCATATAAATTGTTCATTATGATTCAATAGTTCTTATAGGGGCACTATAATCTTGGCATAAACCTGAATGAACTTCCTATAGTATCATGTGTGTCCTAAGAATGCATGCACCTCATGCTAAGTTTTTGGCACTGGTAGTCAAATAATGATAGAGACCTTGGTTGGATGCATGAGGAGTCCCTCTTTATAAATGATACACCTGAGGAGTACCATGGTGTCACAAATAGGCATTTATTCAGATTCAAATAAATTTTTAATACTTGATAGCACTCAATAATGAGCCTTAGATTGGCACAGTGGTCTTTGATCAACATGTATACCATCCAATTGTCTAAGTAGACTTGGAGAAATTTATGGATAAAATATTTAATATCATCCACTGCTACCTATGAGAATACTGCCTAGGCATTTTTCAACCTAAAAGGCATGATGGTGTAGGCAAAAGAGCCCCATTCTATAGAAAATGTAGTCTTGGAGTGGTCTTCCTTAGCTATCTAGACTTGGTGATACCCTAATAACTCATTGATAAATGAGTATATCTCACAATAGACAACACCTTCTATGACTTCCTCTATGAAAGGTGTTAGGAAAGGATCGGTGATACATGATGCATTCAAAACATGATTATATACACACACACACACACACACACACACACACATATATACATATATATATATACATATATATATATATATATATATATACACACACACATACATGTATATGTATATATATACATGTATATGTATATATATGTATATATATATATATATGTATATGTATGTGTATATACACACATACATATATATATATATATATATATATATATATATATATATATATATATATATATATATATATATATATATATATATATATATATATATATATATATATATATATATATATATATATATATATATATATATATATATATATATATATATATATATATATATATATATATACATGTATATGTATATATATGTATATATATATATATACATGTATATGTATATATATGTATATATATATATATATATATATATATATGTATATATGTATATGTATGTGTATATATATATACATATATATATATATATATATATACATATACATGTATGTGTGTGTGTGTGTGTGTGTGTGTGTGTGTGTGTGTGTGTGTGTGTGTGTATATGTATGTGTGTATATATATATGTATATGTATGTATGTATGTATGAATATGCCCATCTTTATTGATACTAATTACCATAGGACTCACCTAGTTAAATCCATTAATAGGAATAATTACTCATGCATAGAGCATGTTATCGATCTCTTCTTTCATGCACGCTCAGAGGTTAGGGTTCATTTAGTATGGGTGTTTCTTCATAGGATGAGCATCGTCAATAAATTTTATATGAATATTCTTGAGAGAAGGTTGAACCCATTTCATTTCATTGTAGTTCCTTGGAAATACATCCTAATACTCTTTCAGCAGCTTAAAGAGTTGTAAATTTTTTGTCTCGATCCAGTAGTTGTTAATGGTCACTACCTTACGTTCCTACTTGTGCCAATTTTTAGTTGAATAGTTTGAATGGGCCCAAGATAAGGATTTTCCATGAGAGAATTATTGGCCCTGAATAGTTTTTGAGCTAGTACTTATAGGAACATGCAAGTTGTTACTCAATAGATTGAATAGAGTGGATCCTTCTCCTTTGTTTACTTGAAAGATGAGTTTCTACTTTCCCAGGTGGATTTATTTATGATGTTCTTCACTGGAGGCTACTGGTGGTGAAAGAGTTGACTTTTTGTGAGGCTCATTGAATAAACCTAAATGTTCCTCTAGTTTCTGATGAATATGATGCAAGCGGTCTTCCATCAGACTCAGATCTCCAATTATTATTTCACGTATGATTTGAAGAGTAAGGTATAGGTCCATCCTTGGTGAAGAGTAAGAAATTATTGACATCATGTTATCCTTTAATAACTACCAAAACCTTGTTCCCATGTGCCTTTCATCATGTATGTACCAATCTTGTGCCCAATTACTTAAAGTTCCATAGAACGCATGGACCCATAAGTATTCTGGTAAAAAAATTTCCTTAGCTCACCATGTTATTTCATAGGCTATAAGGTGAAGTTTAGGTGCTTCTATACCACTATAACTAAGAGTGCCTCTAATTTTATTTTCATGGTAGAATCTATGAGGTAGGGTAGATCACACTTGATCCCAATATAGGAGGTTCTCTTTATGCGTATGCTACCACCTAGTTGTGGTGCCATCAAAAATGTGGTATAATGGCCTCATCCATTCATTTTTGATACCATAGAAATATTTGAGGCATTAGATGAAATCACACACTTCCATTTTTTCTTAGCACCATGTAGCTTCATTAATTCTCTTCAAAGTTGGTCCCTCCAATGATCCTCACATTGATAAACCCATGAGGTGAAAATATTTGTGATGCTTAAGATGCTGGTGTGAGATGTTTTCATCTATGTTGATGGTGTTGCACAATATTCGAGAGAGATCATAATCACCATGGGCCAAATAATATTGGCATTACTTGTGGTATTTGAGATAGACTGGTTGTCCGTCTAGTGAATAATACCATCTCACATTGGATCATGTTATTCATCATGTTGATCAGTCACATTATACAAATTATTGATGTCTTTATCAATGCTTATGGGTTCAATATAGGGTGGTCCTTGTGCTTGGTCTAAGGGTATTATCATGCATTGATCAGTATTTTCAAAGCTAATGTATCATTTTTTAAATCTTAAATCTACATGATTTTCATAGCACCAATGCCTTCTCAATAAGGATAGATAATCATTAGCCTCTGCCAACTCCAAAACCTCAAAATTTGCTTTGAAGGGAACCCTAATTATTTCAATAGTGGTGTTTTTAAGGAATCTGATAGGGTGCACATGAGTCTTGTTTGCCATGAAAAAGACATGAGGTGAAGGTTGAAAAGTTGGATTAGACATTTTCCACCAAGCATCTTTAGTGAGAATATTTACTTCAACACCAATATCTATTAGAATATTCTAGATTGCCCATCTGTTGATAATAGCATTAACTAATATTTTTCCATCTTCCAGGAAAGTAAAACTAGGACATTCCTAACATTAAGCATGGTTAATATTGATCTTTATTTTGTTAACTTAGATGAGTGTGGTTTTTATTTGGTATGTGAGATTGACCTTTAAACCAGGTGCTAATATGGGGAATGATGTCTTCATCAAGCATGCATTTGCATAGTTCCTAAAAACTATCTTGTATTACTGGAAGTTCAGTTTCCCTTTTCATTATAGAGCACTATGTGACATCCTTGTCCTCAAGGTATTGAATTTTGCCTTAGAGATCATGCATAAGTGATATTGTATCTTGAATAAAATCCTTTTTCTAAAGTGTATCAGGGTATTTCCTAGCGTGTGGTTCTTCTCGACATACATTTTAAATTGGGTTGGGTGTAGATTGCATCTAGCTCCCACTATGAGTAGTAATATTGACCTATTTTAAAATAAGGATGATTGGTCAAGCATGTCATTATGGTTTCTCTATATGGATCATACCTGTACCTTTTTCATTTTGGTCCTTTGTAATGGCTACATATAGATCTAGGCACTCATCTAGTCAGTGGTACTTTTTGCAGTAAGCACAGATTGGGTATTCTAGGCAATCCCTTTGATAGTGGTTTGGATAACCACACTTATAACAAGTCATTGGTGGAAACCTACCACCTCATCATCATCCTCTTCCACACCCATGATATTCACCATTATCTTAGAAACTAGTGACTGAGGCTTGGCACATGTCGCAAACTCAAACCTCATGAATATCAATAATTAGATGGCTATCATTGGTGTCATGAGTATAAGCATCATAAATTTTAAAATACATAGATACTATAGTACTCATGTCCTATTGCAAATGTGGATAATAATGAACATCATGGTCATCATGACAAATTTGGTAAGTTTGATTTAGGACTATGCAGATGTTCTTGCATGGGTAATTATTTCTTGTGTGTCCTTCAGTTTCACAATCGATATACCAAACACCACTAAGTGTCTTATGTGCATTGTTTCTCATCAAATATTCAAGCTAAGAAGCCGTGGATGCTATGTGTGCCTCCATAAAGGGACTAATCCTAGTATCCATACTTCCAACTGCTTTAGCATGTAAGGCAGCCTCTAGAGCCTCATGTACATTGGTAAAAGTTCTCTGTGATAAGGTCCATCGAAAAGGTAACAATAATCCTCCTATGAACCATTGTGCATGTTGAGTAATATTGATTTCAAAGGATATCTTAGAAATCAAGGTCTTGAACTGAGTATCATATTCCCATACACTCTTTGTAAGTCCCTACTTTATGTCTTTCAATGCCACTATACTCGGTTGTTCAAACTCAAGAATATAAAATTCTTGTAAAAATGCTACTTTGAGCTAGTCATAGTTGACCACTGCTTGCTAAGGGTCAAATTTACAATACCATTTGTGTGCACGTTCTAAAAGGGTGATTGTAAATTGTGTTGCCTTTTTCTCATAGGATGTGATGTCATGTACCCTCCAAATTAGTTCACACTTATGAACATGCTCAACTAAATTTTCCACCCCTTAATACTCAAGTATATGTAATTTCATTTCATAATAAACCATAGGTGGTTAAACAAATGACTGTTGAGAAGATCCAATTCATGTTCCTAGAGGGTGTCTAATTCTTCTAGTACCTCCACCTAATCCTCCTCCAACACCTCTAGTAGTAGTAACCCTAGGGAAAGGCATGGTAGAGGGTTGATTTCCTAGATTGGGACCTATATTCTAACCTTGGTCAAATCCTATAAGCATTCCAATATGTGCCATGGACTTCTCTTAAAAATAAAAAGATGTAGATTTTAAGTTATTGCCTAATGGCCTAGTCTCAGCTTAATTTATTCATTTAGCTTCTAAATATATCCTATATGTTTCCCAATTATTTATATGTACCCTATCTAACTCAAATGAATGAGTACACACTATGGTGGAAGAGCCTGGTTGACTCATACTGGTTTCATCTTTGGTAATCTAGCCCATTTCTTTGCAAGATAATAGTGAAAAAGGTTGTAAACCATAAGTGATGGATTCCTCGTGTGCATCCAACTCCCTATGGCTTTTCAAAACACTCTTTGAGTGATCCCAATCTCTTCCCATGCCACTAACTCCTATTATCCTTTGTTTGGATTCATCATACTTCTATTTTTGTAGCACTTGTTAGCTTGCTACCATGTTAAACCCACAATCCTGAACCAACTAGTAGTCTCCCCTCTAAATGTGTAGCTCATGCACATGAGATTTTAGCCTTCCATGGGTAGTGTTTCCAACCCAAGATAAATAATTAACTTTTTAATCTCTAAAGGAAATATCAAAATATATCATCCCCTTGGTTCTCATCGAAAATTGAACTTTGCTTCCTCAAGACATGAATATGTGGTCACAACATATTCTAGGATGTAACTATTATGAGCACCCTTCCACCAATAATCGACCGCTCATGTCTAAGAAAATTTTAGTCGTACTAAACTCATTTGTCATTATAGTGTCCATGACTATCTTTGTCCAATGTTTTGGGATCATCTTTGAGCATATGCTAAGATCCAAGAATGTAAAAGAACAGGGACCTCAGAAAAGAAAGTCTCATATAATGAGTTGTAGATGTTTTGTTCTAACCATTATCATATAGAGACTCTAGTCTCAAGAAAGAGAATCAAAAAATTATCTTCAACACTGGTAATCCATTCTTCAATATTCTCTAATGTAATACACTCAAACATTTACCATGCTTGTGATCCAACTACTTTGAGTCCTAGTAATGGAACCAAAATGTTGGGTTCTCTCTTTATGTCAGTTTTGAAGCCTCTTCCCAACAGGCTAACATGCTGGACCTATCATGTAAGGGATGAGTCTCTCACACTCACTCAAAGCACGTAACGAAATACCGATTCCTGAAGACTTTGAAATAGGTGGTGTAATCACTCATTTGTTATCAAATAAATATCCTATTATTATTTATTAGCATATTATGCTACCATCAGTAGATAATTATAAAATAAATAACTCATGAATTTTAATTACTTAACACATTTCAATTTTTAAAATAGTTCACAATCCATTGCTCAAAGTACCGTATGATAAACATTGAATTCTCATTAAGTACTTCTTGATTACAAGACAATACTTCTTATATCTTCAAAGGTACCTCCTTCCTTTTCTCCTTCGTGAATGCTTACAACAAGGGTTTTTATACTTGTTTTTCCCTATCTAAGTGTCAATTCCCAACTTAAATTAGACACATGGCACACGGACTCTCAACAGACTGAGTCATGGATTTTATAATTAATTTGTTTTCCAAGTTTTTCATTCTTTACGGGTTGTTCAAGGCTTTTGATTAGTGGGGTCGAAGTATCCTATTTTGATTTATTCATTAAACTACTCTTTTGTTCCTCACGGTCTACTCCCCACGTGTTCCCCAAGTCTTTCATTTCCTATTTTGGTTCTTTTATTCTCAGGTTTCTAATGTCGCATTATCTTGACTGGGTCCTCTCACACTGGTCTTTCCATGTCATTGTCCTTCTGCATCCTTCAACTTCCATCCTACTAGTCTCATGCTATGTTCCTCCCATCCCATGGTTCTCCCATGCCATGCCAATACTTGTATGAAAATGGATAATCGTCCCCTTATGATGTTTGCCAAAATTGGAACAAACACTTAGTTGACATTGAGGGGCCAATAAGAATTATACTAGCAAAATCAAGTATAGAATCAATGGAATGTTTCAATAAAAGATGCATTGAAGTATAACCATAATGATTCATAATCTAAGTCTATATACATCGTTAGTGAATATACCATATAACATATCCAACAATGATTATGTGTTGAATTTATATGCATTCATTGAATTATATGTATTACATTCTAAACACAAACTATTCAATAAACTATGCATCAACAATGCATGATTATGCCCTAACTATTTATTAATTCCTTCAAGCAGTCAAAAATACAATAAACATAAAAAAAAAAATGCATTACATAAACTAAACTGATATGCCCTTCTAAGATGCTAAAATTAAATTATGCTCAAGAGTTGGAGACTCAACAATGTAGACAATGTAATTCATTATAGCTAACCAACTTATATAGTAAAATGTCACCATGGGGATGCTCCTACAATATGTGCTTCTAGAATTAGGGAATGGAGAATGGGCTCGTGCACAAAGAAAAAAGAAATAGTGTAATGGCAACTGAGAACAATTATAATTATAGAATAGGGGAAAGGCATGTAAGTAATAAATTAACATTTGATGGATATTAACATTTATTTTTCAACTAAAATTGCCTTAACCCCTCGCATTTTATTTAACTATTGTTGTTTGCCTTAACCATTGTTGTTTGCCTTTATCATTATTTTTTACCTTAACATTTTGTTAATAGATGTTAACCTAGAGTTTGATGTTGACTGATTTGGTGGGTCCCACGAAGATGTCAACTAGAAATATGAATGCACTAGCTAGTTAAGGCACTCCTTGAGGTAGTACCAATTTTATACTTTTGCAAAAAACTTTTTAAAAATCCTCTTGTACATAATTAAATTTCTCTATATTCGATAAAATTTCTTGTATAAATTTGTGTACTTTTTCAATCCCATATATATAAGCCTCACATTGATGGTGAAATGAAATATTAAAGTATTATTTTTTAGTGACTTTCGATCAAGGATAATCGTTATGCTAGGGTTTCATGGTTTGCATTTTCTTTCTTGTGTTCTTTACCCATCTTACTCATACCGCTAGTCCCATGGAATTTTATAGGGCTCCAACACATTAACTATGCTTGAAACGCCACCCTTTGGGTGGGTAGGCCTTTTATATATGGATTTTCCATGCTTTACTACATATTTTGATACATGAGTCAGAGCTAATGGTACCCAATCAAGTTGGAAAGTTTATTCCCAAGGTCTTCAATGAGGTAATCTCTCATTCCCCCTCTACTCTGGAGGTAATTATGCTTAATACTATTGTTGAACTATGTTGAAAGTGGTATGAAAATTGTTTTGTCATTGTTTATTTCATTGGCCATATCTCCTTGGAGGATCAACTTCATAATTGGATCTGCAACCATTGGGAGCCATTGGGTGTCCATATCTCTAGAATCCAAAATTTACCAAATGTTTTTTATTGATTACCTTTAAGGACCCCTTTGAGACACAATTAATTCTTGAAAAATCCAATGTTTGGTTCCTTCACAACTAGATTATGATTAGGTATATATGATCCTATGATTTTAAAGTTTTTGACAATACCTCCCTTTGTGTCTGTGTCTAGGTTGAGATTTCTCAGTCTACCAATTCACCTATGGGTTTTTATACCCCAAATCATCACTCCTTTAGGATTCATGGTTATAATTGAACCAATTAGGTGGTTCTCCCCATGCCCTAAAAAATGAGGCTATGTGGAGGTTGACCTCTCCAAGGAGATGGAGCTCATCAAAATCCAAGTTGGAGAGACCCAGTGGTCATAAAAGGTTTTTTATTTCAACCTTACAAACACTTACTTCCACTATCAGGCTTCATACCACCACATCAGGAATTGTCCCTGTATGGGTTGTCCTAAGCCTCCTCAATTGCTTCCTTAGACTGAGAAGCCCAAACTAAGAAATTAAGGTGATAGATGGACCACAATTCCCCATAAATGGTCATTAGGTCCTAAGTCACAAATCACACCCAGATACCACCTCAAGAGGATTCTCTTCCAGCCATTGCACCCTCTCAGGGGACTTCTCAATCACCCCTTACTACTCTAGTTCCTTCCAACTTATAGATCATTTCTCTAGTTTCCCAGAATATTAAGATACATGTGGTAGAGAATCTCTTAGCCAGTGGCTCATTCTCTTAGTGGTCTCATATCCCTCCTTGCAAGGGCACAAACTCTTCTCAGGAGGAGCATGATACCAAACACCACTTCATTATGGTCAATGGAATTCCATGCCCTTGCCAACATAACAACTTTGTAGTGTTGGCATATTTTGAGTTTGGGCAAGGGGAGCTTCAAATGGATGACCCTTCCCTATAAATTTAATATTATGGATTGTTAGGTGCCTTATAAATTCTACCCATAACTACTTTGTTCATGCTACTTGTTAGCAAATTAGTTTTCTAGACATTCTCTATCTACAGGAAGTTAAAGTGTCTAGCTTTATCTTTTAGACATCCTTGTGAATCATTTGGCTTGACACCACCTAGATCACCCCCTTACATGAGAGGGGATATGATGATACTTGTATTCTAGTTACCCATAAGGTTTTCCCCAGCATCATTGCCATGGGGGAGGACACATCACATTGGGTAATCTAGATTATTCCTTACATTGACGGCCATTCATTTGGTGTTCTTAGAATTTGTGCTACCAATGATGGCCTTGATCACTCCTTGCTTTGGTGATCTTTTAAAAATGGGATACCTATTGCCATGTGGCTTGTGTGCAGTGAATTCAATGTGATTGAACACCCCAAAGACAAGGTTGGGGCCCTCCCTATGAATTGGTGTGTTGGTGAACATGAGGCTTGGTATATTATTTCAAAAATAAATAAGGGCTAGTAGACTGTCTCCTCTGACAATAGATAATTAAATTCATGTCTTGGTTTACGTGGTCCAACTAATAATCTAAGGATCACCACATGCTCAAATGGCTTGACTATTTAGTGATGTCAAAGCAATTTTTTTTCCTTTTCTAACATTGATGGCCAGCCTATCAATGTCCACTCAAGTATTATTTTGTTAGACCACTCACCTATTTCTTGTAAAGTAGAATGGACCTCTGAGTAGTACAATGTGACACGTAATCAATTTATTCTTAATAATTCCATGTTGTGTCACGTTGGTACCATTTAAATCATCCAACAGATCTAAAACCTAGCCTCATGGCCCCTATATGCTGCCATCTAGATTGAGTGGTGGAATGAGGCCATTCTATGTAACATCTCCTTCCTATGCCACCATGGAAAACATGTCACCCATATTCATAAGTGTTCAAAGGAGACCACACTCAATGATTTAAAATGGGTCTCCATCTCTCTCGAGATGTATCCTTTCAATGTGTAGTTGTAGTGGCTAGCTACCTCCCTCAAACAACACCTTAAGGTGGAAAATAGCCATGCAACTAGAAGCACTCATCTCTGCACTCAACCATACTTGTTTAAAAATGGTGATAAAGCCTTGAAAAATTTATTTAAAGTTATAAAATCCAATAAATCTCATGGAAAAATTAAATCCACTCAAGTGGCTCAATCTTAGCTTACCTCCTAGTCTGATATCTCCTCGACCTTTCTTGAGCATTACAAGCTAGTTTTCTAATACTATTTTTCATTGCTGAGCAGTTCCAAGCTCTTTAGAATTGCCTTGATGTGGTGCTTTACAAGCTCAAGCCAACTGAACAATGAATTTGTGATGCCCTACTCATCTTGTAGGAGCTTATAAAGGCTTTAAACTATATGAGCAATGATAAAGTCCCTAGCTTCGATGGCTTCTCTTACAAATTTTACAAAGCTACTTGGGAGTTTATTAGTCCTAACTTGTTGCAAGTCTATAAAAAAGCCTTGCAGAATCAATCTCATGGACCCATGATCAATCAAGGTAATATCAAATGCATTCCCAAAGCTAGAGATCTTGAGTTTCTTACTAGTTGGAGGATGATAACCCAGTTCAATGTTTCTTACAAGATTCTTGCCAAAGACCTCGCCAATTGTGTTAAGCTCATCCTACTTGCCATTGTTAGACTAGGGCAAACAAGATTTATTATAGGGTGGTATATTTTGGATAACCTTATTGTGGTCTGGGAGGGCATGGCTTGGGCCTGCTCTACTCTTAAAAAAAATATTTTTCTTAAATTGGACTTTGAAAAGGCTTATGACAAGATTGAATGGCAATTTATTCTTGCCATGATCAAGGCTCTTAGCTTTGGCCCCTATTTCATTTATATAGTGTAGACTTTGTTTCATGATGCCTTAACCTAACTCACTAACAATGGGCATTAAACCATGGGGATCAAGCTCTAGCAGTCTATTTACCAAGGTTATCCCCTTACTCCAACACTTTATGTGTTATCCATTGAAGCCCTGGGTTACCTCTTAGCTCCCAAAGCTTTTCAAGGGCTCGTTCAAGGCATTATTTTACCCATCCACACCTCTTAGCTCATTAATGGCCACTTTTTAGATGACACCTTCCCCAGGCTTCAATAATAAGAGGTCACTTTTGATGAGTCTATTTAACACCTAGACATTTTTTGTCTAGCTTTCAGATCCAACCTTTAATGAAGGAAAACCCAATGTTTTTGGTAAAGCATGATGCCTATGTCTAAGTGGCTTAGGCAGTTTAATTGGCAATGGATTATTCAAGGGAACCATTCAAAGTCTTGGGCATCCCCTTCACTTTTGACAAGTCATCGACTATGATTTGATAATATGTCTTCAACAAGATTGAATTGAAGATTGCATATTAGATCAATAAGCCCCTATCTCTAGTGGGCAAGTTCAAGAATTACACCAAAATTTTCGCTGCCACACATTTTTATAGTTCCTTCTGTTGGGTTCCCTCCAAAGCCTCTTATGATAATCTAGCCAAGCTTCTCAAAAATTTTCTTTGAGCCAATGCTAATAGGGCTCAGGGATTTCATTGGGTGGCCTAGGACATTTGTAACCTCTCTCATGATAAAGGTGGCATGGGCATCATTGACACCTATCAACAAAGTATGGATTTGTATGATAAGTGGGTTGTTTGGGTTATTGAGGGCAATGAATCTTGTAAAATTCTTCTCTGACATTATATCTCTTCAGGCTCTCCTTATGGTAAAACTAATTGGTAGAATATTGGCTTTCAATCCCTCATTATCACTACTATTCCTATTAAGATTACTAGATCCTTTGTAGTTAAAAGTATATGGAAGGATTTCAAAGTAGTCAAATTCTACTTGAAGTGGGTAGGAGGTGGCTTTCACATAGGGTTATCTTTTAATGACCATAGCTTATGGTGGTATCATATTCTCAGTAATTATTCCATTTTCATGACTAAATTACTTGATATTAAATCTCTGTGATTATTTCACAAAGGAATTTGCACTATCCATGATTTGGTTACCTCTAGAGACTGGATTCCTTGGCTTGATTTAAAAAGCAAACTTCAATTAAATAATGTGAACTTAACTTCCATCCTTTGCATTCAGGAATTACTTTCTGATGTTATGTTGTATAAGTTTGGCCTACAACCTCCTAGGGCCTGGTAGAAAAACTTGAGGTGGAATTGTGATACACACTTTAAAAGTTACTCTCCTGAGCTTCTTTATTAGGTGATGAGTCCATTCTCTCTGGCTATCGATAAGCTCAATAGGCATTGGGGCCTCCAGTCCTCTCCCAGGACTTGGCTTGCCCATCTGGATTGTATGTGGCACCTTGGCATAGAGCCCAAGCTGGGTCATTTCTTGTGGTGTGTAATTTAACAAGGACTCCCTCTCGGTGAGAGGTTGTTCCACCTCTACATTCCCCAACCCTTTTATTCAGCTTATAAATGACCAAAATATTTTAAACATCTATTTTGGTTGTCTTAAAGATCATTATGCCTGATGGTAGATTCATTTGTTATTGCAGCCTTATCACCCTAAGCCTTTCTCTTGGTATATGGTGTTTATTGTAGATTTTTTTAATTGGCCAACCTCTATTGCCTTTCTCTAGAGATTTTTTCATGCTATCATCCTCTTTTAGCTTTGGAAAGCCAGGTATAATTTTATTTTAATCATGAGCCCTGTGGAATTTCATTTTCTATTAATGAAAAAGTTGTTATTTCATCGGTTTATTTACAGATTCAAGTACAAGTTGAGAAGATGATGCTAGACCTCTGCCACCTGTAGGAGCTCCTTAACTACTGGGGGAGTGCTCCTTGTACTGAGTAGAGATCTGCTAGATAGTCTGCCTCACGATCCACCACCACCTCTTCCCAAGAGGTGTAGAAACAAAAGTCGATCCCGAAGTAGGGGCCACTTTTCTCCTTGCCTTCCCCCAAGGGGTGGTTGGAGTTCTCATAGCAAGTTTGATGTTGGTCCTTCACAGTGGTCTCTGACGAGCACTATTGTTCCTGTGTAACCCATTGATGGTTGGACTATCACTATTCATGATGACTCCCTGGATGGATAGAATGCTCTAGAGATTCATGACATGGCACCACCTGCTTGGTTGACGCTTCATAAGGATGATCCTCTACCTCCACCTCCTGTGGTAACACCCTATGCTTAATGTTCTACTACTGATTATTTGTAGTTGTTTTTATTGTGCCTTGACCTGCTAATTTTCTTGTTTTGAGCTGATTTTATCCTCCAACATAAAGTTTGAGCCGTGATTTATCCTACTACATTACTTTGTAACCTTCTCTAATTATATTTTTTGTTTAATGTAATGTAAAACATTCCAATAATATATATAAGCCTTATACTCTCAATCAACTATCTCTTTTTATTCAAAGATTATGGTATATAAGTAAAAATAATCCACTTAAAAACCACGTCAGATATAAAGCCGTAATGCGTCTAAAAAATTATATAGTATAATATGTGTATCTTGTTTTTCTTTATGGGAATGGGTGACTAGTTTATCTGTGGAGTTCAGCCCAATATAAGGACGTGTTATTTTCCACAGTTCAAATATTCGAGTTGTTAATAATGAAAAATTGGGGGCAGAACTGTGCTACCATATTTGAGTCCTCCTCTTACTGAGGATGCATTGCTAAGGGGTGCCAATTTCGCTCACGCAAGCTTTGAGAAAACTGCGCCCGTAATGGAATACGCTATCACCATGGCCTTTAGGAACAAGCCGAGAGTACTTTACACTTCACCTTTAAAAGCCCCGAGAAACCAAAAGGATACGGAGCTTAGTGAGGAGTTTACAGATGACTCAGCTTCTGAGAGGGGTGTTGTATAGGGACTTTGATCCTGTAAAGGAAGTTCCCTAGGTTATCTTTGATTAAATTCACTACATGACGGACAGGGAGCGCGGATTCGTGTGGGAACATATTATAATTCAGAGGTATTAAAGATTTGCAAATATAGAGCTGTGTGTTGGAAGAAGTGCAACTCGATTCTTATTCACTTTATTTATTTGAGAGTATAATGGAGATTATGAGAATGGCGTTAAGGATTTTTTTGGTGCAGACCCTAACGAATTGCAGGACTTCTACGTAGCGGATGTTAACAAAAGCGATACCACGATGAAGGGGTTTTCCTGTCTTAATCCGACCAAGACAAAACCAGAGCACTCCATGACATCGATTCTAAGCAAGCTAGTTAAATTATTCATGCAACGCCTTCGGGCTAAGCGTGAAAATTCTACGTGGGAACTTTAAGATAGTCCTTTACAATTTATGGCTAATAGGATTTGTGGGTCTTACCAGGTAAAGATGTGAATGGAATGGATTTTTAAGAAGCTTTTCTACTTAAATCTTTGTATCGTGATCTTCATAGCCTTGCCCTCAAGTGACATATTGGATTTCAAATACTGTCACTAAATCCAAATGTAAATAATGAGATAACGTAAAAAAATTGCAGCTGAAAATTATAAGAAGATTGTAGCTAAAAATTGATAGAGGGAACACGAGTGGCATGTGATCGACTTCTTTCCATGGAGGATATTGATGAGGTAGTTATGCAAATAGATTTTTAAAAGGCCTTAGGTATTGATAGATTTCGTGATGAATTTTATAAGGCTCTTTAGGATACCGTGCATCCAAATCTATACAGAATTTATCTTGAAGGCATTCAAACTCATTCCCTTGGAAAACTTATTAATAAAAGTGATATCAAGTTCATCCCTAAATTTGGGGATTTTGAGCTCATAACCAGTTGGCAATTTATTACTCTTCTTAATATCTCTGACAACTTTATTGTTAAATCTCTTTCTCTTAGGGTTAGAAATATTCTTCTTCTAATTATATGTTCTAGGCAAACTGGGTTTATTCACAATAGATATATTTTTGAAAAAATTATTATAAAACTTTAAGAAGAGATAGAATGAGCTTGATGATCTCATTAGAAGGTTTTATTTCTCAAAATTGACTTCAAAAATGCCTATGATATAATTAAATGGCATTTTATTTTGGCTATGCTTCAAGCCTTAGGGTTTGGCCCTAGGTTTTTCAATATTGTTTATATGGTTTTATAGGATGCTAGTACATGCATTACCATAAATAGGGTTCACTCTAATTAGTTTGGTCTCTTCCATTCTATTCATCAAGGTTTTACTCTATCTCCCTCCATTTACGTGTTGGCTATAAAAATTTTGAGTGACGTTTTGTTTAATTATTTCTCCAGAGGTCTAGTCAAGGGTATATCTCTCCTCCAAACTCATACTAACTTTATATATGAATCCTTTCTTACATTGGTTAAAGAGGAGCAATCCATATCCAATTCTATGGAATGTTTAGAGGTGTTTTTTTCAGATTTTAGCTCCTCCATTTAGTGGAGAAAAACCTAATGTTACACTTAGTCCTTCTCCCCATTACCTTCTTGGTTACTTCAATATAGGTGGAATTGGATCCATCTTGTGGAATAATTTAAGTTTATGGGCATCCCTTTTACCTTTCAAGGTACACCCTATGATTTGTGGCAGTGTGTTGTTTAAAGGGTTGAAAATAAAACTAGTTACTAGATCTCCAAGTCACTTTCACTAGCTTAAATTTTTTAAATTTTCTCTAAGGTATTGGAAGCCACTCATGTATATTATTCTTCTTGTTGGGATCCCTCTATGATTACCTATGCTAAGTTGGTTTTTTTAGGGACTTTCTATGGGCTAACTCTAAAGGTAATTGAGGGTGTCACTGAGTTACTTGACATATATGTTGTAAACCCAAATCACCATGAGGGATTGGTATTTTATACATCTGGATCCAAGGCCATAGCTTGTGTCCTAAATGGATCATCCAAGTATTAGATGACAATGAGAGCTATAAAATTCTCCTTCAAAATTATATCACTTAGGGTAGTACTATTGGAAAATGAGCCTAGAAGGGATTGAATATTTAAACTTTATTGCTTACTCAGGTCCCTATTGTATTCAATAAAAAATGCATCAAACCCATAAATCAATCCTACCTTAGAGAAGATATATCCTTCTTACACTTCTGATTGGGAATACATTAGATAATCAGGAATATGACCAATATACGTATCCACTACACCCAATTAAGGGTTCTCTTACCACAATAATAATACTAGGGAGGGTTTCAAAGCCTCCAATCAATAAAAACTATGCAATAACCCTAACTAAGTCCTATATTTTCATATTCACTAAAATAATAAGTAAAGCAAATAAATCTAATCTAGTTTTCACCTAAGCTTGTGGCACAAAGTGGGGGTAATAAATAATAAAAGTAAACATGTATAGAAGACATATACTCACGTGAATGTATACAAAATTCTAATCTATGGAATAGAAGTGCAAATGCATATCTATCTACTCTTACAAAGGAAGAATAAAGTTATGAATACTTACCTTTGAAGATGAACCCATCGAGCCTAAATCTCTCACTTGGCCAAGGTGCTTCACAAGAGGTTTTTATGGTATGTAAGGATGACAAGGATAAATTATCTTTAGGCTACACAACCTATCAATGCATCCAAAAGACTTATCTACAAGACAAGACCTGTATCTCCAAAGGAAGTATCAAACCCTAAGCTTGCTCCTCAAGTAGAATAGTGGATAAATATATGTGCAATAAATCTTAATTATTCTTCTCTTTATATATTATAAATGACTAAATGGATCTATTTATATAGGTAGATCTAACCTTTTGGGGATTAGCCAACAATTTGATTACACTTATGAAAGCAATAAACCGTGGATTAAATCAGATAGATAAGTAACTAGAATGATAAATAGCAAAGAACAAGAGATACAAGAAACCACCCTAAAAACTTATATTAAAATCTTTACAGAAGGAATACAATTGAAGAAACTTCTTTCTTCTACACCTCTCTCAGATGTACAAATCTCTCTCTAGATCTCTTTCCCTCAAGAGCACTCTCTCTCAAGTAAAATCAACTCCAACAACCTGGATTGATTCACCTATACAATTCTATACTGTTCTTCAACATTCAATAATACAATAAGTTAAGAAGATCTATCCTATTATAATAATTAGGATACTTGAGCATGCACTTACAACCAACAATTAAGCCTCTTGAATAAGGGCTCTAAAAATAGTCTTACTAATAATAGAGACGTGGATTTAAGACTAAGACTTAAACTCATCATGCAAACACTCGGTTCTGTCATTAGAAATAGCTTTTTGGACGCACAGGTAACCGACACCGGTTCCTGCCTGCTTGCCTATGACCGACGTCGGTCGATCCCCTGCCGATGCCAGCGTCTCTTCAACTGCACCTGACCGATGTTGGTCACTCCTGACTGATGCCAGTGACTGTGTAAACCTGCAACTTTGGTAATGTGCTCTTTGGTGAAGTTTTTAGACTCCACACCTTAACAATCTCTCACTTGGAGATAAAAAGCTGCACCAGTACCTGTACAGCAACATCTTCTAGCTCCTCCATCTTCAACTCAATCATGAAGACCAACAGAAGTTGAATGAAGATTCAACTTCTCCTTTGTAACCGGCTTGGTTAACATATCAGCAAGATTCCTATCTGTATGGATCTTCTCCATCTTCAACTCACCATCTTCCAATACCTATCTTATGAAGTGGTACCTAAGCTGTATGTGCTTTGTTCTTGAGTGAAAGGCTGAATTCTTAGCTAAATGAATTGCACTCTGACTATCACTATACAATCTGCAACTCTCATGCTCCTTTCCTAACTCTTCCATGAACCGTGTCATCCATATCATCTCTTTGCTAGCCTCTGTGGCTGCAATATACTCTGCTTCTATAGTTGACAAGGCAACAACCTTCTACAACTTTGATATCCAGCTAACCGTCGTTCCACTTATAGTGAAAACATATCCTGTGGTGCTCCTCCTGCCATCCAACTCACCTGCCATATCTGAATCTACATAACCATGTAGAGAAGTATCTGAACCTCCATAACACAAGTGCCTACTGCTAGTTCCTCTCAGATATCTAAGGATCCATTGAACTGCTTTCCAATGTTCCTTACCTAGATTGGCCATATACTTACTTACAACTGCCACTGCTTGGGCAATATCCAGTCTAGTACACACCATTGCATACATTAAACTCCCTACTGCGGAAGAATATGGAACTTTACTCATGTACTCTACCTCATCATGTGAATTAGGACATTGTTCTTTACTCAACTTAAAATGTCCAGCCAAAGGTGTGCTTACCGGTTTAGCATCCTGCATATTGAACCGTTTCAACACCTTATCCACATAATCCTCTTGAGACAAAATCAACCTGTGATTTTTTCTGTCTCTCTTAATGCTCATGCCAAGGATTTTCTTTGCTGCTCCCAAATCCTTCGTGGCAAACGTTTGAGCTAATTTCACCTTAAGCTCAGAGATATCTTGCATGTGTGATCCTGCAACCAGCATATCATCTACATACAACAATAGAATAATATATCTACCATTATCTAATCTCTTAAAATATACACAATGGTCAGATTGACACCTACTGTAGCCATGCTCAGTCATAAACCTATCAAATTTCAAATACCACTGTCTAGGAGCTTGCTTGAGGCCATACAAGCTTTTTTTCAATCTGCACACTAACTTCTTCTTACCTTTTACCTCAAATCTTTATGGCTGTTCCATATATATTTCCTCATCCAAATCTCCATGAAGAAATGTTGTCTTAACATCAAGCTGCTCAAGATGCAAATCCTCAATAGCAACCAAAGACAGTACAATCCGTATAGAAGTCATTTTAACAATAGGAGAAAAAATCTCACCAAAATCAATACCTGGCTTTTGTGCAAATCCTTTCACTACCAACCTGGCCTTATATCTCATCTGTCCATTCTCACCTTCTTTCAACCTGTAGGTCCATCTATTCTTCAGTGTCCTCTTACCTACTGGCAATTCAACCAAATCCCATGTTTGGTTCTCTTTCAAGGACTCCATCTCCTCAACCATGCCACGCTCCCACTGACTCTTGGACTCCACCTGTAATACTTCTTCAAAACTCTCTGGTTTTCCACCATCAGTTAGCAATAAATAGAATAATGAAGGAGAATATCTAATTGGAGGCTTACCCTTTCTGACCTCCTGATGGGCATCTGAGACTCGTTCACAACACGCTGTCCACCCAAATTCTCTGATAGTGACCGACCTCGGTTACTTCCAAGCCTATAACTAGCCGACGTTGATTCTACCTGACTGACGTCGGTGCCTGTCTTGCCCATGTTGGTCTCTGTATGACTGACATCGGTTTCTATTCTACTGACATTGGTTCCTACCCTACCGACGTTGGTCTCTATGTTTTTATGCAAGTGATTATTTCTTTTTCCTGTGAGCTCATTTTGGACCGTCACCTCGTCCAATTCTCCATTGCTCTGCCCAGATTGATTCAGCTTCTTCAGCTGATCACTATACATCACTTTTTCATTGAAAACAACATCACGGCTCCTAATTATCTTTTAAGTTCCTAGATTCCAAAATCTAAAACCGAAATCATCTAAGCCATATCCAATAAATGTGTACCTCATAGACTTAGCATCCAGCTTCTTTCTATTTTCCTTATCAACGTGCACAAAGGCTTCACAACCAAAAACTTTGAGGAATGAGAGATCTACCTTTTTACCTGTCCATGCCTCTTCTAGAATTCCACCATCCAGAGCTGTAGAGGGTTCTCTGTTAATCAGGTACACTGTAGTGTCAACAGCTTCTGCCCAAAACTCTAAGGGCAAACCAACTTGCAATCTCATACACCTTGCACGCTCCATAATTATTCTGTTCATCCTTTCAGTAATTCCATTCTGTTGAGGTGTCTTTGGAACCATCCTTTGTCTGTGGATCCCATGCATATAACAATATCAGTTGAACTTATAGCTGCAAAACTCACCACCATTATCAGATCTCAAGCACTTCAATCTTTTGCCTATTTCATTCTCAACCATAGCTTTTCAAATCTTAAAAGTCTCAAATACATCAGATTTCTTCTTAATACAATAGATCCATACCTTTCTTGTAGCATCATCTATGAACAAAACATAGTACTGTGATCCTCCAATAGAAGCTACCTGAGCCGGTCCCCACATGTCTGTGTGAACAAGCTGCAACTTATGCCTCTTCTTTGTAGACTCAGTCTTGAGAAAACTAACTCTCTTCTATTTTTCAAATACATAGTGCTCACAAAAATCCAGATCTATGCTTTTCAAATCTGAAAGCTTACCTTTAGACTTAAGAATTGACATTCCCTTCTCACTCATGTGGCCAAGCCTTGAGTGCCACAATTTTGCATCCACATCTGAAGTAGATAATACAGAAGGAGAATTGTTAGTAACACAATTACATAAATAGAGAGTACCTACTCTCTTACCTCTGGCCATAACAAGTGCACCCTTGGTCACCTTCCAAGATTCAAATGTGAGAGTTACTATACAACCCTCATCCCCTAACTTTCCTGCAAAAATCAAATTCCTCTTCAAGCTAGGAACATGCATAACATCTCTCAACACCCATGTGTTGCCATTCTGCATTTTCAGCTGCACTTTACCTTTGCCAATAATTTTACAAGGCTCATCATCCCCTAAATACACTATTCCAAAATCTCCATGGATATAGTCACTAAAATATTCTCTATTAGGGGTAGCATGAAAAGATGCACCAGAATCTAACACCCAAGATTCTATATTATTATGCAGAGAGAATATTAAAGCATCTTGTGCAATACCTACAACCTTTGCTTCTTCCTTTCCTTCGTGTTGATTGTCCTCCTTAGGATTTGACCAACAATCTCTGCTTATGTGCCCCATCTTTCCACAATTCCAGCATTGTGGCTTTCTGCCATTTCTGGATTTGGATCTACCTCTCACCTTAGACTTAGATCTTGATCTCCCTTTCTTGCTCTTCTCTTTTTGCCTTCCCCTACTCTCAAAACTTAAAGCGTTCCCTGATGTTTCCTCTATGCTTTTCTTGTGAATTTCCTAATTCAAGATAACACTAACAACATCCTCTACTTTTAAAATATTTGAAGCAGATGCAGTATTACTAACTGCCATTACTAAGCTATGCCAGCTTTTAGGCAAAGAACATAATATTAAAAGAGCTTTAATTTCATCATCAAATACAATTTTGACTGAACTTAATTGATTTACAATTCCATGGAAATCATTTAGGTGATTAGATACATATCCACCTTCCTGCATACGCAAATTAAATAACTGCTTCATAAGATATACCTTATTAGAAGCTAAGGGGTTTTCATACAAATTTGCTAAAGTAGTCATCAACTCTACCATTGTTTTTTCCTGTGATAAATTAGATATCACAGTAGATGCTAGACTCAGTCTTATAGACCCCAGAGCCTTTCTATCAAGAACTTCCCATTCTTCATCATCCATGTCTATGGGCTTCTTTGCAATCCCACCTAACGATAAGTATAGATCTTTCTGATACAAATAGTCCTCTATCTGCATTCTCCAATGTTGATAATTTTTGACATTGAACTTCTCCATTCTCAGTTTACTTTCTTCTGCCATTGCTTCTCCCACTCAAAGAAAAATCCCTGCAGAAACCCCTGTGAGTAACCTGTAATCAATACACACTACACAAATCTGAACCACCTGTTAGTGAACCTGAGCTCTGATACCACTTATTAGATATCAAGCTCTAAACCTACAACTAAGGCTCTAATACCACTTGTTGGGGATCAACCAACAATTTGATTACACTTATGAAAGCAATAAACTGCAGAATTAAATCAGATAGATAAGTAACTAGAATGATAAATAGCAAAGAACAAGAGATACAAGAAACCACCCTGAAAACTTGTATTAAACTCTTTACAGAAGGAATACAATTGAAGAAACTTCTTTCTTCCACACCTCTCTCAGATGTACAAATCTCTCTCTAGATCTCTTTCCCTCAAGAGCTCTCTCTCTCAAGTACAATCAACTCCAACAACCTGGATTGATTCACCTATACAATTTTATACTATTCTTCAACATTCAATAATACAATAAGCTAAGAAGATCTATCCTATTATAATAATTAGGATACTTGAGCATGCACTTACAACCAACAGTTAATCCTCTTGAACAAGGGCTCTAAAAACAGTCTTACTAATAATAGAGACGCGAACTTAAGACTAAGACTTAAACTCATCATGCAAACACTCAGTTTTGTCTTCGAAAATAGCTTTCTGGACGCACAGGTAACTGATGCTGGTTCCTGCTTGCTTGCCTGTGATCGACGTCGGTCGATCCCCTACCAACGCTGACGTCTCTTCAACTACACCTGACCGACGTCGGTCGCTCTTGACTGACGCCGGTGACTGTATAAACCTGCAACTTTGGTAATGCGCTCCTTGGTGAAGCTTTTAGGCTCCACACCTTAACATAACCCTAAATTCTTCTAAAAAATTTAGCCGATAAGGTCAACCTGGTAGACCTTGTATTGAAATTGATCAAACCATAACTAGATAATAAACTATGTCAACCATGGCTGACTTAGTTCTTAATAAGCTTTGTAAATAACAATGCTAAGTTGACCTGGCTAACATAGTCATGTAAAATACCAAAAAAAGATTTAAGTTAAGGAAATGGGTAATGAAAGTGGTAAATGATTAGAAGAAGGTGAAAAATAGGAGGCAAAGCTTAGGGGAAAGGTTTTTAGGATACAAGTGTGAAGATAAAAAGTGGTAAAATAGACAACAATCCTATGAAGCACCAATGATCTATCCACCCCTTTTCTGGTGCACCCCTTAGGACATGTACTCAAAGAGATTAATACTCGATGGGTTCTTACAAGATAGAAAATGTTTAGTACGTGATAAAGTTTTAAAAAATTATGTGTATACATATGCCCCACTCAAAGCTCATCACGTGAATATAACAAGGGATGGTTCTTTGAGAAAAAAATAGTGACACATGAAACTAAGATAACTAAAAATGACATATGAAAAGTAATGATAAAATGAAATGAAATTAACTGAAAATACCATATGCATACCTTAATTTCACTTTTTACTAAATGATGACATGCAAACATTCTAGTTTTGATCATGGAGGGTACATTACCTACATTTGAGAAACCATAGGGATACAAGACTAATAATAGAATCAATGTGTGTACATAGGAGGGTTAAAGTAGCAATGAGGGTCTTAGAAAAATTGTCAAATTAGGATTGTTAATGTAAGGATAGAACCAAAAGTTTGATGGCAAATGAATGTAGAACACACTAAATCATGTTAGAAATCATGTAAAACTTAAATGGAAAAAAAGAATGTAGGACATACAAAATCATGTTGAGAATCATGTAAAACATAAATGACAAATGAAATATCAATGCAAGAAAACTCTAAAAAAGATATGTAATCAAGGGACAAGTAACCCCATGTAAGATAGGTAAGTCGAATCAAACATAAAGAAAAACATAAATGACCAAAAATGAAATGTAAGACAAACATGAAGAAGTCATACATAAAGAGAAACATGTAAGAATGTCAAATATCAAATGTAAGATAAGTAAAGTCCACAAAAATAAAACAAGAACGTAATGGATAAATGAAAATCAAAAGCTCTAAAAGATGAACACTCAAACTTGGTGTTTGTTCTAAGACGCAATATAAGAAAACACAACCACCTAGTGACATGACTAGTATGATAATGAGAAAGTGTGGTAAGAAAATTGTATAAGGGTGTTTGTGAAGAAGGCTTGGTCCTATCCAAGGTCTTGCAATGCAAATCACAAACTATAAACCAAGAGGCATAATAATGTACATATGATCAGCTAAAATCAATATCCAATAAGGAGAATATAAGTAAAATATGATGTAAATAAGGAATTTGAGGCACCACATGGGTGACGTGAACATCCTTAGCTAGAATGAGAAACAAGAGGAAAGTGAGAAAGGCTAAGAACTATCAACACTAAGGACTTAGGATATTTTGACTAATAAACACAAAGCTTGGGATAACAAGTGAAGTACATAGATCATCCCATGAAGGTTATATGCATGAAAATTAAAATGGACCTACCTTCTCACAATGTGTTTCTCATTTCTCAAAACCCCTTACAGAGCCATTGATTTACTGTGAAGATTAGGTACTTACATGATAAAATAGGTGGCACCAAATAATATATGATATAATGAGACTTTCTACCCTAGTCTACTATCTTACCCCACCCCAATGGACCTCGGCTCTATCATGAGGCCAATTATGGAGTTTGAGATTTGACTAAGATAGGAGATGTGCCAAATATAGATCACATCTTTTGGTATGATCTAACTTTTAAGATTATTATTGCCTTTGAATCATTTCCTTTTGTTTGTATTTTATGATTTGAATTTTAAATTATTTTGGCTTTTTCTATTCCTCTTCCTCCATATGGATTCAGAGAACCAAACATGAGTGAAATAGGTGACAAACACAAGAGATTTTACACTTGATCACTAGAGAAAATGACCTAAAAACCAAGGTGTCTAAAGACTCCTAGACTTGCCCATAAGTAAGTGTGTAATCTCAAAATTGATTGATGTGAGCCTCAAATGAAATGAAATAAGGGAAATATGGGGATCATAAGAGATTCATGTTATATAATAAGTGATATAATGATGAATATGCTCGTAGCTAATCACAAGGAGGTAAAATAGTGCTATGAAAGGGACATGACAATGCTATGATAGTCATGTCACTAAGAGAAGCCATACTAACCTAAAATAGATCTAGCACAAGTACCAAAAAAAGTAGTATTTATCCCAAAAAATAGTTTAAATATATTTTAATGTGATAATTTATGAAGAAGGCCTTGTCCTATCCATGGTCTTACATTGTAACTCACAAGGTGAACACCAATGAGGTGAATGTTAAATAATAAGAAAATAATCATAAAGCTACTAAAATAAAGAATGACATAAAAAGACAAAAATGAAAGAGATATATAAGAACCAAAATGAAAATAAATGCCAAATGTAATGTGTAAGAAAGCCAAAGAATGTAAAGGAAAATAATGATGCTAGGAAAGTGTGACTAAAAGAAGTAAAGTGCATAAAAACAAAGAAACATGAGACAAAAAATAACAAGATCTATGTTAATGTCTTTATCAAAGATGAGCGTGTAAAATACAAGTATATAAGTTTTGGAAGGTTTCTTCAAGTTGAATTTATTTGCTATTATTCATTGTAGAATAATAGTGGGTATCATAAAATAACCCAATGGGTAAGTGGATATAGAGATGGGCATCACAAGATGCCCCAAAGGATGAAGGGTTATGTGGATGGGTATCACAAAATTCCCCAACATGTGAGGTGGAGTGAGGTAACATTGAACTATTAGAATGATTTCCATTGGGTTGGTAGGTGCATTTGGAGATAGGTAAATGTGTTGGTTTGTTAGATTTTAGGGATGTTGAATGTGACATAGGATGTGTAGGATAGGTATAAAGACGTAAAAGAGGTAAAGGAGGACCATGTATGATATACTTTAGAGTAGGTATTTGAACTAGGTACTCCTTTGGTTCATATGATCTAAGAGGTTGAGGTTTAATGAATGTAATGATATGTTTAAATTTATTCATGTTACCTATCCTTTCCTTATTGGTATAGGAAGAAGGATCAATTGTGGTTTGAATAACATTAGTGGATGAGGTGTAAGTATGGGATAATTATTGTTGTTCATTATGTAGTTGATGTTGATGTGATTGAAATTTTTTAGATTGAATTTGAGAATATTGAAGATAGTCTTGATAACATTGTTTTGTGAGAGTGTCAAGATTGAAATGTGGACCAAGCAAGGAAGCAAGAAGAAACTAATGAATATCATGACAAGACTCATGAGAATGATCTATAGTAGCATGCCACCAACAAAATTTATCAGGATTGTACCATTTTGGAGGAGGTTTAGATTGCTCAAAGCTCATGGGTTTAGAGCGTGGAAATTTCTTCTTAAATTGCTATAGAATCAAAGGAGGGTGGGTTGGTTAAAATTGGTTGAATTGGATGCTCCATTTTGAGGTTGGGGAGGCTTGGATGAATCAATTTTATGAGAAAATGATTGGAAAGGTTCTTTAGTAGTTTTTTAAGGTGTTTCAATTTGAGTCATAAGAAAGTCTTGCTTTTTTTATTGGTATAAGGATTATTCTAAAGTTTTAGGGGAAAATATTCAAACTTTGTATTGAAGGGGAGTTTTAAGAGCAGTAAAAAATAGTTATAAAAAAATATAATCATTCACGTTATGGTCCACTTTGTGAGCTAGAAACTTTCATCGATTGATGAAAGTGTGAGCAAATTCATTAGGAAGTTGCTTGATATTGATGAAATGGCTAAGGTAATTTTTAGGAAGGTCATCATGTTATAATTCCTTCACTAGAGCATTGACTAAATCCTCTAGTTGTGTTATATAATGTCTACAAAGTTTTTTGTACCATTCAAGTGCATCACCAACAAAGGTTTTGGTTAAAATCTTGGTGGTAGTAAAGGTGTTAGTTTTGACCCATTCCTGATAGATTTACCAAAAGACTTAAAAAATATAGTAGAGTATTTAGTCCCATCATATGTAATAGTTGGATAAATGTTTCCAGTATCTATGGATACAATGAATGGGGATAAAGGTTCATTTTTAAGATGTTGAAGCATTTTGTTATTCATTGGAGGCTAAGGAATGATATTCCCATTGGCATCTCTAAGAGGAGAAGGAACAAACTTTTTATTTTGTTGAGACATGATGACTTGAGGTGGTTAAATAGTCATGTGTAATAAATTTTGTCACATTTTCATCATTTGGGAATTATTAGTTGTTTGCATTATGTTTATTTGTTGAACTATTTGTGTAAGAATTTGAGTTATGTCAATTTATGCATAGTATTTGAAGGTGTGGTATTAGTGTTATTAGGAGGGGGATTATTAGTGTTAATGGGAGGAAGGGTATTGGGTGGAAGATTCCCAAAATTAGTATTGGGAGGAAGACTAGGATGAATGACCTCAACTTCATTACATTGTGTATTGATATTGGATTAGGGAAAGATGAAGGAAGAAAGTGAATAGTTTCATCTAAAATAATAAAATAAGTGAGGTTCTGATCTAAATATTTTATTATGAAATGTTCTTAACTAAGTAGAGGATAAAAATATGAAATCATTATGAAATAAGACTAGATAACCACACACATAACAATATTGGGCAATGTGTACAAAGTCGACTAGGTGAGCTTAGTACTACTAGATAGAAGGCAAATAAGGAAATAGATTTGACTAGGTTGACTTATTATTCTAACCTAACTAGTAAAAGGGATATAGAGTCAACCAAGTCAACTTAGTACTGTAAATAGGGAAAAACATAGTTTGATAAGGATACAGAGTCGACCAAGTCAACTTAGTATTGTAACCTAACGAGAAAAAGGGATACAAAGTCACCCAAGTTGACTTAGTATTGTAGATGAGGCAGCCTAACTGGTATTAACTCGAGCACAAAAAGATGAGCTTAAGGAGAACAGGGAAAAAGATGTAAAAGCTTTATTTTTAATCCAACAGGCATTGGATGAATCAATTTTTTTCAGAGTTGCAGCAGCAACGAAATCCAGAGAGGCATGAAAAATCTTGGAGACTACCTATAAAGGTAATACAAAGGTAAAAATTGCTAAATTGCAATCTCTTAGGAGAAGTTTTGAAAATTTGCAAATAAATGATTCAGAGACTATAGACCAGTTTATGGGTCTAAGTGTTGAATATAGTGAATCAAATTAGATCTAATGGAGAAACTATCATGGATCAAAAGATCATAGAAAAAATACTAAGGAGTTTACCCAGTAAATTTGATGTAATAGTTGTAGCTATTGAGGAAACCAAGGATTTGAAACAATTATCAGTAGATGAATTAATGGGTTCTTTGTTGACACATGAATCCAGAATGAATAGGAATAACAATACTTCTCTTAATAATGCTTTCAAGTCACAGGTATCATTTGGCAGAGGAAGAGGAAGAGCAAGGTCACACTTCAGACGAAGAGGCAGAGGCAGAACTGGAAGGAACAATCCAGATCAAGGTGAACACAGTAATCAAAACTACAGCAGTAGAGGACGTGGCAACAATCACTTCCAGCAAAGTTCACAGAGGTTTGATAAATCTAATATTCAATGTTATTATTGCAAGAAATATGGACATTATGCAAGTGGCTGCAGAAAGAAACAAGGATATATGGACAAGCAGAATGTTAATTATAAAGGGGAATCTATTTCTAATCCAGGTGAATCTAGTTCTAATCCTGGAAGCTTATTTCTTACTTGTAATGTTACTGAAGAAAAAGCTAGAGATATTTGGTTCTTAGATAGTGGATGCAGTAATCATATGACAGAGAATAAAGAATTTTTCGCTAGTCTTGATGATTCTGTAAGATCTGAAGTTAAATTAGGAAATGATATCAAAGTGGATGTAATGGGTAAAGGTGTAATAAATATTTTGGAAAAAAATGGTGAAAGAAGGTTTATACCTGATGTTTATTTTGTACCTAGACTAAAGCATAATCTTATGAGTATTGGACAGTTAGTACAGAAAGGTTACAGAGTATCTTTTATGGATAATTTTTGCACAATACTGGACAAGTTTTCAAGTGACAGGTTGATAGGAAAAGTGGAGATGACCAAGAATTGGATGTTCTCTCTTCAAATTCAGTGCATCCAAGGAGAAGAGGAAGCCCACTTCAAAACCATGCAGCTAGACCAATCATGGCTATGGCACATAAGGTATGGACATTTACATTTTGGAGGTTTGAATTTGTTACAGAAGAAAAATATGGCGAAGGGATTACCACCAATAGAAAAGCCAAGAAGTTCATGTGATAGTTGTATTCTGGCAAAACAGCGTAGAGAGAGCTTTCCAGTAGGAGCCTCATATAGAGCAAAGGTAATATTGGAGCTAGTCCATAGTGATTTATGTTGACCAATGCAAACTCCATCACTTGGAGGTAGTACTTATTTTCTAACCTTCATTGATGACTTTAGCAGAAAGACATGGATATATTTTCTCAAAAATAAGTCTGAAGCCTTTGAAAAGTTTAAAAAATTCAAGGCAATGGTTGAAACGCAGAGTGGCCGTTACATCAAGGTACTTAGATCAGATAGAGGAGGTGAATATATGTCTAATCAATTTCAAGATTTTTGCAGATATCATGGCATCAAAAGGCAATTGACTACAAGGTACACACCACAGCAGAATGGTGTAGCAGAAAGAAAGAATAGAACAATCATGGAGATGGCTAGAAGCATGTTGAAGGCCAAACACTTGTCAAATGAATATTGGGCAGAAGCAGTAGCATGTGTAGTATATATTCTGAATAGAAGCCCAACAAAGAGTGTCAGAGATCGAATTCCACAAGAAGCGTGGAGTGGTAAGAAATATAGTGTACATCATTTCAGAATTTTTGGTTGTATTGCATATTCTCTTATGCCATCTAAATTGAAAAGAAAACTTGATGATAGAGGTGAGAAATGCATTTTTATTAGCTATAGTGAAGAATCAAAGGCTTATAAGTTGTATAACCCTATTTCAAAGCAAGTGATTATTAGCAGAGACGTTGAATTTAAGGAAGAAGAAGTATGGGATGGTAGCACCATCACAATTGGAGCACTAATTCCATAGAATGAAGAATTTGAAGAACAAAATTTGCAAGGATATCAACTCTCTCCACAAGCAAGAACAAGCACTCCAATAAGAACACCTAGGAGGTTTGAACAAGGTGAAGCATTTGGTCATGCATGTCATCCTACTCCAAATTCACAAGTAAGTGATGAATCAGATCCAACTCTTGCTACTTCAAGATAAAGATTGAAAGGTAAGAAAATGAGAAACTTGAATGAGATTTATAATCAAGAAAAAGAGAAATTAGATTTGTGTTCAAATTTTGCTCTTCTCACTCATGATCCTATGTATTATGAAGAAGCAGTTAATAAGGAACATTAGATAAAAGTAATGGATGAAGAGATGAATGCCATTGAAAGAAATCAAACATGGGATCTACCTAATCTACTTGAAGGTAAGGATTGTATTGGAGTCAAATGGGTTTATAAGACTAAATTTGATGCAGATGGAAATGTTGAAAAGCCCAAGGCAAGGTTAGTAGCAAAAGGTTTTGCACAAGAACATGGAATTGACTATAATGAAACATTTGCTCCAGTTGCTATACTTGATACTGTTAAAATGGTTTTATCAATAGCTGCTCAAAATAATTGGTATGTATATCAAATAGATGCCAAATCAACTTTTTTGAGTGGTTTTCTAGATGAAGAAGTATACGTGAAACAACCCACAGGTTATGAAGTGCAAGGACATGAAGAAAAAGTCTACAGATTGAAGAAGGCCCTTTATAGTCTCAAGCAAGCACCAAGGGCATGGTATAGCAGGATTGATTCATATATGACAAACAATAGATTCAGCAGAAGCAATAGTGAGCCTACTTTGTACACAAAAATCAATAAAGAAGGTCAGATTTTGATTGTGTGTTTGTATGTTGATGATTTGATTTTCACTGGAAATTTGTATATAGACACATTTAAATCAGCAATAAAGAAAGAATTTGAAATAATAGATTTGGGATTAATGAAGTACTTTTTGGGCATAAAAGTTGTACAATCAGAGAAGGGAATTTTTATTTGTCAAACTAAATATGCAAAGGATGTGTTAAGAAGATTTAAGATGTTGAATTATAAACCAGCACCTACACCAGTTGCTACAGGGACCAAACTTAGCAAAGAAGACCAAGGGTCTAATGTTGATTCTACAATATTCAAAAGACTAGTTGGCAGTTTGATGTATCTTACATCTACTAGACCAAACATCATGTATGGGGTCAGTTTAATCTCTAGATTCATGGAGTCACCGAAAGACTCACATTGGCAAGTTGGAAAAAGGATATTGAGATATGTGGCAGGAACTACAGAATATGGAATTTTATATTCCACAACTAACGATTTTCATTTGATTGGTTTTACTAATAGTGATTTTGCAGGTAGCGTTGATGACAGGAAGAGTACTTCTGGACATGCCTTTTTTTTAAGCACAGGTGTGGTCACATGGGCATCCAAAAAGCAACCTATAGTGACACTTTCATCAACTGAAGCAGAGTATGTAGCAGCCACATCAACAGCATGTCAAGCAACTTGGATGAGAAGAATATTGAAAGATTTATTACAAACACAGAAAGAGTCAACACCAATCTTTTGTGACAACAAATCAGCAATCACATTATCAAAAAATCATGTTTTTCACAAGAGAAGCAAGCACATTGATACAAGATTTCACTTTATCAGAGGGCTAGTGAACAATGGAGAAATCCATCTGAAATTCTGCAGATCTGAAGATCAATTGGCAGATATATTTACAAAGGCATTAGCAAAGGAGACCTTTGATTATTTAAGACAAAATTTAGGCATTGTAAATGCTGAAGTTGTTATTGGGAGAAATTAAGGGAGAGTGTTAGAAAACTAAAGATTTACTGGAGATAATTTCTCCATCCACAACTTAACTACCAGCTCCACCTCAATTCTCATGCATGCAGGAGTTAACATTCAGTTAGTTAACTGACAATTAGGAATCAGTTAGTTCAAAGTAGTTAACAGTCAGTTCTTTCAAGCAGTTAGAGGCAGTTAAACAATTAGTTTATTTTTCAATTTAATTTGCCAAGAAAATTTATTTATAGATGTCTTGGGAGCAACATTGTAAGTAAGGAAAAAAGAAGATCAATAAAATCTTATTTTCAAGAAATTGCAGTAGCAATCGAGTTCTGTTCTTGTTTAAATTCTTGTTTTTCTGCTCTCTTAATTTCTTCACAACACACGATCTTTCATAAGAGAAACATTTCCTCGTAAAGCATTGTCCCAATTGCTTATTTTATTGGCATGGGATATTGCAGTGGCAGTGATTGAAAACAATGCAAAGCACATCATCTCCCTTACAACACCTCCCTCCATTTTCCCCCTCTTCACCTCAAGAGTTAACAAACTATTCCATGCAAACCACCACTCTTATATAAAGGAAGAAGACGACAATGAACCCCAAAAAATAAAATAAAATTGTAGAGAGCAGGATATGGACAAATTAATGTAATGACCCGGGCAAGAATTTGATTAAAGCTGTAGAATTTGTACAGTTCTATATTGAAGAGACGCCGTCGATGATTTGAAGATTTTTAAAAATGTTTCATCGAAAAGACAATAACGGGACCGTGCAACCCAAGCCAAAAGATTTGTTTTTTCTGAAGAGATTGATTACAATACGCTTATACATCGGAGAGATGACCGACAGGAAACAAATTATACATCACCCAGGACAGCTGGGTGATATGCCGTAGCCTAAAATGATAAAAAATAAAAGATAAAACTCTAATAAATTATACATCACCCAGTACAGCTGGGTGACAAGCGGAGATGCTGTTTATTGTCCGGCCATATAGCTCCCTATAATTTTAAAAAAAAACACTTCTGGATAGATTACGATCTCCACCTGTCATTAATTTTGTTTGGAACATTTAAATTATGTGGAATGTATTTTTTTTTAAAAGATATTTAATTTAAAAGATTTAAAATATAAATAAAATTAAGGTGGTTTATTAGTTGAAGATTAAATTATATATTTAATGTTTATTTATATGTTATTATTTGAGTAAATGTTTGATTTGAATTGTTTTGATAATAATTATTTTTTAATTGTGAAAGTGACATTTACTGACTACTATTTAAATAATTAATAGTAGTTTGTTTCAAAATACTTTCCTAACTATTAGTTCATAGTGATTGGCTCTTCTCCTTTAATTTTATGTTGAAAACAAGAAAGAGTGATGGAAAACTTCAGAGACTTGTTGTTTTGCAAGTGTGTGTCATACCCACAGTTTGTACAAATCCGCTTACGTTTGTAGAAAGTATAACACTAGTAGTTGCTCCAAGAAAGTATAACACTAGTAGTTGCTCCAAAGTTGCAAGCTATGGTAAGAGGGGGTGTTACTTGATATTTTGGCAAAGCAAGATTGTGTAAAGTAAAAGAGTGTAAATCAATAGTTGTACTTCACGTGAAACCCATGACCGTTGACCATATTTTACCTTTTGTGCATGTAGTGGTAAGCAAAAATAATTTGATATATTTGGTTAGGGTGATGTTGGAAAATGAGGTGGTGTGGTCATCCATACTCTGTGGCAATGCATGTGTCGAGATGAGACATTTTGTTTCATGGTGAGCTTGAGTAATGGCGAAGTGGTGGGGAACGGGGAAGCCATACAAAACATGAAAATGGTAAAAGTTTTCAAGGTGAGTTGGGTGGCGATGGTGAGGTGCGATGGTGAGGTGCGATGATAAGGTATTTCAAGTGATGGACTTGAAGAAGCCCAACAAGATATATGTGCAAAGTTCAGTGACATATCACATATATCAATACAATCAATAGCTTCCACCAAATTGTTTTTATTTCCTAATACATAATTGAAACAAGTGTCATCTCAATGAAAAAAAGTGTCCCTTTGAGGTATTTTATCAACCAAATATTATCATGGCCAACAGGAGTGTATTGTTAAGTCAAAGAACTTGAGAAAGTCCTTTCAAAATATTTTTTGTGCAAGTTGTACATGATTACACTCGACTCTCTGATCCTCAGGGATGTCAATTTATGTGTTGGTAAAGTGATTTTTTTAAAATAAAATTCGTGTAAAGTGGTGTACTACTACAAATTAATGAGACAAAATGTGGTGAATAATCTTATTAGAATTCTAGAGAAAAATTACATTTTTTGTAAATGTAGTGCGCAAGGTTTTACACTGTCTTGTTTCCTCTATTTTTTGGGATTATGCATATTTACTATTCTTGATTCTTACATAGTGATCGAAGGTAAATGTAGGGGAGATATGTATGTTTTACAAAAAGTGTAATCTTATTACTAAAGTGAAGGGCAAGCCTTGACAATTGATGTTGTTGATATCAATTGTTGCATTATTGTAATTCATTCCATGTACTTTATGTATGGTTAGCATTTATGTAATTTTGAGTGGTATTTGTCGACAATTACTCCACGTGACAAAAAGATTTAAAAAACGTGTTGGATTCATGATATCCCATGAGTGATTTTATATTTTTTTGAAGCCAACAACCACATGACATGGATGAACCAAATAATTTTAAACCTGAATTATTAACAATATAAACAATTATAATTATTGTGTGTAATCCTCAATGCTGTGATCTCTTAATTAACATATACTCATTTTCTAATAAAAAATCATTAAATCTAATCCATAAATTAAAAAAAACATACATCATTTTATCTAAAAATTGATTTCTTTAATATTAACTTATTGTACATTATGTTAAATCAAAACAATTATATGTCTTTACACTTTAATAAACCCCATTAACACGTTAGCTTTATTTAAAACATGAATAACTGAACTTTAATTTTGTAAGTTCATGTACAAATTTCATAAACTAAAAGAAAGGATTTAATATATATATTTTTATATTTTAAGATTTAATAAATATATTATATGATGTTCAAATATGATACAAAAAAATTAATTGATAATACTTTTATATTATTAATCTATCATTCTAATTTGATATACTTAATTAGAAGAAAAAATATATTTTAAATTAATTTATTACAAAATTAAATTAATTTTAAAATATATAAATATTTTTTTAATACCTATACACTCTAATATTATAATTGATTATTATACATTAAATATAATTTAAATAACAAACATTCGCCATATATTTTAAAATTAATACTTTAATAAACATACCTTATTACATTCATTGATATTTGAATATATATATTATGTAGTTTTTCTTCACATTTTATTCACTTAATCTATCATCTTCCATTATACCATATATATCAAATGAACCTTACTACTTTTACAATTTAAACGAGCAATGTAACCAAATTTAATACTTACGTTTTGAAATATTTTTAAAATTATTTATAATATATAATTATATTTTTAAAATTGTTTTGTTGATGTATGACAAATGCAGAAACTTATAAGCTTGCAACGTTTTCAACCACCATGATTGAACCTTATGATAGAATATAATAATTATTGTTAAAATACTTATAATAAAATATAATAGATATGGATATCCTCACAAGTTAAGATATGAATATCCTAACAAGGCATTGACTTTGTTTCACCAAATTCAAATGAATAGGTGTTCAACTATTATCTATCTTCAACTATTGCAGACCTGCATTTTCAAGAAACCTTTTAAAGAATAGGACATTTACATCCATTTAAGCATAATCAAATACATATTTTTCCTTAACAAGCGATGTTAGAAATTATATTTTTAATTACTTAATTGTCTAACTCAAAATGGGAGAGACAGAGCAACGTACCATGGAGGATTCAAGACCAGGCTATGGAGAACTTATATATGCCAGTGCAAATGAAGGTGCAGAAGAACTCAGCGTTTCTTTTTGTTCTTCATCTCTATGGTATGCAATAGATTTTTTAAATCGGATGACTCGACAAATTACTTATTGCAATGCTCCTCATGGCATACTTATTACAGCAATATTCCTTATGGCATACTCCTCCGGATGAATCTGCGACAGAAAGAGTTACATTGGTACTTAAATAATGTGCATGAGGATGCTGATACACGCTTAGAATGCTGTTGACAGATCTGCTAGGCACGTTACCCTCAGAACAGATACGGACAGAGTGCTTAGAAACAAAAAAGTTCCTGAAATCCTTCCGAGTGTGTATGTGTTGAACTTGGACATTGATGAGGCACGACCCACAGGTGGAAAGATGAAGGTGGTTGTGGCAGAGATGTATAGCTGATCAAATGCACGGAGTTCGATCTTGTTAAAATATTATTATTTTGATTTCTACTCTCTGCCCAGCCACCTACGGAATATGATAGCTCCAGACATTTAATGCAGCCCTTTCAAATTTGAAATATAGAGCCTTCTAGCTTGTTTTGGTGGGGGGGCGGAACATGCGTGGTACGTGACAACTGTCACTAGTAATCAGTTTTAGTTAAAAGGAAATTCAACGCAGTTGTATTGTAGATCATTCTATGGAGCAGCAGCAAAAAAAATAATGAGCAGCAGCTTAAAAAGGAGAGAGTTGGGGAATATAATATAATAGAGCAGAGCTATGAAGAAGAGCAGCAGTCTGTAGCAAAGAGGAGAGAGCAATAAAATAGGGGAAAATAGAGGAGCAATAACAAGTAATATATTTGTTGATAGCAGTCAAAGGAAATAAGGAAAGTTCTTTTTCGTGGTCATTTGTAAGTTAGTTTTATATTATTGTAGTTGTGCTTTGTACAAGGAGTTTTTTAGAATTAAATATATGCAAGTTTTAGTGTTTATTCTTCCATTATCTCTCTCCCTTGTTTCATTTTTTGTTGTTTATTGTTGTCCACTTGGGCCTTTCAAATTTGACATAATTTTTTGCATATAGTTTTGGTATATTCTCTCTTTTCAGAGTGATTAGTACTGTAAGCATTTTTCAACAACTGGTATCAGATTCCATAGGTGAATGGCAACTAGGTGAAGAGTCCATTCAGACATGGTAGCAAGAAGTTCATGGTCATGTTAACAACCCCATATGTTTGATGGAAAAATCTATGATGTGTGGAGCATCAAAATGAAAACTATATTCAACTCTCAAGACCTATGGGAGTTGGGTATAATGAGGTTACAGACATGACAACTTTCAATGTATTAACTCAAGCACAAAATAATGTGCTGAAGGAGAATAGGAGGAAGGATGCCAAGGCACTTAGGTACATACAAATAGCCTTCATTGATTCAATCTTTCTTAGCATAACAACAATTGTCCATTCTAAGCAAGCATAGGATATTTTGCAAAATGCCTATCAAGGGAGTGATAAGATGAAGCTTGTCAAGTTGAAGCTCTTGAGAAGAGACTTTGAGACCCTAAAAATGAAGGAGAATGAGTTTATCAATGACTTCTTCACAAGGATAATGAACATTGCCAATCAAATGAAAACATGTGGTGATACCTTTGAAGATCATAGGATCATTGAGAAGGTGTTGAGGAGCCTTGCAATTAGATTTGACCCTATAGTGGTTGTAACAAAAGAGTAAAAGGATTTAAGGCAAATGACGGTGGATGAGTTAATGAGTTCTTTGAAAATCCATGAACAAAGGTTGAATAGGTCAGCCATCTCCTCCCATGAGCAAGCATTCAAGACCAATGTGAATATGAAAAGAATGGGAATAAGATCAAACAATAGAGGAAGATGAACAACTTGTAGCAATCAAGGTGGAAAACAACCATCAAGAGTCACATAGAAGAGTAAGAGGAAGGAGCAACAACACTTCTAGAGGTGAATCTACACAAAGATATGATAAGTCTAGCATCCAATGTTATTATTGCAAGAGGTATGGACATTATGCTAGTGAGTGTAGAAAGAAAGAGTATGACATGAATAGATAGAATTCTAATTTATCTCATACACAAGAGGCCAAACCTAATAGGAGTGAGAAAGGAAGAAGCTTGTTTATAACATGTAACATTGCTGAGCAAAGTGGCAATGAGACAAGGTATTTGGATAGTGGTTGCAACAACCACATGAATAGGAACAAAGAGATGTTCAGCCACATAGATGAAACAATAAAATCAGAGGTGAAGATAGGAAACAATGATAAGGTTCCCATCATGGGCAAAGGAAACATTTATATCCACACCAAGTAAGGTGATAAAAGATAAATTCATGATGTTTACTATGTACTCGGGTTGAAACATAACCTTATCAGCATAGGGCAATTTGTACAAAAGGGGTACAAGATTAGATTTGAGAATGGTGAGTGTATCATCTTTGATAAGAGTGGTTGCAATAGGCAGATTACAACAGTCAAGATGACAAGCAATCAAATGTTTTTATTGAGAATGCAAAGTGAGCTCGTAACAACATTCAAAATAGTGATAGTAGATGAGTCTACTCTTTGGCATCTCAAATACAAGCATTTGAGCTGTGGAGGGTGGAACCTTCTTCACAAGAAGCAAATAGTGAAAGAGCTGCCCTTTATAAAACAACCAAATAGGGTGTGTGAAGTATGCATATTGGGGAAGCAACATAAGAGTGCATTTCCCATGGGTAAGGCATAGAGAGCTAGAGCTTCATTAGAATTGATACATTCGGACTTGTGTGGTCTAGTGAAGACCCCCTCCCTATCTAGGAATGTCTACTTCATGACATTCATAGTTGATTACAGTCAGAAGATATGGGTGTACTTCTTGAAGAATAAATCAAAAGTATTTGAGACCTTCAAGCAATACAAGGCCATGGCGGAGAAGTAAAGTGGCCACTACATCAAGATTTTGAGGATGGATACAGGGGGAGAGTATATCTCTAATGAATTCATGAATTTTTTTAAGGATCATGGCATAAATAAGTAATTTACAGCCAAGTATATACCACAACAAAATAGTCTGGCTGAGAGGAAGAATAAGACCATCCAAGAGATGACAAAGAACATGCTAAAGGCAAAGGGTTTGCCCAATGATTTTTGGGTTGAGGTTGTAGTAACAATTGTATATTTGTTGAATATATGTCCAATAAAGAGTGTTAGGGATGTGATCCCTCAAGAAGCATGGAACAACCAGAAGCCAAGTGTAGAACACCTTAGAGTGTTCAGTTGTGTGGTATATGCACACGTGCCCAAAGCAAAAAAGAACAAAGTGGGATGACAAAGCTGAGAAGTGTATATTCATAGGGTATACTGACCAATCAAAGGCATATCAATTGTACATCCCATCACCAAAGAGCTCATAATCAATCGGGATGTTCAATTTATTGAGCATGAAGCTTGGGAAGAGAGACAAGGAGAAGAGCATGTGGAAACAAGGGTTGTTGGACCCTTTGTTGAATCTAAAATAATAGGTGGTACAACCACTAATGCACCAAGTTAGACCCTTATTTCACATAGGGTTGATTCATCTAGTGGAATTAGCCATCAAGGAGGTCAAGGAGATGTCCAAGAGTCAACATCATCCTCCTCCAACTCAATTCAATACCAAGGACAAGGAGCTAGCAATACGTCTATGAGTAGTCAAGGTATGAAGAAAATGAAGATGAAACAATGAATTATGCACTCTTTCTATTAGTTGATCCTATCTCATTTGAATAAGTGGTCAAAGCCAACAAGTGGTGTGAAGTTATGGATGAAGAGATGCATGTTATAGAGATAAATGAGACTTGGGAGTTAGTTGACATATCAAAAGGAAAAGAGGTCATAGGAGTTAAGTGGGTGTATAAGATAAAAACTACCCTTGAAAGAAAGATAGAGAGGCATAAGGCAAGGCTAGTGGTGAAGGGCTACAAGCAAAGGCCTAGATGTGATTGCAATGAAACATTTTCATGCATACCAAGGCTAGAAATGGTAAGGACAATCATAGTCATTGGTACCTAATACAAGTGGAAGGTGCATCAAATGGATGTGAAGTTGGCACTCATGAATGGAGTGTTAGAAGAAGAGGTCTATGTGGGATATCCACCCAGATATTATATTATCAATCACGAGAATAACGTGTATAAGTTGAAAAAGGCATTGTATGGGCTCAAACAAGTTCTAAGAGCATGGTACAACCTATAGACTCATACTTGATGAGCAACGACTTTAGAAAAAGTACAAGTGAGCCCACACTATACATCAAAGCATGAAAAGAAGGTATGTTGATTGTTGTATTATATTTGGATGATTTAATACTCACAAGAAATGCAAATCAGTCCATTTAAAAATTCAAAATAGCCATAAAAAATGAATTTGAGATGACTAATTTGGGCTTCTTGAAGTATTTTCTTAAAAAGAAGTCAAACAAATGGATGAAGGCATATTCATCTGACAAACTAAGTATGCAAAGGAAATAGTAGATAGGTTCAAGATGCTAGACATCAAGTTTGTATTCACTCCAACTGAGACAAGCTTGAAGTTGTGCAAAGATGATTACAACAACAATGTAGACCCCACATGCTATAAGAGCCTAGTGGGAAGCTTAATATACTTGACTGCAACAAGGCTAGACATCATGTATGCATTCAACCTCATATCTATATTTATGGATATGCCGAAAGAGGCATATTGACAAGCAAACAAGAGGATATTGAGGTACGTGAATGGAACAAGGAAGTATGAAGTTTTGTATGCAATAGCATGTTAGGGTATATGGTTTAGAAGGATACTTTCTAATTTGCATGAGGAGAAACAAGTAGCTTCTATGGTCTATTGTGACAATGTATCATCCATAGCATTGTCAAAGAACCCCATGTTTTATGGTAGGAGCAAACACATTACAATCAAGTATCACTTAATTCGAGAGTTAGTTGAAAATTGTATCATAGAGCTTAGCTTTTGCAAGTTTGATCAACAGCTAACTGATATTTTCACTAAGCCTTTTTCTAAAGACACTTTCATGCATTTTAGAGGAAGATTAGAGGTCATAAATGCAACATCATAAGACCTCAAAAGTGTTATGGTAGCTTCAGAGTCTTACAATAGAGCTACAGACTCAAACAACACACCTTCAAACTCTTATAATAGAGCTATGGATTTCAACAGGGTAGCTACAAATTTCAATAGTCTAGCTACAAATTTTAGTAGGTCAGTTATAGATTACAATCCACCTATAGATTTCATCAGTTCAACTACAAATTTTATCAGTCTAGCTATGGATTTTGATAGGATAACTATGTATTACAGTGCAACTACAAATTTCATCAGGGTAGCTACGGATTTCAACAATGTAGCTATAAAATCTATTAGTAGAACTACAGACTTTAGAAACAAAGCTCTAAACATGCATAAAAGAGATGTAGAAGCATTTGAGAAGCTAAAGAGAAGTTATAAGGAGGTTTTGAAAAATGAGAAAAGTCTAGCTGACCATGGTAGAAAAGTCAAAAATAAGGGGGAGTGTTAAAATATTATTATTTTGACTTCCTATTCTCTACCCAACCACCTACAAAATATGAAAATTATAGAAATTTAATGCAGCCCTTTCAAATTTAAAATATGGAGCCTTCTAGCTTGTTTGGGGGGAAAACGTGCATAGTAGGTGACAACTATCAGTAGTAATCAACTTTAGGCAAAAGAAAATTCAATGCAATTGTATTGTAGATCATTCCATGTAGCAACAACAAAAAAAGTAATGAGCAATAGTTTAAAAAGGAGAGAGTAGGGGAATAGAATAGAATAGAGCAAAGCTATGGAGAAGACCAACAATCCATAGCAAAGAGGAGAGAGCAGTAGAATAGGGGAAAACAGAGGAGCAAAAACAAGTGACATGTATTTTTTGATAACAATCAAAGGAAACAAGGAAAGTCCTTTTTTGTGGTCATTTGTAAGTTAGTTTTATACAAATGTAGTTGTGCTTTGTATAAAAAAAATTAGATTTAAATATATGCAAGTTTTAATGTTTATTCCTCCATTCTCTCTCTCCCTTGTTTCAATCTTTGTTGTTCATTGTGGCCCACCTAGACCTTTCAAATTTGGCATAATTTTTCTGCATATACTTTTGGTATAATCTCTCCCTTCATAGCCATTAGTACTATAAGCATTTTCCAACAAAACTTTCATTGATAGGGACTATAGCAGACCAAAACTCCCCCTTGTCTAATTTTATTCATCCATAACATGCATAGTGCTTTGATACCAAATCTCAAAATCTGGTCTAAGTGTAATATACAAAATAATAATCTGGTTTGAGTGTAATATACAAAATAATATGTTACAATTCAATAGTATAATTTACAAATATATAGGTATATAATCTCCTTATAATGAGGAGTTAAATCTTATTCTCAAATTTCACAATTTTTTAATTAGCATCGAATGTTGTTAAAATATTTGTTCATAAATATGATATAATCACTACGATTTATATAGAAATATAATATAATCACTATAATCACTACATATTCTTTAGAAATTTTTTTTTGAAAAAAAATCTTGGACCAGATACAATTCCTTTAATGTTATTTTGTAACCTTCATAAAGGTGTAATACCTGAGTTGAATTTACAAACTCCTAAATTACATTTCCCCAAACTCTCAAATTCTAAAACTCTTGAACTATCTAAGCAATCATCCATTTTGAATTTCATCTACTAGGTCCTTGTCTTCAAAATATAGGACTCTTAAAATACAAATTCTTCAATATTGTCATCACAATAAGAAATTGATTTTATTTTCACATACCACATATATGAACAAAGATGCTTCTTTGTTCTTATTCACCCACCCACACACATACTATAAGAGATATTAATCATCACTAGGATGATAAGAGTGTTCAGTAAAGTCATCACCATTGTCAGTGCTTGGTGTATTTACTTATATCATTAGATCTTTCTCACTAACTAGATTAGCTTCATTTGGATTTTCTTTGAGCTTACCTTTGAGAACATCCTTGGTTCAAATTCTACAATTTAAAAAGGTGTGGCATTTTAACTTGTAGTAATAACAGACAATCTATCTTTTATTGTTATGATTGTTCTTGAATATAAAATATTCTCAAAACAAATTATCTTTGTATCTTCTATAATCATTCTCTTTTCTTGTGCTAACAATGTTGAAATCACATCTTTCAAAATTTGATAAGGCATTTAACCAAGAATAAAAATAACATTATTGTATTTATAAAGTAGATTGTTTAACAAAATGGCTTTGGCATCCTCATCATATATTTTGACTAAAATGGCATTAGACACAAAAAGACTTTATTTTTACTATTGATTAAATCATCAATAGAGGCTTATACAAAACAATACAAACAAGGGCATAGAGCGCCAAGTCCCTGCAAGAAGTAGAGGCTAGATTTGATGTTCATATTGATTTGAATCAAATTAATTTTGAATTCCAAACCCCTTAGAATTATTGCCTAAAATATTTTGTTTGCTTATCCAATGCCAATAAATGTTGTTGACATTGTTAGTGGTTTACAATACAATTGTGGTTCTCCAAAATAACTTGAAGAAGTTAACATTGAATGATACAACTAAGGGCATAGATATGCTACATTGGTGGTTGATAAATATGTTATTTGGCTAGGTAAAAGAAAATCCAAACCTTGTTATAAGGTTCCTAGATATTTATACACTTGTGTCATACAATACTATTATACTTGTACACTTGTGTCTCATACCATGTAATTGTAAATGTTTGTTTTAAAATTTAGACTCTCAGTTTCTATTTATTATCATCTGCTAAGTTATTCTTGAAAATAAATTGTAACATTGTGTCGGATACCATATAACTGCAAATGTCTATTTTATAAATTTTGTTTCATCGCCTCGTACCATTTATCGGGTATAAAATACTATTATGGTATGGTAAGATGCTTCAAGCTTCACCAATTCATATTCATTAAAAAAAGAGCTTCTACGAAAATTGCCAAGGAAAATGATTTGAATCAATGTTTTGGGTCAAGATAGGCCACTCTTTATCATTTTGATAATAGATCAGGAAGATTGGTCCCAAATATCGATATGATGTATTTTAATAGTTAAAAAAATTGGTTTCCTTGGGTAAAGACCCCTTTTAAGAGAACAAAAACAATCATGGAAGGTTTTAAGTGCTGCTCAGGGGAAAATAGAAGTTTCTAGCAGTTGATGAGAGAAAATTTATAAAGGATTTTTATGGAATGATAGTCGATGTGAGATGATTTTTTTTGCAAAAATAACCAAGGCACCAAGGTACTGAGAGGTACCTACTCTACCAAAATTATCGATCTAGATTTGGAAGATCATAACTTGTTGGTTGTTTACCTCAGGCTCAACCCCAATGCAAACAGGGGACCCATTCTACTTAAGGCATGGGTTGTTCAAGTGAGGGTGAAGTAAAATTAAAAATGGACTCATCTATAAAACAAATCAAAGAAAATGTATTATCTGAGAAGTGGTGCCTACCTTCATCATGACCTAAAAAATTATCCATTGTTTTGACAAACAAATAAAGATGTAGAAAGAATATATCATTTGAAAGCTTGCAAATTTGTAAAGTAGGCAACGATTGACCAAGCAGGGTTATTATAGAAGCAAATAAGAATTGGCTGGATGAAAACAACAACGAAAAAATATTTTCAAAAATTTATAGAAGAAAATAAAATTAACATTTCAAAACTCTAAAGAACAAAGGTATTAATCAACACAAACACATTACCTATATTATTGTACAATGCAAATTAAATCAATGCCGATGTGGTCAAAAAATTAAGCCCGCATCTTGGAGTTTTAGAGTCTCTTTACGTCAAATGACTCCATCAACTTATCTAGTCATCCAAATAAAAACTCACACATACTATTATGCCTTCTCCTTCAAAGTGAAAGCTAATTGAATCTTCCATTAGGCATGATTGAATAGTACCATCTAGGTATATTGGGTTTACATGATAGTGTTGGGTCTAAAAACCTATCTTTCAAAGACATAGTCTTCTCCTACATGACCTAACATCTCCATGGAGTTTATACATGATAATATCTCTTTACTTAACCTTTGGACCTCATTTCCAAGAAAGCCTTCTTGCATTTATTGAAGTTATTATACCATGCAGACCTACATGTATGTGTTATTTTAGGCATGTATTCCTATGTTTAGGTCTTCACATGATGCCATTTTAGCTCCCTTGACCCCTGAGAACATATATCCATTCCTACCTACATTTAGCATGAGGTCATATCCTTCATATACCTCTAATAATTCAAGATAATCCCTTTCAAACTCACTTTATGTAGGCCATACATGAATCCTAAGAACATGACTCCTTGAGATTGGATCCTTAGGACTTCACAATGTCATAAGGGTATTTAATATTCACTTGAAATGGTATTGAACCTATCATAAAAATAACCTATTATCAGTGCAAGATGAACACAACTTCACACAACTTGTTTGCTTATGATGACTGTTACACTAGAAAATATGCCTCTATCTTCATGCCGAGAGCTTGTGGATGTAGGTGAGCATGAAGAAACATATAGAGAACCATCTGAATGAGATAGATAAATATGATATAAAACCATTCTCCATATTAATTTACTATTAAATAACCTAAAACACAAAGAAACTATGGCAGCTCTGTTGGGGACTATGAAAAAAAGCAGTTTTCTTCGCCATATGAACTCACACGTGCCAAATATGTTTGTGAAAACTTGTGACATGGTTGAACAGACCTTATAGATATCCTTAAATTATACTCAATCATTAAAACTACTACAAAATTCCATTTCAATGAAGAAAAATGATCTTGTGGAGTTTCTGTTGATGCTCAACTACCCCCTACTCTCATAATGGGGACCCTCCTTTCTTAATTTTCTAAAATGCCTAAGATGTCAAGCTTGCTAACATAATTAATTACATAGAAAATTGATTTAATACTTTTAGATTTTTTTTGTTAGTCATTCCTCTTTAAATATAGATTAATATTTGGAAGTATTTAAATTATTGCAAGTTTTCTTCAAGTTTCCATTAAAATAATTAAACATGGATTGATTTGAAATGTGTAGATAGGCCTTCGCTAGGGATGTTCCATTTGATTCTGAAATTAGCATGGATGTAATAAGCTTCACTTGATCTTACTAGACTAATCTTATACTTTTTAAAAGCATTTACTTATGTAGTTTTGTTTTAGACTTGTTTAATTTGCTTGTGACAGGCATTTGACGTTTCCAGAAGTCTAACTTGTCTCTCACTTGGCTTCATAGGACATCAACTTAAAAGTAGCAATTTATGATGCCTCAAAAAATGTCAAAGTATAAAAGATATTCTAAAAGAAAACTCACTCCTTAGTGCACCCCATGTCATCATGGTGCTCATCTAAGGCATAATTCTTTCAACTAGGACTTTGAGCTACACCATTCAAAATAAATATGCCCCATGGAAGACAATTGGAGAAAATTTGCAAAGCCCATGAACCACATGGAATCATATCAAAATTTTGCAAGGGATTTATCTATTGGAATTCAAAACTATGGGTTATGTATCAATATTCAGGCTCTCATGAGCAAGCCCATTCAATCTAAATCACCATGCATCTCACTGCAGTCTTGAAGCTTGCAAGACATCGTTATGTGTCTCAAGCATGACCATCCAAACTCGAGTAGTCTTCTAAAGCACCACATGTTCCCTTTAAATTCATTCAATAATGATGCATGTTAATGTCACATCACATCTTATCCAAATCTCATGAGAGATCTAAAAAAACATGTGGATGCATCTGAGATATCTGATCAAAGCTCGATGGTGTACAACTATCCAAAGTTCCCTCTATGAGTGACAAGTGGTAGAAGAATTAAGAAAAGCCTAAAAGAATTATGCATGTCTCCTTTGAACCTGTGTGATGATGACATTTGTCATGCCAATGATGCTTATAACTAAGGATCCATTAGAACACCTTTGAAGGCCCATCAAAGTAACGTGTGTCCCACTGGACCCACAAGATGATGTCGCATGTCATCCCCATGGAGATGCAACCTGAGATCAACAAAATTGTCTTTGAGAGTGACATGTGGCCCCTCCTAAGCCATATGATTAACACAAAGTTGCCAATATCTATTTAGAAGCATTTCTAAGGTGACGCCTAACAAAGAGAATCTCTGAGAACCCTCTGAGAGAGCCACCTATCAAGGTAAAGCCATGATCATCTACATGGAATCCACCTAGCAAGGAAGAAACCCCTGATTACCTAAAAAAGTGACACATGGTGCTCTTACAACCAATCAAAACTAAAGGGCCCCACCTAAGAGCTTACCAAGAATCAAAGGATGCCATGTGGTGGAGTATAAATGAGTCATCACATTAAACTATCTCTCGAATGCTTGAGAGCAATCAAAAGGTGCCACATGTCCAGATTTGAGCTGACTAAGCATCCTAGTCATGTTAAGGCCCTGCAAGCACCCAACTAGATCTGAGGTAGCATGTCACATGTTATAATATGGCAATCTTTATCTTTAAAGATAAATTTTATGGTGAATCAAAGGCAAATCAATGCTAAATTTAAATGTAAAGGTGATAAGTTCTCCATTAATGTGGCATAAACCAAAATTGCCATCAACATTGCATTAATCAAGGCAATCTTCAAAAGTCTACTCGACCCAACTATTAGTACCTATATTTGCATTCAAATCCCTAAGTGTTTGAACTCTTTTCTATCCATGTCCTCAAAGTTTAACCAAGTTCAAACTCTTCATAGATTGCACTTGATTACCGTTGTTGGAGCTCTAAAATTATAAAGAGATACAAGAGGATGTCAATTACTACCCAAGATATTGCAAAAATGGCATGGGTAAATCCCTCCACTCTAGGTAAGAAAATTGAATTTGGGAATTATGACTTCTTATTTCAATATGGTAATTCAATCATTTTTAAGGACACAAAGTTCATCCCTAAGGCCATAGACTCATGGGGCATGCATTACAACAGTATCTACTATAATTTTGAAGGAGTCAAAACTTTTATGAAACTAAAACCATACCCCATATCATCTAATTAGCCTTATTTATCCTTGGGATCCAAGTTACCTATCTTCACAAGGTCGTAGCAAAACCAGAGGTCATGTCATGTGCTAACCTAGCCTATGACATCTTTGAGAGGTTGAGATGCGAAGATGGATTGCTCAAGTAAATAAACCAAGGGCTTCCCATTACCTTCATTGTAGGGCTAAGGTTTGAAAAATATTATGACCTACCCATGCCACAGTTGGACTATAACCAAAACATCATTGATAACTGGTACAAGACACAAAAACTAGAGACTATCTTAGCTTGATGGGTACAAACCCAATCGGGGTCATCTTCATGGATGACCAAGGGAACATGCCCATTCATCAGTCTAGAAAGGGATTTAGGTTTGGCCTCACCCTGCTAAACAAAGTATATGGCAATGCAAACATTGGGTATGTAGATATAAAAACTATCCCTCTGTTATAGATAATCCTAGAGGATCAATAAATTCCTTCATTTGGAGACATCATTAGCAGTAACTTGATTTCAACTATACATGATACATGACAGAATGGGGCTCCATTCTACATGATGAGATATTTATTGGATGCCATATGCGCAACTGCATAATTAGGACCAAACACATGGTCTCATAAGAGAGATGAAGTTGTGCCCCAGACATATTATGTAATGCACATCCACTACTTTAGGCAACACATCAAGATAATCATATAATATTTCCACCCTCCTATTTACAAATCCATCGCCGAATGTGAAATGTAAAGGGTTACACCAAAAGTTAGACAAACATTAAGAAAAATGGGTAGCTTCTAGATCTACCCCGATTACATGGTCATCCAAGTAGAAGGAGTAATGGTGGCACCCTTCAAGCTACCCAGGTATGTGCCTATGAAGTTAGCCGAGGAGGAGATGGCTTATCAACTCCTTCATAGAGTTGATGGCATCTTCAAGAGGAATAAGAAGATAACCCCCCACAAGACTCCCTACAAGATGGGGAGGACAAGGATAATGACATGGTAAGAAATTATAGTGGATGCAAGGTATAAGGACTCATACTTATTTAATAAGGATGGTTGCAAGGTATGGGACCCCAATAATGTCATTGCTAGACATCTACTCAAGTTCCAAAAGGATGTGGCATTAGAATACAAACATGAGGAAGAGATCCATAAATGTATTTACCTAGATGTAATGAATGATGATATGGTCCTTAAGAACTCTAGGAGGAAAAAAATAGAGCTTGAAATGAGGCTTGATGAGGAGAGAAGGAAATAGGACATCGTAAGGCCTCAAACACCACTAGCCTATGAAAGCCTATTTGATGTAGACTACGAGGATAGGTAAGTGAAAGAGAAAGATGATAACATTCCTGTCATTAGGAATATACTCTATAGACCTCTATTATAATCCACTCTAAGTGGGAAGAGCATGCCTCCAAGCTTTGGGCAAGGAGAATAAAAAAGCTAGCCTGACCCTTCATAAAGACCTACATTTTTCCCTGTATCTACTGAGGAGGTTGCCACACAAAGCTTGAATCAACCTGGACCTGATATCATTGACCTCGAGGAGTCTGAACAAGTAATTGAGCTTTTAATGGATGAACTATAAGCACTAGTTGGGAGAACTATTGAAAAGGTTTACATAAGGAAGAAGTATCCCAGAGTAACCATAAGAGGATCAGTGCCTCCTCCATCAGCTTCCCAAACCCCCACTTTATGTACTACACCATTGCCTTCTTTCCCATTTATTTGCACATTTACAACTTCCCCCACTTCTACTTCTTCTCCTACTCCCATGTTCACATCCCCTACCACTGATTCCTTTAAAGGCACCATTACCCACTTCATCTCCCATGCCACTATCAACATTACATCTCCATCAATCTATCAGAGCACTACTGCTAGTCAAGTTATGGGTTCTACTCCTTCTGAGGTACACACCTATAGTGCATCACTCACCCTTGGCTCCCCTATATCCACCAAGTCATTATAGACCATCTTAAATATATCCCCCTCCACAAGCCACTCTACCTCACCATAACTGCCAAAATGATTGGGCCTTCAACATTGCCTTCATTCATTCTTAACATAGGCCCTACTAAATCCTTATTTGACTCACTTGGGCAATTAGACCCAACCAATTTATTCATCCCTATAACAACTTTGGCTTCCTCTTCTACCCAGACACTCCCATCACAACCACCATCTATAACCACCCTAAATTGGGTAAGGGACATGTTGTAGGCAATAAGGCAAGGGAGGCCTCAAGGAAGTCAAGCTGCAACTCAAATTGGAATGAAGTTCGATGTTGACACTGACACCATGAAAAGCGTGGTTAGAAGATAAATGAAACATCCACAATCAAGCTTTGTAGTGATTCATGAAAGTGAAGATCCCCTCTTTACCTTGACTAGAAAAAGGAAAGTTGGCCCTCGAGAGGTACAAGAGTATGTACAGGATCTTATATCCTTGATACAAGCACAGGTAGAGTCTACTATTACCTTGATGAAGGGGATGCAATAGGAACTGAAAAGGCTAAAGGAGTAAGCACTACCCATTGTGCCAAAGGACACTTTAATTTAAATAATTAACACTATCATTAATGTCTTTAGGTTATATAAAGTGATTAAAAAGAGGTAGGAAGACATGATCAAACAAGCCAAATTGGTCATTAAACTTGACCAAAACTTCACACTCTATAACATTAAGTTGGCAAACTTGGCTAGAGTGGCAAGGAGAAATAAATTTCTTGATCGCAAGGTTCTGCCTCTTGAAGACATTGTTCCTGCACAGACCATTCTCATGAGCAGGAGGAGGATTTTGAAGACATGGTTGGATCAGGTCAAGGATGCAAATACATCCTTTGAAAAAATTGAATTCAAGATTACCTTGCTACTAAAGGATGCCATGATCACTAGGGTGACCAAGCCTGATGGCACCCTCATGGATGAGCAAGAGTTTAGAGCACAAATGAAAGTTTTTACTGCTCAATTCTAGAAGGATGTGGTTATTAAAAATATTGCTACAAAAGTAATAAAAATTGTGGCATTTTCCAATCAAAGGTTGGAGAAGGGAGATGCAATTGAAGAAGCACTAAGGCCAATGCTCATAGAGCATGGTAGGATTATCTAGGAGATACCAAACTTATTTAGGCCCATGATCTTGGACTTATCTCAAATAGACCAAGACTAATAGGCATGTGCAGAGGTTTGGACTAAAGAAGAAGCTGAGAAGAACCAAAGACAACAAGAACAAGCTGGCCAATAACCCCCTTTAGGACCATAAGAAATATTTAATTATGCTTTATAATTTTGAATTAGGAATATTCCATTATAATGTGGTAGTTTAAGCCACCTGGCTATATTTGGGCACCATTTATGGGCCCACTTAGTTTTGTCTTAGGAAATTTGAAGCCTATAAATAGGGGTCTTCCCCTCATTTTTAAACTAGAAAAATAATTATTATCATAATTGATACAGAGAGCCAAATGATTTGAGAGTTGATCTATAGAGTTCTTTTGTGTGTATTCTATGATTTCTAAATTCTCATGCTTCTAGATTTTTGATAGTTTCTTGTCTACAAGTTAATTGGTCAATTACATTTTATATATACATCTATTAGTTTGAGTTTAATTCTAGGCTAACAAATTTTATAGTATGCTTGCTCTGTTTCTTTCTCATTTACAACTGAATTGCTATGCAATTTACTGTGACTGAGCAATTTTATGAAAATTTTGTTGTTAAATATGTGCATTCCTTTCCGTTGAAGATTTAACTGCATTTACTTAACTTTGAGAATTACACTAAGGTTAGTAGATGTTAGTTTCATGTGATTTTACCTTAAGAATTAGCAAAATCAGTATCTTTGATCATCTTAACAATCGAAAGTTCAAGGAAAGGGAATCTAAGAAGCCAAAGTACAAAAGACAAAGTAAACAATGTGCCACTAACAAAGGTGGTAATGGAACCAATACAAATAACAAGTGGGGGAGGGGGTGAGGGTGGTGAGGGGGGGGGGGTGAGGGAAAGGGTGCGGGGGATAGCAGCGGTGAACAAGAGCCCCCAAAAGCATGTGCTGATGTGAGAGTTTTTTCTTAGTCTCTATTGCTAGATTCATTATTATCTTTGCAAATGATTGATTCATGTTCCTTTATTGCAGGCATGAGGATGAAGCCTAAAAAAAGTAAAGGGGTACCTACAGGGCTGTGTTGAATATATTATGATCTTTGTTGTTCAGATTCTATTACATGTTTTGTAGGGGATCCATAGTACATCCATGAATTCACTTCGACGCTAACTTTTGTAGTACATCTAATGAAGGCTTATACAAAGGCTCGGACAGGTTTTCAAACAACATTGCAAACAAGGCAAGCACTCAATGTTATTTTGAGATTTTTTTCTTAACCTCTATTGCTAGATTCATTAGTGTCTTTGCACATGGCATGTTCCTTTATTGCAAGCTTGAGGATGAAGCCTAAAAAAGTAAAGGGGTACCTACAGGGCTGTGTTGAATATATTATGATCTTTGCTATTGTTCAGATTCTATCACATGTTTTGTAGTGGATCCACTGTACATCCATGAATTCACTTCGATGCCAATTTTTTTATTATCTTTGTTTATCATTGAGAAGTTGGTGGCTTATTCGCTTAGTGTAGTATTTTCAAGTTTAGAGAAGCAACCTATTCACATAGAACACCAAGTCTATGGCTCTATTTACCATTGCACTTTAAGATATTTGAAATCTGTTATGTCAATGTTTCATAGATTTTTCTTAATGCAATTTCTCATTTGAATAACCATGCTATACTTTCAGTTCCTAATGATCAAAGTGCCAGCCTAATTAGGCTATATTGTGGGGCAATTTATCTTGCTTACCTTTTCCATAGATGGTGGGTTTGCATCATATTTATTTGGTACTAAATTTTACTAATTAAATATATAGGTATCTGGAATATGGGTTAGAGCAAAAGGAAAAACTAATTTACTTAATTTACATATGTATATATCTTACATCTGTAGATAACTTGGTCACAATAGACAGGAAGATGCGTAAGGTTCTTCATGTTCATAATTGCAATTGAAAGATTGTGCTTCAGATAACATTAGACAGATAGTGTTGCTGCATGGATATTAGAATGAATGCAAATAATTTGTGATTGTCATAAAATTAGCAGTGTTTTACCCTTAATTTGGCATGTGTGATCAAAACTTGACATTCCTTAATTGTTTTGGGTTGATGACCCTCCATCCACTGTGGACTTATAGAGATAGCCCGCTAATGTTTGCAACATTTAAACTTTTTAGAAGCATAATTGTGTTTTGGATGCTGTAAAATGATTTTTTGGAGCTTATGCAGGCATATTGTACTATTGGTTTTTGGGGTACTGGATATGATAATGGTTATGGTGTTTAAGAAAGTCACCATTTGCCACACTGTACATTTCTTGTTAAATGTGGCTTACCTTACATGATATGTGAGAGTTTGAATCTTGTGGCATTTTCAAATTAAGTTTTTATTGCTTAGTACAACATCAAACTACAATAGGATATGGTAAGTGGTCACTTTAAAATTGAGAGAATATCACTGACCAATGTTTTGTGTAACTTTGAATTTGATATATGACATGGATAAATAAGTTGAGAATAAAAGGTACACAACCAAATTATGGCACAAAACATATAAGGATGGTTTTTTTAAAGTATTGTTACTCTTATATGCCATCAAGAAGAAGAGGTTTTCATTTAGCAACCTTAATTTTACAATAATTTTGTACATTATCATGGTGAATTAGAGTGACCCGAAACATTGATAAAAAAGTTAAATACACAGTTGTTTCAAGAAGCAAATTTTATCATCATATGAACTGCGAAAACATCATATCTCTAATAAATTTGTAGTTTGCATTTTTTTCATATTGATTTGCATGTAAATATGTTTTATTTCCTCTCTTATCTTTTAATCAATGTGGTATGTGAAAATTGGTTGAGAAGGAAATGGAATTATTAATCAATGTGGTATGTGAAAATTGGTGGAGAAGGTAATGGAATTACCAATCAATGTGGTACGTGGAAAATCTAAGATAAATGCATTGAATGCACATTCTTCTTCCTCTTATTTTGATGTAAATATTGTTAATGAATGCATTCAAGTAGAATATCATATTGTTAATAATGAAATCCCTAACTAGAGAATACTAATCAACATACTCATGAATACCAACATAGAATACATCTTGGTGATTTTAATGGGGTATATCATATATAGGTTAAACCAGTGTATAATTTTAAAAATCAAAATTTTCAACTACCTCATGATTTGGATAGAGTTTTAAGGTTAATCCTATAAACTAAAAATGCACATAAAACTAAGGTTGTCACATTTGAGGAACAAAAATTGAATCTATTCCAATAAAGAAATGCAATATCTAAAATAGATATTAGACATTGTAAATTTTTAAAATAATGCAATTCATGAACAATGATGATGTATATCACCTAAAACATTTATGAACATTGAATCTATTCCAATAAAGAATTATGACATCTATGAACAACAAATAAATTTGAAATAAGTGACAATTAGTAGTGTGAAATCAGAGTCAATGTGGTAGTGGAATCAAAAGATTGTTACAAAAAATAAATGTAGGTTATACTACCTAATCCATACAAACTTATTTACTTTTCTATGTAAAAATGTGATTGGAGCTCCAAATCAACCAACAATTAGCATAAAAGCTTTCTATTTTAGTCTCCAAGAACCCGACAAGAGACTTAACCCCTCGCTCCCTCTCCCCCGTCCCCGTCCCCGTCCCCGTCCCCCTCATTATCTCCTTTTTGGGGGATTTTTGTCTCCACAATTGACTTGACAATACAAGAATAAACCAAACGCTACTTCTTCGCGTCCACTCAAAGACGATACGACATTGATGCGGCAAATTCTATTTTCTTGGAGCGTAAACCAAACGCGTGTTCGCTCAAAGACAATACAATACGCGTGTTTGCTGTCTACTCCAAACTTCAAACCTTTTTAAAAGTCTTCTAACCATCCACTTCGTTCTCCTTAGTCTCTTCTACTCTTTTTCTCTGATATGACACCATCAAAATTAGCAACCGCAACGCATTTATCTCTTTGCACTCTCAATCGTCAAACTGTACAAATTCTTGCCCACGCCATTAAACTAATTTTGTTCTTTTCCTCTTCTTCCTTTTATTTATAGTGGTTTGTATGGAATGGTTTGTTCACTCTTGAGGCGAGGAGGAAGTTATAATGGGAGGAAGGAAAATGGAGGGAGGTGTTTCAAAGGAGATGATGTGCCTGGCTATGTTATTAATCACTGCCACTGCAATACCCCATGTCAATAAAACAAGCAACCGGTATTCTCATCCTTATATTGGGGACGATGTTTTACATGGTCCTGATATACAAGGAAGTTTTTCTGTTATGAAAGATCGTGTGTTGATGGATGGAGATTCCGCATGGCCAAGTCACCATGATAGTGACAAAAGGGATGTTCAAGCTCTGCTGTCCTTCAAAAATGCCATTACACTCGATCCCATGCAATCGCTCTCCGCCTGGACTGCTAACAACTCGGAGGAGGTGTGCTCGTGGAATGGTATTTGGTGTAGAAAGTCTACACAGAGGGTGGTGGCCATAATTCTCCCAAATTTGGGATTGGAGGGAACGATCTCTGCCAATATAGGAGGCCTCTCCTTATTGCACACTTTGAACCTCTCTGGTAATTATTTGACGAGGAAGATTCCATCTGAGCTTGGCCACCTCAAAGCATTGAGAATACTTGATCTCAATACTAATCTACTGATGGGTTCGATCCCCAAATCTCTTGCTAATTGCACCCAGCTTCAGTGGATTAGACTTTCAGTAAACAACTTGACGGGGAGTATACCTGCAGAATTTGGTGGTCTGGGAAAGTTAGAGCATCTCCGCTTGAAATCCAATGGCCTGGGAGGAAGCATTCCAAATTCTCTGGGAAACTGCACGTCTCTCCTTTATTTGGTAGTTGGCCATAACAATCTCACAGGTTCAATTCCTCTTTTTAATTTTTTCTGATAAAAATTCCGTTATATCTTTACATTAAAGTAACTTGTCAACTGGTTACATCCCTCCTCAGTAATTGTTTTGAATAGTCCTATATTGGTTTTCACAGGAAGTATTCCGTCTGATTTGGGAAGGATCGGAAAACTACAGTACCTTGCTCTTGAGTCTAACAGGATGAAGACCGAAATCCCTGCAGCTCTGGGTAATTGTTCCTCGCTAGAGGTATTGTTTTTGGGTGATAACGGGCTGCTTGGCAATGTACCCCCTGAACTGGGAAATTTGAAACAACTTTACCAATTATCACTATATGGTCCCGGCAATCTTACAGGCTCTGTTCCTGCAGAAATAGGAAACTGTAGCAATCTTGTGTGGCTTGATGTTGTCAACAACAAAATGAAGGGACCCTTGCCAATGAGTATTTCCAAGCTTCCTCTCTCTACCCTTTCCTTGCAACAAAATTTTTTTGAAGGGAAGCTACCGGAAACCATATTCAATATGACCCAGTTGACCTGGATAAGTCTTGCTAAAAACAAATACACGGGCACCATTTCCCAGGGCATCGGAAAGCTTGCTAAGCTGACCTTCTTAAATTTAGGTACAAACAGGTTAACTGGTAGCCTACCTGAAAGAATAACCAATTTGACCAAGCTTGAAAATCTTTACCTTGACAATAACGATCTGACAGGGACAATTCCAAAGGGCATAGGAGAGCTCCAATCTTTGAAAATTTTGTTTTTGCATGAAAACAATTTCACTGGATCCATACCAGACGGTATTTGTGAACTCAAGAATCTTACTCAGCTGGCCATGTACAGAAATAAATTTTCTGGGGATATTCCTGAAACCATTGGCGATTTGATTTCACTTGAGAAAGTAGATGTATCTGATAATCAGCTGAGGGGAAACATTCCCCAGTCAATAGGTAACTGCAAGCATCTGACCGAATTCATATTGGACAACAATTTTTTGTTGGGGAGAATTCCGACAACATTGGGTAATTGCACAGCGTTAAAAAGGCTAAAGCTGTCCAACAACTCATTTGATGGAGATCTAGATATTATGTTTTCTTCTTCTTTAGAAGTTTTGTCTACTTATTCTAATAATTTTTCAGGGACCCTGCCTGCATCCTTGATCAATTGTACACAGCTTAAGCTTCTGGATTTCAGCAAGAATAGATTGACAGGTGAACTTCCTTCACAACTCCTTGTAAATCATCAAGAGTTAAGGGTTCTAAGTCTTGGATCTAATGAGCTTGAGGGTAGTATTCCTCTAAGCATCACAAACCTCACTAAACTGCAGGTGTTGGATTTGTCAAATAATAAATTTGGGGGAAGAATTCCGTCTGGTCTGGAGGACCTAGAGGGATTTAGGAACCTTGAATCTTCGGGAGTGAGTGGTAATACACTGTATGAGGATATACCAGGGATGGTAATGAAAGGAAATGAGTATAGGCTGGAATATGTGCTGGCAGCAAACACAATACTAAACTTGGCAAATAATAATCTTAGTGGGGAAATACCGGTAAACATTGGGGATCTGAGTAGCATGAGGCTACTAAATCTGTCTGGAAACCATTTGGAAGGTGGGATACCGGCATCACTGGGGCAAATATCCACTCTGGAGCAGTTGGACTTGTCAAAAAATAATCTGAGTGGGCAGATACCTGAGCAACTGTCAAAATTGTTTTTGTTGGGCTACTTCGATGTTTCTTTCAACAGACTCTGCGGGAGGATCCCTGGAGGACCGCAGTTTGTCACTTTTGATAAGAAATTTTATCGGGGAAATCCTCCTTGTTTATGTGGATACCCTTTTGAAAAGTGCAAGAAAAAGAAAAATCCAACATTCCCTTCACCATCAGAGAAGGTAAAGGAGTCACTATGGAGCAAGGTAGATGAACACGTGTCAGTGGTTGGTGTAGGATTGGGGTTTGTGATTGGATTCGGTGGAGCAATGTCAGTGATAGTCGGGTGGGAAAGAATAAGGCGTCTAGTATTGGAACCCGCAGCGAGACGGCGTTATTATGGAGTCTATCGATTTCCACGTTAATTTCCTGGCTGTGATTACCGATTAAAGATGAAGAGTATAAATAATTATTGTGATCTTTTTAGTTTTTTATTTTGTATGTGTGATACAATTTAACTACAAACCATATATTATTTTTTATATATTTCAATTTATATTATATATATAATAAAATTGATACTGTTATATTTAAACTTAGATCATATATGTTTAATAGAATGAAATTAATATTGTTAAGTTGATGGATTATATGCTTAAAAAAATAATTCTGCAATATTGTTACTTTATAAATTACCTAAATACTATCTATCCGTTTAATGTTTCATATTTATTTTTATTTTAAATACACAAATAATTATTTTTTTGAATTATAAATAGTATAAACATTGAAGGATGCTAAATACCTTTAAGCGACAAACACTTCCTCGCCGAAGGAAATAATCTAGACTGCAGTGGCCGTTTAGGTCTACAGTAAACCATGAAATATCCTCTCGTCAGCTGTATCTTCAAAAAGAATGGGACCTGTTTGCTGTGAACAGAGATGTACAATCTACGAATGTTTGCTCGATTGCAATTTCAATGCATCGTAAGCTTGGGCACTCTCAATCTCGGTTGACAATGGCTGCCGCAGCTGCAGTGGCTTCACCCTCTGTGGAAGTCAGATCTCCAAGCGTCGCGCTGCGGTCGTCAAGCTTCACCAGATCCGGTAAAAATAATTAAAAACTATAAACAGTTCATATGGTTTTTACTCTCAGTTTGATTTTTTTTCCTTTAGGTTTATTTTCCTTTTTTAAACAGTTCATTTGGAGTTTGAAGTAAAAAAATAGTTTTAACCATTTTTGTGCAGTATGGAACAGTGCAATACTGTGCATAGAGGTCGGAGCAGGATGTGGTCTCCTAGGTGATGTTTCTAAACTTAAATTTCTCCCCTCTTTTTTTAATTAAAAAAGAGTTTTTTGACACTTATGCTAGCCAAGTTAGCAGGGTCTACCATTCTAGCCTTGACTTGTTCTTCAAGAAACAAGTTTTAAACCTCCCTTTGAGAGACTACAATAAATTTAATTTTTTTAAGTAAATCGTAAGTTAACTGATTTATTCCACTCTATCTGTCGATGCCAATTTTGCCATCTGTGGTTCAAAGTTTCATACCCTAGGGTCTTCCCTCTTCCCCCAAATTTGTACAAACTTCAACAGCTTTCAGTTTTCCTTTATGTCTTTTGAATTCAAAAAGACTCGTTGATCAGAAGGTAGGGATTCATAGCTTGGCTTGATTTTTTTTAAATTAATGCTCGGATTTTAGGTTTGGGGAAATTCTAGGGTTTGGATTTTGTGAGGTGGACAGTTCATCCATTGGATGTGAAGTTTTTGTTTTTGTGTCTGTATTTCTGTTGTATGTCTGTTTGGGAAGGGTTTTTCCTATGGACCTTCATTGAAGGGTTCAAATTGAATGAAACTAAGTTACACCAGTACGATTTGATTGATTGAATGGATTTAGGGTTGTTTCACTCTATTTTTTTTGTATTTGTTAATTTTTTGTGTAGGGTTTGCAGGCAAGTTGTGCCTAGATTTTTCAGTGCCAGGCTTTTATAAAAAATATTTTTCAAATGAAATCATTATTCGCTTTCCAAAATATGAATGTGTGGTGTTGCTTTTTATTCAAGATTGTTGAATGTTTGTGATTGATCAATAACACAGGAGGAGGAAGATGAAAGTTTCAAAGCTAAAAGTCCTTATTTAACGAGTCATTTGTTACTAAATGATTGTGCTTTATTCTGTTACTAAATGATTGTGCTTTATTCTGTTACTAAATTATGTGCATGTTCTGAATTCAAAAAATAAAATACTAACATAACTTGCATGACTGACGTTGTTACTTTTAATAATGACTTGTCTATGTATGTGCACAGTTTTCAACTCATTAATCCATGATTAAATTATGATTTTGCAGTCAAAGTTTCTGCTGTGCATAGACAGTTGTTGAAGCATCGAGACTATGAAGTTGATCTAGTTTGTTACCTGGGTAAAACACAGGTAAGTTGTTAATCCATGAATAAATTGCAACTTTGCAGCTGAAGATCCTTATGTGCAAAGAAACCACTTGAAACTTGAGACTTAAGACTATAAAGCTGGTCTTAGTCTCATTTTTTATTTTTTGCTGTAGTTGCAATGGCTGCAATTTCTCTATTTTTATTCTCTTTTCATTTTTTTTTCTCTAGGCCACTTCCCTCAATGCATGCGAAGGGCACTGATTGTGGTGACATGCACTTATAAATTCATACTTGCACCACAACATGATGCCCGGCTCTATTACATTGTGTTTTCTTGTGTTTGAACTCTATTTTCATATATACCTTCCTCTTATGGGCAGACTTAGATTTAGGGTGGTTATGCCTTAGCCACTGTTTTTGTCTTCTTTGCATCCATAAGGATCTGTCCAGTTTGTTGGAGCTGCCTTAACTCTCTAGATGATTTGGATTTCCTAGTTTTGAAGTGCATGAAATGTTCAAGCATAAATGTCTATCATGAAATCTAAGAAGCCAAAGTAGACTTATTTGGTTAATTTTTTTCCTCATTGTAAAACATTGACCATGCTGTTTTTCCACATGTTGTCACTCCTCTTGCTCCTTTAAGCCAACATGTGTGTATTTTACTTTCTTTGCTTATAGCAGGAATAGATTCAAGATTTTTAATATTTACAATTTTAAAGTTCTATCTACTTTATTATGATATTCCTAATTCACAAATTAGGCTTTTGACATTCATTTTCTTTGGTCAGTTGTCTTTTTCTAAGCTTGAATAACGTTAGAACAAACAGCCCAACGTGGTTGGGTCCAAATGAGATACATGTCTGAAAGTTGTATATTGTAGAATATGATTTTTTCTCTTCTCAAAATGTAAATTTTTCAAGTGATTGTTTTCATCCTTTCTCTAGTAAAGTGGATTGGATGTCAAGCTTGGGGTCTTATTCAAACGATGAATATGGATTCAGATTTTGTGGTCTTTGTTGAACAGATGTTATGTGTTGAGCACACTGACAGTTTGGTTTTTTCAACAATTTTTACAATTTTCCATGCAATTTATTGTCATTGCAGGCTGGATATTACTGCAGTTTTTGTGAATGTGTAGTGAAATATTCAGAAAACTTTTTGGACCACATAAATGGTAAAAACTGTAAGATTTATATTCCTGAATCAGGCCTTATAAAAATATTGCTAGAATGGATTGTAGTAACCGTGACATATGTGACTTTGCAATCTTAGCACACAATCAAACGACCTTATCCTTCTTTTAACAGATCAAAGGGCATTGGGTATGTCAATGAGAGTTGAATGGGCATCCTTGGAACAGGCAAGTGCTTTGAACATGAGGGCATTCCCAGGTACATTTGAATGTGGAAAAATGCAATAGTTTGTTTATATTGATTAAAAAATTATTAGTCTTAAATATATATGTAAAATAATTGTATTAGGAGGATAAATCACTTCTTTTATTAATGTAAAGATCTCAATGCCTTCAGTTTTGTGGATTAATGTGAAGATCCAAATATTATTTATTATCAATTTTTATTTATTTTCCCCTGACCTCTTATCATTGCTCCACCTAGCTCAAGCTGGGAGAGATCGTCACCACCATGGTCCATACCAACTATTGTCTATTGGTAATACTTCTATACTTCAATGAGTAATGATTCATGGGTAATATTTATTTTGGAGGGTGATTTAAGAAAGCTGCTTTTGCCAGTGAGATTTTGGTCTTCTAAAATTCTAATTATACTAACATAAAGCTCGCAGAAGTCGGTTCTCTATCTGCAGAGGTTCAGTTCTCTCTTTGTTGACTTGTTCCATCTTTACAATCACAAAATAGGAAAAACCTCCTCTCTCTTTCTATCTCTCTCCTTGCAAGTTGAATATACTGTACTAATAAGCAGCTGAAGGCATTCAGCTATGTTTGTGGTTGTTGGGAACATCTCATTGTGGCTAGCCCTCTATTTTTGGCCCCTTCTTTATGTGAAATCCTGCTAAATTGCATTTGAGCTTGATGAAGTTGCATATATAGAGTGCAATAAAATTATTGTAAACAACCATTGAAGGTCTATAAGAGATTCATTTTGAGTATGTAAAGTTGCAAATATTTGAGAGGAGGCCCTTAAAACATAAAAGTCCCCTTCTCATATACATGATATCCTAAAATGGGTGAATACAATTCACCATTTTCTGTGCCTTGTTTAGAACATTAGGAACTCTGTTCAGGGTACATCATCTCTCTCCACCTTTATTATAACAATTTTGGCATCGGAGTCTAACATCTGTGCCTTCCTAGTTCCTTTTAATATGGTCAAACATTTAGGGTTATATTATCCATTGTGTGCGTAAAATGCAAATGTATGTTATTGAGAACTTCATAACCTATTATTATTTACTTGAATATTGAAATGCTTCTCTATAACTGTTATTGTGCTCATTCTCTTTAATTTCAATTACCCATTGCCTCCTAAGCCTGTAGTTTTTTTGGAAGTATGAGCATTTCCATGTTCTATTAAACATTACCAGTCATTAACAATGTGCCTCTCGACAATTTTGATATTTTTTATTGTTTGATCTGCTTTTTAACATCTTAGTCAGTGGTTGTTCGAATATTGACATGTTATAAGATGGGTTCTTATATTGGAAGGCCTCATGCAAGGTGTCAATGTAGACTATATTGCTTTTGTTCAGTCCCTTTGGCCCCAGACGCTGTAATTCATGCTCTGCAATGTTGCTTAATCTGAAGAAAGCTAGGGTTTTCTCCTATCTGCTGACTGGAGTCATTGTGTTTTAAACATGGTATCAATTATGGAGTTCAGTTGATCAATTGTGATAGATAGAGAATCACATTTTTTGTTTTTAAACTTCGTAACAGTCGGTCAAAAACAGTGTGGGAAGATCAACTCCAGCATGTTGTCTTACTTTCTCTAAATACTAACTCTTTGCTGAGATATGAAAAGTTTGGAGTCTCCAGTTGCTGCCTCAAAACGCCTTCATAAAGTAAAATATAATCTCAAGAAATTTTAAAATGGAATACTTGTACATGTTTGCTTTTGAGTAGAGGGCATGGATTTTAAAAGAGGGCTTTTGTGTATTTGTAATAATTGGGATTATTATAATTTATATTTTACTTAATATATATTGACTACGCCTTGATTATATTATGATATATATTTTACTTCGCACACACACACAGTAAAATATATATCATAATATAATCAAGGCGTAGTCAATATTTATTAAGTAAAATATAAATTATAATAATCCCAACTATTACAAATACTCAAAAGCCCTCTTTTAAAATCCATGCCCTCTATCAAAAGCAAATATGTACAAGTATTCCATTTTAAAATTTCTGCTCTGCAATGTTGCTTAATCTGAAGAAAGCTAGGATTTTCTCCTATCTGCTGATCGGAGTCATTGTGTTTAAACATGGTATCAACTATGGTGTTCAGTTGATCAATTGTGATAGATAGAGAATCACATTTTTTGTTTTTAAACTTCGTAATAGTCGGTCAAAAATAGCATGGGAAGATCAACTCCAGCATGTTGTCTTACTTTCTCTAAATACTAGCTCTTTGCTGAGATATGAAAATTTTGGAGTCTCCAGTTGCTACCTCAAAACGCCTTCATAAAGTGAAATATAATCTCAAAAAAATTTAAAATGGAATACTTGTACATGTTTGCTTTTGAGTAGAGGGCATGGATTTTAAAAGAGGGCTTTTGAGTATTTGTAATAATTGGGATTATTATAATTTATGTTTTACTTAATATATATTGACTACACCTTGATTATATTATGATATATATTTTACTTTGTGCGTACGCCCGCGCACACACACACAAAGTAAAATATATTTCATAATATAGTCATGCTTTCCAGGTTAATGTTAGTAATTATACAGCAGCGTGTCTAGTGAAATTGGCCTGAATGACATAATCACCCTGGGAAACGCTTTTTTTTTGTCTGGAGGCAATTTCTATTCACAAGTGTAGATGATTGGGAGGTCATTTTCTAGATTAGCAAAAGAGCAGGACCTGCATAACCTTGTTCGTGAATTGCAAATATTGTTTATGATTTAATTATTCTGAATGGTTGAAACTTGAAACATATGTTAAGAAATTACATATTGCCCTAGAAATTGTGATTTTGTTTTGATTGTTGTCATTTGTCCATTATATTATTTTCCTGACCCAGAGCCTTAAATGATCTTATATCATTGCCAAATAATTGGTTGCTCAGGGACATTGAAAAAATTGAAGGATTAATGCATGTTTGCGTCAAAGTTTAAACGACTGCTAGAATGACATTCCCTATGCTTTTAATGAGAAGGATTCAATTTAGAGGCGGTGGAATACAAGAATATTAGCTTCATTATTTGGGATGTTGGGGTCCAGCACAAGGTATTGTTTATTCAACTATTGGTATTTGGAATAAATTCTGTACTTGTTGAGGATATCCTGCTGTTTACAGTTTGGTATATGCAGGCATATGCAGTTGTAGTCGTTCGTCTTATTTAGATATGTTTCAGGAAATTTATTTGAGCACTTCATATTGTTGTTTACTGATTATATCAGAAACAAATTTATTTTGAAACCACTTGAGGAGTCCTGCATTTAATTTTGAAACCTATTTTTTCTCATTATATTTATTTTTAATGATTTTATCTGCTTCTAATTTTGTTTCATGCTCTATTACAACTCTTTGACTTTTACATCTTATAAGAATTTGTTGTTTTCTATGTTGCAAACTTGCAATGTTGCAGTCATATTCTCTTCCTGTTATTGAATGGCAAATTCATTTCAGTGATTTTGATATAATTATTTTATGCTGCATAACAGATACGGCCACTTTGGAGACACTACTTCCAGAATACTCAGGGTCTTATCTTTGTGGTAGATAGCAATGAAAGAGATTGTGTAGTTGAGGCAAGAGATGAGCTTCACTGGATGTTGAATGAGCTAAATACTCTGGGATGCCTATACCGTTTCCATAGGAAATATGTTGTTAAGAAATTATACTACATCATTTTCAGATGGTATAATTTGACACAGATCTAAAGTGTATAGAATGGGATAGGAGAGAATATATTCACCACTTCGTAAGTAAATGTCTTTTGTTGGTAGATGGACGTACTTGGTTGACCTATTAGACGGAAATACCAAGACAGGAAAGAGATACTAAACAGAACTGATATTGATATACCTAAGTTTTAAGTAAAAATAAAAAACCACTTAAAATCTAATTCCTGATATTAGTTAATGCCAAATGATCTTATTATGTTATTATTTTTTATTTCATTTTTTTTAGATTAAGCTATTTCTTATCAATAAGATATTAGAAATTTTGAATAGTAATATCTTATGAGTATGATATTAATAAAACACATAACAACAATTTTATAACAATGTAATTGAAGAATATTAAATATTGATGATAAACATGCCCGTTGGTATGGAAAGAAAAGCTCTTTAGCACCCAGTTTTTGTGCCAGTATGAAAAGTGGCATGAACCAAAGTAACAAATAGGTTATCATCAGCTGTTGTGTTCCATATTTTTCTGTTATGTTTGTTGTTCAAAAGCCTCTCCAAGTTGACAAGAGACCATTTTAGAAATATATCTTAAAGTATTGATTCCCCATTTCCTAAAGATCATGGTTGATTGTTGTTTTTATTTATGGCTTGTTTCCTTTTAAATCATCTTGTTTAGATATAAGGTCACGAAGTTTGTTGTTGGTGAATCATTATTATCGTGGCATTGCCTTTGTCTTGGGTATTTGTTACTTTGCTTCCCGTGTAAGATCAATTTTTGGTTTACTGTGTTTCAAAGTGAGCATATGGGTTTTTTGGGGTCGCTTTATTGTGTGTTTAAAAACTGGTGGCTTCTAAAATGAAAGCTGAAATAGTTCCCTTTTACGACTCAAATGACAGGCTTGGAAGAAGTGAAAAGTTTGCAATGAATTTTTTCTGGTACTTTGTATCACTTTTTAATACAGATAGTTCCAATGTTTTTATCAATTGTAGAAGCTTGAACAATAACCTTAGGCCTAAATATTATACTCTTTATTAATTTTCAGCATAGTTACCAAGTCCCAAAATTTGTATCTGTTTTGGAGGGCAAAAAAAATTGAAAATACAAATTCTTAAAAAGGTTCGAAAAATCTGGTCCAGAATATATATAATATAAGCATTTTAAAAATATGCAAAATTGACAAATACAATAAAAAAATAATAATCTAATAATATAAATTCCAAAATTTCAAGTTTACATTTGACATTTGTAAGGTTTGTATATTATGCCTATATTCTGTTTTACGCCAATGTGCATCCTACAATGGCAGCGAGACTTGTAATGTAGTGAGCTGTTCACAATTATTCTTGACCTTGATTTAATGTCTGTTTGACCATCACATGGTAATTGGAACCTTAAATTTGACATCCATTTGACTGTTACAAGTTTTATCTTTTTTGCTTGGAGAAGTCAAATTGAAGAATTCTAATATCTTGGTCATACCATGAAATTTGGAGCCCATTATTTTTGCCCTGGAAAGAGTTATTCTAGCTCGACATAGTTTTCCCATTTGACACTAGTCGGTGGGAAATTGGTGGAGAATGTAAAGAAGTTATTAATCAATTTGTCATGTGAAAAATCCAAGATAAAAACCTTGAAATTGATATCTCTCAGCATATTTCAGATAGATGGATTTAAGATGTCTGTGCTAGTTTTTATCTGAGGTGACCAAAGGTATTTATTGTTAGGTTGTGAAACTAAAAGCTTCAACCCTTTGCAAACAGAAGGAACAGAAAGGTTGCTGAGATCCAAGAGCACCAGCGTCGGCAACATGACCGACGTCGGTCGTGACCAGTGCAGAAGGCCACCGGCGACGGCAGGAAGTCAGCCAACGTCGGCAGAACCAGACTAGCAGAGATCGGCGTCGGTCGCCTGCGTGTTCCAGAACTGTTCGTTGCACGAACAGTTAGTTGAGTGAACAATGTGTTTGCATGTTTAGACCAGTTAGAGTCTTGAGCTGCGTGGATATTCATTCCATATTAAGAGTCTAAGTTATTGTTTAAGTTAGGGATCTATTTATAGACCCATTGGCATGTATTGTAAAGAATGAGAAGGCAAGGAAGTTCCTTCTGTTGTAAGATCATTGAGTTGCAAGTTGTTGCAAGCTCATAAGAGATCTACATGTGAGTATGGTCTGTTGAATTGCAGGTTGCAGGTTCATGGGAGATCAACTTGAAGTGCTATAGAGTGCTTGATGTACTGGCAGGGTTATTACTGACCGGTTGGAGAGGTGAACACCAATTCTGTGTGTGAGTTGGTTGTTGGGACCGTTTTTTGTGTAGGAGAGTGTGTGTGAGAAGAATTACTGTACACTTGAGATGTGGAAAACCTCTGTAAGGTGAAAGAGTGTGGCGGCGCTTTGTTGTATTCTTTTCTGTAAAGTGTTAATACAAGATAGTGTATTGTCTCTCATATTCTGTGCTATTGGTGAATTCTAGTTACTTGTGTTTCTGGTTATTTTCGCATATTTAATTGCTTATATTTGATAATCATATTCTGGTCTTTCTGAAGAGCAAGATCCAACAAGAGGAATCAGAATAGGTGTGTTTGTTCTTGGACTTCCCTAACAATTGGTATCAGAGCTTTTGGTTGGGATACTAACAGATCTGTTCAGATCTGGGTAGTGTGTTTTGATTACAAGTTACTCACAGGGTTTCTGTTTGACTGGGAGTTGAGCAATGGCAGAAGACAGCAAGCTACGAATGAAAAAGTTTAATGGCAAGAACTACCAATTATGGAGGATGCAGATTGAGGACTATCTGTATCAGAAAGATTTATACTTATCGTTGGGTGGGGTTGGTTGCAAACCCCAGAATATGAAGGATGAAGAATGGGAGGTTCTTGATCGGAAGACTCTGGGATCTATAAGATTGAGTCTTGCATTATTTGTGATTTCCAGCTTATCACAGTGTAAGACAATGGTGGAGTTGATGAAATTTTTAGCAAATTTGTATGAAAAACCCTCAGCTTCTAATAAGGTATTTCTTATGAAGCGTTTATTTAATTTGCAAATGTTGGAAGGTGGATCTGTGCATAGCCATCTTAGTGATTTTCATGGTTTGGTAAACCAGTTAAGTTCAGTCAATATTGTATTTGATGATGAAATTAGAGCTCTCTTAATCTTGTGTTCATTACCTGAAAGTTGGGAAGGTTTGGTAATGGCAGTTTCTAATACTGTGTCTGCTTCAAAAGTCTTAAAAGTGGATGATGTTGTGAGCGTGATCTTGAATGAAGAGATACGCAGGAAAAGCACAGGGGAATCATCTGGAGATGCTTTGAGTGTTGAAGGCAGAGGAAGGCAAAAAGAGAAGATAGAGCGTGGGAGATCAAGGTCGAAGATAGGCAGTAGATCTAAGTCCAGGTATGGCAGAATAACCTGCTGGAAATGTGGAAAGAAAGGGCACTTAAAGAGAGATTACAGATCGGGTGAAGATCAGCATGAAAGACATGGAGAAGAAGCAGATGTTGCGGATTACCTTGCACAGGATGCTCTGGTATGTTCTTTGGATAAAGTAGAATCTTGGGTTTTAGATTTTGGTGCCTCTTTTCATGCATCCCCACATAGGAAATTTTTTCATGAGTATGTCCAGGGAGACTTTGGAGAAATTTGTGGAGGGGATGGTAGGCCTTGTCAGATTGTTGGCAAAGGAAAAGTGAAGCTGAAATTACAGACAGGGGACATATGGGTGTTAAAGGAGGTCATGCATGTCCCAATTTTTGAGCGAAATTTGATTTCTGTAAGAAGTTTGGGTGATGAGGGTTGCACAGTAACTCTCACAGCGGACTCTTGGAAGGTTACCAAGGGTACACTTGTTGTAGCTAGAGGTAAGAAAGTAGGTACGCTTTATCTATCTACTTGTATTACTGATTCTCTTTCTGGGTTATCTACTTCAGCTGTAGATTCGAAGATGTGGCTTAATAGGCTTGGTCACATGAATAAGAAAGAGATGCATGTTCTTGAGTCAAAGGGTATGCTTCCGAATTTGGAAGGCATGGATCGTGATTTCTGTATGCAGAAGAAGAAGGTGACGTTTCTTGAGGAATTCGATGTTAGTGACAAGAACATGAAAGCCTTGGTTTTCAAGGAGAAGGTGACGGACAGAGTTCAGCACAAGGTGCAGAGGAATTTTGAGCAGAGCAAGGGTGATTTGGACAAGGGTTTGATCCAAAAGGAGCTCGCGGGAAAAAGTCAGGTCTCACTAGAAAAACACAGAGACCGACGTCGGCAGGAAAACCGACGTCGGTGTCCAAACAGGGACGGACGTCGGCTATGTGTAGCCCGACGTCGGTGACTCAGGGCAGAAACGACCGGCATCGGCCAGGGGAAACCGACGTCGGCAGGGAGGCAGTCGCAGGAAACCGACATCGGTCGGCTGCAGACTGAGATGTGACCGGCATCGGTCACTAAGACGAATTTTGGGTGGACAGCGAGCTGTCATGGAGTCTCAAGCGCCCATATGGATGACCGAAGGCGTAAGTAAGTTCTTAAATTCGTCATTTCCCTTCTTTACACTACTTGTTGCTCACTTATAGTATAGAACCAGAAAGTTGTTAAAGAAGCAGAACAGGTAGATCTAGGAAACAGTGAGAGCTTGGCATGGATGAGGATGTGATTCCTTGGAGAAGAACCAAACGGGTGTTTTGGGTAGAGTTGCTAGCTGGAAGAAAGCACTGAGAGACGAATGGATGTTCAGGATGAAGAAGAGCGAAAATGGATACGTGAGATGGAAGATCAGGGTATATGGTCTTGTGTAAGCTGCGGGCAATGGAGGTTTGATCATTGTGTTTCTCTTTACCAGGTTGGATAATATTAGCTACATTATCTTATTTCTGTATAATGTGCTTGTTGCAGGGTTACATATACAGGTATTGCCGAACTATAGGTAAAGCTAGTTCAGGGGTGTGTCATGGAGAATCTGGGAACAACAAGATTCTTTGGCATGAGTGTGTTCTAGAGACATGGAAGGTCAGTTGTTGACTTTGTTTCAGGATGATTGTGTGAGACCGGTTAGCACGCCGATGGTTAGACAGTTCACAGAACAGGTGTCTTGATTCACATAATGAGGTTAAGTGCATGGTATGTACTAAACTTGAGTTTTCCCAAGCAGTGGGAGTTGTCACAAGTTTGGGGTCAATCCGAGAGAGAAGTACTGAAGGGCAGTTCAGTGGGACCAGCAGCAGGTGCACATGCTATGCAGGGTCAAGTTCTTTTCTACATGGTTGTAGATGTGGATGTGGCAGGTAATTTGGATGACAGGTTTTGCACTACAAGATTTGTAGTGGTTGGTCTTCAAGAGTAATCTTGAGGAGGAATACGGAGCCAAGGGAACAAACTAGACTAGGTACAGGTACAGGTACAGGTACAGGTTACTGCTGTTTATCTCCAAGTGGGAGATTGTTAGGTTGTGGAGTTAAAAGCTTCAACCCTTTGCAAACAGAAGGAACAGAAGGTTGCTGAGATCCAGGAGCACCGGGGTCGGCAGCATGACCGACGTCAGTCGTGACTAGTGCAGAAGGCCATCGGCGACGGCAGGAAGTCGGCCGACGTCGGCAGAACCAGACTAGCAGGGACCGGCGTCGGTCGCCTGCGTGTTCCAAAACTGTTCGTTGCACGAACAGTTAGTTGAGTGAACAATGTGTTTGCATGTTTAGACCAGTTAGAGTCTTGAGCTGCGTGGATATTCATTCCATATTAAGAGTCTAAGTTATTGTTTAAGTTAGGGATCTATTTATAGACCCATTGGCATGTATTGTAAAGAATGAGAAGGCAAGAAAGTTCCTTCTGTTGTAAGATCATTGAGTTGCAGGTTGTTGCAAGCTCATAGGAGATCTACATGTGAGTATGGTCTGTTGAATTGCAGGTTGCAGGTTCATGGGAGATCAACTTGAAGTGCTATAGAGTGCTTGATGTACTGGCAGGGTTATTACTGACCGGTTGGAGAGGTGAACACCAATTCTGTGTGTGAGTTGGTTGTTGGGACCATTTTTTGTGTAGGAGAGTGTGCGTGAGAAGAATTACTGTACACTTGAGGTGTGGGAAACCTCTGTAAGGTGAAAGAGTGTGGCGGCTCTTTGTTGTATTCTTTTCTGTAAAGTGTTAATACAAGATAGTGTATTGTCTCTCATATTCTGTGCTATTGGTGAATTCTAGTTACTTGTGTTTCTGGTTATTTTTGCATATTTAATTACTTATATTTAGTAATCATATTCTGCTCTTTCTGAGGAGCAAGATCCAACAAGAGGAATCAGAACATGTGTGTTTGTTCTTGGACTTCCCTAACAATTTAACCCAATATAAAAAATATTGATTTATTATTTAAAATATTATCCTTTGATTATCATTCACACAATATTATAAATTAAGGAGTACATTATTCACTAATATCTATATGTAATTAAAATCAAAATGTATAGAGTCCCATCTACCCCTAATTGGTATAATCATAAATGAAGAGAATTCAAGAAAAAAAGATTTAAAACAACAACCATTATTATTAATTCTAAGTGATTTAAAAAAAATAAAAATGAGTGACCCAGACTGAATTTATCTGAGATGGCCAAAAAATTTAGTCCAAAATGGATTTGGGGCAGATCAGGCCAGGTATTATAACTATTTTATTGGGTACTCAATTCCCATTTTGAAGCAATTTACTTCTGTTCTGGTGTGTTTTTGTTCTTTAGTGATTTTATTTCATGGTCAATCTTGATATTATGCATGGGTTGTATTCTATTAATGCATATAAATCACGAGCATATGTACTAAAAAATATTTCATATTTGAAAATTAAATAGCACGTCTTTCCTGGTCCCTGTACTTGTAACCATACCTCATGACGACCTCTCTCTCTATATATATATTTACGCCAGAGGCATTTCATTGTCATGCAACCCTAGCTGAAGCTCCTTATTTGTTCATACTTACTTTTGATATCTGCATGCCATGTTTTTCCCGAAACCGATGGTTGAAGAATGAGCCTTTGTTGTTTAGCAGCATGACACTTGTGGTAAAAAATAATATAAAGGTGTCGAGGCTGATGGACAGTTATCTTGTGAAGATTTCCCATGATTTGCATCTGTCAGATGGCCACATTTATTGTTTGGCACACTCCTAAAGTCTCCGCTTCCTTCTGTCATAAACACCTTATCTGCAAAAGCATAAAGATCATATTTGACAGTTGTTTGCTTTAGAGTAGAACTTTGTTGAACATTACCTAAACTGCCATGGCCGGCTATATATACACAAACTATAGAGGATGTCCACAAACTTTAAAAAGTTAAAATATATTTAGTAATAGGTTTACTATTTTGTCAATATTATTCCATAAATTCATGTATTTGTAGGAGTATTTTTGTTGGATTTTTCTTCCATTTCCTGCATTTATGCTTGTGCTTGCTCACAGCAACAACCATATATGTAAATAGTTGAATAATGATATGTATTTGCAATGATTTGGATACAAATGAGGTCTGTGATTCTTCTAATGTTGTAAAAATAACTCCTGGCCGTAACTATGTGGGAAAACTTTTTTGAATCACTTTGTGACTTGGTTTATTACAGTTTTGTTTAAATGGAGACGGGGAGTGAAGGGGGGATGGTGCCAGGGATCTTGATGAAGACGAGGGTGGAAACGGAGAAGGGGATAGGGACTTCTCATGCAAAATAGCAAACTCAGAAGCCATTGTGGGGGATGTAGACAAAGAGGACTCTTAACATCACTTCAGCTTCAGTAAATTGCTTAATGCCAGTGCTAATACTTCCAAGAGCTTGAATGTAAGCAACATGAGTTGCTGCTGATGCGTACCTATTTTCTATGACCAGTTTGATGAAGTGCTTCCTCTCCCTGCAGAGTAATGAGAAATTTTTGTCGTCAATCTTGGTGTTTGAATAACCCATCTTTCTAAGTCCTCCCCAGAACCAAACCCTCAATTCTATACCTTATTCAACACCAAATTAAGAGCTTGGTCTCATTTATGGGGCAGAAAATTGCAAATCTCAGACACCCTCATGCAATATCTTCTCATCTTTACAAAATCCAAGCAGGGATGCAATTACCACTATCCATTATCAGTTTCTGTCCTATAAGATACTGATTTTTTGACTCTGTAATGATGAGCTATACCACATGTTCCACTTCACTTTCTGAAATCTTGAAAAACTCAAAAGTCTGTTTCTTGACCCAAATGTAACAAACTACCATATTTTTTTTCAGTAAAAAGCACAGAACAATTTCTCAAACTCTGCAATGAAAAAATATACTAGGAAAACCTTCTACTGAAAATATCTTATTTGAATAGGGCTGAAGACTCTTCCAGCTTGTGAACTTTAGACCATGAAAGGAATATCTTCCAGTACAGTCCAGACCTTTGAAGGAAAAATATTGAAGAAGTTAAAACCAAAAAGGAAAAGATAAGTCTGAATGGTGGAACCAACAGCTGGAAGGATTGGCTGACCATCAAGATCCCTTTGATTATGCTGGATTAAACCCAGAAGATGTGAGCCAACGAAGCCCTTAAAAAGGAGGATCTGATTAATGATAAAGAATAAAGAAGGCAATTTTACAAGGGACCCACAACCAGAAAAATCAGGAAATTTCGTGGGCTACGGATTGGGAGCACAAAAAGTGAGATTTAATAGAAATCAGATTTTTGCAGGATGGTAAATCTTGTGGGTAGTTTTAAGGATGCGTGTACACTCCAAAGGTGGTAAAAACAGACAGATCTACGGCAAAAGGGAGGAATCTTCATGGGTAAAGTCTAAGTAGGAAGACCCCACTAACAAGAAGAAAAAATGAAAAATAATTGATACCCACATAAAGAAACTCAAAAGCAAGTACAAAAAACTGGAAAATAAAGAATTTAGAGATTAAATGACATGATAGAATCATTGGAGTTGTGGTCATAATTGGCTGCAAGCGAAGACTAAATAATGGAATGAAATGTGTGAACCATCTGAGCACCAAAGCTCTCCTTTTACGGCTGCAAGCGAAACCAAAAAACTCAACCGCACGTAATAACACTCCAAGAATGAAGATTATTCAACTCAGGATAAACTCAAATATCTATTTTAAAATTATTTTCAGCCCCCTGAAACTAGACTGAAAAGAGTTTTATTAACAACTACTTCATTCCCAGAGGCCCATTAATAAAGATTGGTGCGTTGGGCAGAGTCTTTAAAAAAATGTTACTTTTTAATGATTTCTAATTTCAAGGTAGCAATAAATTGTTTTGCAATTTGCGCCCTAGGCATTTTGGTGACAGGCTGCTAAGATTCGAACCCTGATACATAAACTTGTGTGTTAGTGTAGTTACCTTTAAGCTAACAAAGGCTAAAACCGTTATTTTAAAGGAAGATATTTTGCATTGATGTGATAAGATTTACTTTGGCTATTTTTTGTTTTTTTTGCTTCTTAATAATATTTTAGCTGTATAACTCATAGCGGCTTTTTTTGTTTAACTGAAAGATAGAAATTTCATTGCAGTCCCCCGAACATTCAACACAAATTCACAAATATCCTTGGGAGGGATCCTGTATCTACTTTTACATTGCTGTCGTGCTTGAAGAACAACAGAAGGATGCAATCAATAATCAGTGATTTGGTTCTGATTTCGTATCCCTTGCTGCAACTTGGCTACCATTGAGCTTTTCTGTACTTTGAATGGATTTCACAACTTGCTGAAAAACTGTAACAGAATTTTCGTTTACTTCAAATATCCTCCTTCCCTAAGAAGATTATTGCATGGGTGCCTTCATGGTATGTTCTCGAGCCCACTTTTTTCAAATAGAATTTTCTACACAATGAAAGCTTCACTGCTCTATTGCATACTTATTTTTCTAATGTTTTATTTTGTAAGGTGTGGATATTTATTTACTTATGACTATATCTCAGAATCTGTTATTGCTTCTCACCATCAGTGCATCCAGCTCATTTTAAAATCTTTCACTGCTTTCATGTTCATTGGTCAAGCTCACTGTGAAACAGAACTACTCCTCCTTGCACAGCACATTGTCATGTCGGATGAAGGAATACACCTCATTTTCCACCGTCACCTCCGCCAGAAATATCAGATTATTGTTGCTTAACGCTTCGTGCACAAAAGGTGAGAAATTACATTGCTTCTGATGTAACTTCGCACCTTTGGGGCAACTGCTAGTTACATACATAGCTGTGCCCTTATTCAGTGTTTGGAAATCTTAATAGGAGTGTTCATTTGCTATGCCCAATATTTGTGATTTTGGCAGGCTCTGTGCCTGATTAGATTTTTCCTTCTCGATATTTCCATGGAAATATATATTAGAAAGGTTTAGAGATTTGGATTCTATTTTTTGGGTTCATAACTTCATTTCTACTCCAATTATGAAAACATTCACACAAATATTGAAGGCATTGTCAAAACACAAGATTGACTCGTAGCAGACCGATTGGAAGTGGGGAGAACATTTCTCTTGTTGCTTTGAACATTTTTCCTTTTGCTCTGAACATTTTGCCTATGTTGATTGCACCTCATATTAACTGACATGCTGCTGCTTGTCTTTTATACTCTCTATCGTTTTGTTGTTTGCTTTCTGTTTTGTTTGTGGGAGATAGTCAGATTATGTCATGTGTTTGTAAATTGTTTTTCTATTTTTTCATGGTTAACTATTTTCCAAAAGAATTCATAAAGGGTTTTGTCATAGTGGGACAAAGTGGAATTTTCAACCTATCTTAGAACCTGTGTCCATTTTGAGGTGTCACCCAAGGTTTGTGTCCATCGGGTAACAAGTTTGCTCATTCTTCAAGCCTTGCATTAAGGGTAGTCCTTCACTTACATTGGGTGGAGGTGAAATGCCATTCTTGTTAAACAATCAAATAAAAATTGGCAGACATTATATATTGCAGAGGATTTGGAGTGTTTTGAAAGCATCTTATGGATTATATTTTGTGACAAGTGTTTACTTTATTCTTTCTTTGATGGAGATTTTTCCCCTCTGGTTCTAAATTTTAATGTGATATTTCTAAAGTAATTATTTGTTCTTTATAGCTATATCATCTTTAGACTTTAGTTAATAGGTCATTTCGATGCATCTGGTAAGCAAGCAGTACCGTGTTAATAGTAATGAATACTGCAGAAATACTGACAAGCTTGTTTTACACTCTTGGATGAGCTAATGTTTTTTTTCAAATATGTGGATGTTTGCAGTTTATCCTATTCCAGCTTGAAAGTGTTTGAAACTCCACATTTTATCCAATCCTGACTTGGGAACATATCTTTCTTACATATTCACAAATTGAGTATACGTTAAGGAATTTTCTTCCCTGATGGATAGAAAATTGAGATGTCGAGGTTCTAGGGAGAATGATTCTGATATACAAGAATTTGTTGATGTAACTTCAAGTGGTTGCGTGCTTTCCTCTGGTATACCCAGAGCACTGGAGCTACATCTGATGAATGCTCATATAAAGGCTTGGACTGGGTCTCAAACAACACTGCAAATAAGGCAAGAACTGGATGTCATTTCGAGATTTTTGTGTCTCTAATGCTAGATTCATTATCATCTTTGCAAATGAATGATTCATGTTTCTTTATTGCAGGCTTGAGAGTGAAGCCTAAAAAAAGTAAATGGGTACCTACAGGGCTGTGTTGAGTATGTTATGATCTTTGCTGTTGTTCACATTCTATTACATGTCTTGTAGTGGATCCAGAGTACATCCACGAATTCACTTCGATGCTAATTATTGTCTCTATCTTTGTTTCTCATTGAGAAGTTGGTGGTTTATTTGCTTTGTGTGGTATTTTCAAGTTTAAAGAAGCAACCTATTCATATAGAATGCCAAGTCTATGGCTCTATTTGCTATTACACGTCAAGATAGTTCAAATCTGCTATGTCAATGTTTTCATAGATTTTTCTTGTTATTGCGATTTCACGTTTTAAGAACTATGCTATATTTTCAGTTCCTCATGATGAGAGTGCCAGCCTATTTAGGCCATATATTGTGGGGCAATTTTCCTGCTTTCCTTTTCCATGGATGGTGGGTTTGCATCATATTTATTTGGTACTAAATTTCACTAATTAAATATATAGGTATCTGGTATATGGGCATCATCTGATTTGCTTAATTTACATCTGTATGTAACTTGGTCGCTATAGACAGGGAGATGCGTGAGGTTCTTAAGGTCCATAATTTCAATTGAAAGATAGTGTTGCTGCATGGATATTAGAGTGAATGCAAATAATTTGCGTGATTGTCATAAAATTGACAGTATTTTACCCTTAATTTGACATGCATAGTCAAAACTGACATTCTTTAAATTGTTTTGGGTTGATGACCCTCCATCCACTGGACTTATAGAGCTACCTAGCTAATTTTTGCAACATTTTTTCTTTTCAGATTCATAATTGTGTTTTGGTTGCTGTAAAATGTTTTTTTTCAGAGCGTATGTAGGCATATTGTACTAATTTTTTTTTAGGCTACTGGTACTGGTTATGATTATGGTCTTGTTTGAATTCAAGAAAGTCACCATTTGCTTTACTGTACATTTCCTCTTAAATGTGGCTTACCTTACATGATATTTGAGAGTTTAAATCTATTGGCGTGTACAAATTAGGTTTTTATTGCTTGGTAGAGAATCAAACTGCAATAGGATATGGTAGAGTGAAGGTTGCTCTAAAATTGAGAGAAATATCACTGACCAATGTGCTGTGTAAATTTGAAGTTGATATACGACATGGATAAATAAGTTGGGAGTAAAAGGTACGCAACCAAATTAAGGCACAAACCTGTAAAGATGGTTTTCTGAATATTGTTACTCTTATATGCCATCAAGGAGAGGTTTTCATTTAGCAACCTTTAATTTTATAATAATTTTGTACATCATAGTGAATCAATGTGCGACTTGAAACATTGGTAAAAAAGAAAAAAAAAACTAGTCACAGTTATTTTCAGACGCTGCTTTATCATCATATGAACTATGAAAACATTAGATTTCTAATAATTTTTTAGTTCACATTTCTTTTAATACTGATTTGCATCTCAATATCTTTCATTTCCTACCTTATTTCGTAATCAACATGGTACATGAAAGATCCAAGATAAGAACCTTTGAGATTGGTATCTCTTGGTGTATTACAGATGGTTGTTTTTAAGATATTTGTACTTAATTAGATAAGATTCTTAATTTTTTTTGAAAATTTCAAATCATTTTGTGTTTTTTTTAAAGATTGTTGCTGGTGGAATGCTGTGGAAAAGGCATATTTTTCACCTACCATACTTTGTTGGTATAAGTGCTTCCATTCATTTCCTTTTTGTTTTTTAGCTTTAACATTCATTGTTTCACATTCTCTGTTGGTTATTTTAATTGACATTGTGGTGAGGTCAACGTTAACACCATATCAACTTGCTGACTTGGAGGGTTTGTTATTTAATTCCTTACCTTCTAATTTTGAGTGCAACATGTCTTCGATCGTATGTCATTCTTTTTGATGAGATTTCAAATACTTGCATAAGTTTGTCTTGTTTTGCCTAAAGTTTTGTTGAACTTTGTCTCTAAGCTCTTAAAACCCTTTTAGCTCCTCTTTCATTTGGAATGTAGGTTTGTAAATCTTGTATAGATTGTTGTTTCCAATCAATATATGTAATAAAATAGTGGTGGTATTTTGTTCATCATAAAATTCCCGAATGGCCATGCTTGTGACAATGGCATAACACAAACCCTTTTTGTTACTATTTTGTGAGATATGGATTTTGTTTGTGGTGTTACTATGTTGTGAGACATGGAATTTGTTGAGGTTGATAGAGTGGGTGTTACCTCGACTTCTTGAGCCAAATGGTGAACCAAGTTAGGGTTTTTCATCCCAAGTTTCTTACATCGAAAGTCCTTGCTGATAGCCTCAAATTTGTGTCGCAAGTCTTCATTGATAGCTTCAAGTGTACTTGGCTACAAAAATTGTTTGTTGGAGTTTGGATAAAATCCTAAGTAGCCGTTGATCCAAGATCTGTCATGTTGTTCACCCTTTATGGTTTCCAAGCTTGTACACATTGTGACTATAAATATAATGCATGTTCCATGTAGAATGAAGTTAGTGGAGGTGAAAGCATTTATAGTATCTAGTTGAATCATGAATATGTGAATATACATTTGTGCCATCAAACCTACACGAAGGTTCAATTATTTGAAAATTATGCCTAAAGGAGTTGCTGAAATTGTTGTCACTTTGAAGGTTTTCACTCCTTCCAAAGACGCATTGGGGCCACCATAGGTATTGTAATTGAAATGATGTCCTTCAAAAAATGGATTGGTTTCGTTCTCAAAGTTGTGACTGAAATGTTCTCCTTGAAAAGTTGGATTAGTGCTATTGCTGAAGCTGATCATATATTGTTTATTTCTAAAATATGGGGTGGTTTCATCGCCAAAATTGAATGCGGGCTTTTTTCCTATAGAAGATGGATTGGTTTTGCTGCCAAAGATGGTTAATTGTTTCCTATGTCTAAAAGTTGTAACAACACTCTTAGGCAAAAGATTGGAATTTAAATTTTTTTTAACATGTGATATGAAAATTCATCTAAATACAAAAGCAACCACACTAAAATAAATCCAAAATCAACCACATTAAAAGAAATATTAGAGCAACCACACCTAAATAAATATTAGAGCAACCACACCTAGATCTAAAGTAAAATGACAAACACACAAATCAAAGCACTAAATAAATGTGTAGGGTAATATGTCAGTGTCTATGTCCTTCTATGAATATCTTTTTTACCCATCATTCTTTAAATATATACTAAAGCAACCATACTTAACTCTAAAGTAAAATGACAAACACAAACCAAAGCACTATATAAATGCATAGGACTTGATAGAGTAACATGTTTATGTCCTTGCATCAATGTCTCTTTTCCCCACTATTTTTTATTTGAGTCTTCAAATGATGACGATGAATTGATAGGACATTCTCTATGCATAGCAGAAGTGGATGAAGCCTTTGTATAAGGAACTCATTAATAATCATATCACATTTTATCCATAGAAAAACTTTTTCTTTTTAGATTTAGATCTTATTGTTTCTTATTTGACTCTTTGCTTGCTAGTTGTGTTGATTGTGATTGTAATATTTTATCCATGGAAGACTATAAAATTTAAGGTCCACTAAATATTGTCATCCCATAAACAATTTCGGTAACATAACATGTTTCAAGTTGTTCAAAGCATATTTTTATGTGAGTATCAAGTATTGGTAGAGTTTCATCATCAAGTTTTTCAAAAAACATTATTTGGAAATAGATTTTTTTTACTTTTCCTTGTTCTTGCCAATTTTCTAATCCATGCCATTCCTTCATTTGTCTAGTAACACATGTTACAACATTGTATATAGATGTCTATCGATAATGGATTATGAACTTGTATGCTGATTGGTTCCTTTTATAACTCTAATGCTTCTTGTACGCTATAGTTCTATAATCCTCTTTTTCTAGGAGTAACATATTTTGGAATTATTTCTCCCATCTCAACAAGCCATCTATTTGCATACCAGTTTAATGCAAGTAAATAAAAAACATACATAATAAAATAAATAGTAAAAGCTAAATCCATAAATTGAAAAAAACAAAACTTATTATTATGATTGAAGAAGGGCGATATGAGAGGTGTTTCCACTATGTGTAGACACAAGTTTGGACATAATCTTCATATACATCGAACACCTTTCTCATCGTTGCCATGTTGCCTTTCACTATGGTTTCATATGTATTTCCTCACATCATGGGAAGGAATACGACCTAAAAAATAATTCTCATCGATTTTTGTACTCATACAATGTGATATGGTATCAAAGATTTGCAAATATAGAGTTCTATTTACAAATAGAGTTGGAAGAAGTGCAAGTCCATTCATATGTAATTTATTTATTTGGGAGTATAATGCTAATTATGAGGATGGCGTGTGGTTTTATTTGGTGCAAACCTTGATGTAGTGTAGGGCTTATACATAGTGGATATTAACAAAGCCACTACCATGATGAATGGGTTTATTGTCTTACTCCCGTTTGGGCAAAACCAAAACACTTTATGAAATCAATTCTAAGCAAGCTAGGAAATTATTTAGGCAATGCCTTCGACATGAGTGTGAAAATTCTATGTTTGCATCTTAAGATAGTCCTTTAGACTTTGTTGCTAATAGGATTTGTGGGTCTTACCAGTTAAAGATGTGAATGATTTTTCAAGAAGTTTTTCTATTAAAATCTTTGCATTATGATCCTCATAGCCTTGCCTCGAGTGGACGGACTTCTAGTGACTTACAAGGCTTTAAATAATATTACCAAAGCCCAAATCCAAACAATGAGATAACGTGAAAAAAATGTAGTTGAAAATTAACAAAGGACTACCACAGTGAATGGGTTTTCCTATCTTAATCCCAACCAAACCAACCCAAAGCCCTTTATGACATTGGTTCAAAGCAAACCCTTTACAATTTGTTGTTTATCCTATATTTGCATTTTAACATAGCCCTTTATACTTTGTTGCCAATAGCATTTGTGGGTCTTACCAAGTAAAGTTGTGAATGTTTTTTTAAGAAGTTTTTGTATGTAAATATTTTTTTTATGATCCTCATAGCCTTGCCTCGAGTGCACAAACCTCTAGTGACATATAGGGTTTCAAATACTATCATTAAGTCCAAATGTAAATAATGAGATAACGTGAAAAAATTGTATCTAAAAATTATAAGAAGATTGTAGCTGAAAATTATAGAGGAACAACATGTGGCATGTGATTGGCTTCTTTCTATGGAGGATCTTCACGAGGTAGTTATGCATATGGAATTTGATAAGGCCCTAGGTATTGATGGATTTTCGTGTGAACACAAGGCTCTTTGGGATATAGTGGGTCCAGATATATACAAAGTTTATCCAGAAGTCGTTCAAACCCATTCCCTTGGATAATTCATTAATCAAAGTATTATCAAGTTCATCCCCAAACCTGGGGATTTTGAGCTCATGACCAGTTGGTGATTTATTACTCTTCTTAATGTCTCCTACAACATTATTGCTAAATATATTTCTCTTACAATTAGATATCTTCTTCCTCTAATTATTTGCCTTGAGCAAACTGGGTTTATTCGTAATAGATATATCCTTACCAAAATTATTATGGTTTTAGGAAGGGATGGAATGGGCTCAATGATCTCCCTAGAAGGTTTTGTTTCTCAAAATAGACTTTGAAAATGCCTATGATAGAATTAAATGGCATTTCTTTTTGGCTATTCTTCAAGCCTTAGGGTTTGGCCCTAAGTTTTTTAGTATGATTTAGATGCTTTTTCAGGGTGTCAGTGCTTGCATTACCATCAATGGGGTTCAATCTAACTAGTTTGGTCTCTTCCATTCTATTTGTTAAGGTTATCCTCTAGCTCCCTCCATCTATGTGTTGGTTGTGGAAGGTTTGAGCTACCTTTTGTCTAATTATTCCTCCAAAAGGCTAGTCAAGGATATATCTCTCCTCCAAAGTCATACTCAAATGGTTAATGGGAACTTCGTAGATGATTCCTTCCTTACATTAGCTGAAGAGGAGTAATCCACAACCAATGCTATGGAGTGTTCATAGGTGTTTTGTTTAGCTTTTGGCTTCTCCATTCAGTGGAGAAAAAGCCAATGATATAATCAATCCTTCTCCCCCTTACATTCTTGGTTACTTTAGTGTAGGTGGAATTGGATCCATCATGGGGAAATTTTTAATTTTTTTGGCATCCCTTTTGCCTTTCAAGCTACACCCTCTGATTTGTGGCAGTGTGTGGTTCAAAGAGTTGAAAATAAAATTGGCTATCGGATCTCCAAGTCGCTTTCACTGGCTTGAAAATTCCAACTTTTCTCAAAGGTGTTGGAGGCCACCCATGTCCATTATTCCTTTTGTGGGGCTCCCTCTATGGTTGCCTATGCTAAGTTAGAATTTTTTTGAGGGACTTTTTGCGGTCTAACAGTAAAGGCAATTGAGGATGTCATTGAGTTGTTTGGAAAATCTATTGTAAATCAAGATCACTAGGAGGGATTGGTCTTTCAGATATTTGAATCCAAGGCCATCCCTTGTGTGCTAAATGAATCATCCATGCATTTGATGACAATGAGAGCTATAAAATTCTCCTTTGGATTTGTATCACTTAGGGCAACACTATGGATAAAGGAGCCTAAAAGGGATTGAATCTTCAATCTTTGTTACTTACTCAGGTCCATGTCACCATTGTGGGAACCTTTGTGGCCAAGAGTATTTTGAAGGCCTAGGAGATTCTTAAAAGGAATATGATATAGTATGTCAACGGGTTTAGATCTAGGTTATCTCTCAATTCTCAATCTCTATGGTTGTATCCAGTTCTTACTTTTCATGGGGTCCCTTTTGCTCTTATGTCTTGAATTAAAAGTCTACAAATATTTAGAAAAGGGTATCAAAGTTATATTTGACATCTTTTGTAAGTAAACTAAAGATTAGGTGCCTTGGCATATTCTATGCAACCAATTTTAGTTATAATCAAGTGATCATGAGTTTATATCATAAATTCAAACTTCCATATTTAAAATCCATCTCCATAAGATTGGGGTGTTAACTCCCTCTAGATGTTGGATTGATTGGAAGTGGCTTGTTAAGACCCTTTTTCATTGGTATCAACCTAGGTTAGGTTACTATTTCCTATCTCCTCAATCTCTTCAAATTGAAGCTTTCAATTCCAAATAAAAAGTTAATCCCACAAAAAGAGTCTAGAGAAGAAGGTTTGACTGTGTGTAGATGGTCATTGAGCTAAAATAAGCAAAATTTTTATGGTGTATTTTTCACCAAGGTCTCCCAATTGGTATGCGCCTAGTGCATCATGGTATGGCTCCCCTTGTTTTCTCTATGTGTAACAACCAAAGTCTTTACAACATATTTTGGTTTTGCAAGCTTGCCGAGTTTGCCTAATAGTAGATTCATACCCTCTTCCAACCTTTTCATTCGGATATGTTTACCTAAAATATTATGCTTTTCGAGGACTTGGCCATGATTCTTGAAAAATCTATAGAAATTTGGCATATATTTAGGCTGAAATTCTATTTCAATTACAAAAAAAATAAATTATACTAATTTTAACCAGACTATTTTGGATATTTTGTTTATTAAAAGCTAGCAATATTAATGTGTTATCTAATGTAATGCTCCAAATTTAAGTTCAAGCCAAGAAAGTTTATTAAGATATTTTCCACCTATAGAACTTGCGTGATCATTGGGTTAGTGTCCCCTGTGTAGTTAGTAGAATCCCACTAGACTCCCCCCGTTACCATTCACCCTCATAAGACCATAGGCATGGGCCATGAGGAAGAACCTGGTCTCCTAGCAAGCACAACAATTGCTCTCCTTGGAGATATATCCCATACGTAGGTTTGGTTCCTAAAATTCATGGTCAAGGAGATGTTGGTGGTAGTGGTTAGGTTGGCAAAAGTGGTGGTGCTAGCTAGGATGGCGGTAGTCATGGCACTGGTTAGGATGGCAGAGGTGGTGGTGCTAGTATCTATGAGTGGTCCATACCACAACAAGATAAACCCCATCATTTGGCTCTTTCTATTTATCCTACCATCCCAGATAAGTATGAAGTTAAAGATAAAGAAAAGGAAATTGTTGGTTGGGGCCCTATACTTGATATTGAAAACCCTCTAAATAGTGGTGGCTAGGGTAGTTGGGGGAATAAGCTGGATGATCCTCTGCTACCTCCTCCTCCACATGTCATCATTTCTCCTATTTCTTAGTTTTCTTTTTGTTTAGTGGCTCATATTTATAGCTCCATGTTTCACCTATTTGGGTTGAAAAGTATCTTGAATTTAATTAATTTGATGATGTAATTTCTTGGATTTGGCCATAATGAATCATAGAGTGTTACTAATAATCACTTTTTTGTATGAATAACTTATGTTTCATATTGTTTTATTAATATAATTCGAAAAACTTTTCAATAAAAAAAAGGATAAATTGTCATTACATCAAAGAAAACTCCTGGTTTAGAGCTAGAAAACAATGATTCAAAACATTTTTTTTGAACATGTAAGGACTAACCTTGCAATGCAAGGAACTGGGGGTGAGAGGGATGGTTTTCCCTCACACCCACCCAAGAGCCACATGAATGAATGAAATCGTATAAGGGTATCAAAAATCATTATTGTGTTATAAAGTACATCATAAATATAAATTAATAATAGAAAAGAAAACATGTTATAAAATGATTTTTGTAACTCATATGTCTGTAAGGATTGTGCTCTTGATAATGCATTAATATTATCGATTTTCATTGAACAAAGTATTTGTCCAATATGATCTTGTTTCTCACAAAATGGAAGAAAATCATCAAACATTATATGAAGTCTTCTTGAAAATCCTCCCAATATTTTTTTTTAACAAAAATGACTTTCATTAGATTAAGTATAAAATACCTAAATATGGATGACTACCAATTTTTTTATCATAATAATGTATCAAATGAGATGCAAATAAACTAGCGAATGCTATAGCAAAAAAACCTTCCATACTATACTCATTTACAAGAGACATGCCAACTATTGGCCATGGCATAACATGTGGTGTCGCTCAGTCTATTGATTATAAATGGCTTCCAATAACTATAACCAAGTTTGCACCATATTTTTATCTTTAATAATGGAGGCCTTCTTAATCTACAAGAAGCTTTTTTTATGAAAATTGTGGTGTTGTTAATACTAAGTTTTTCTACATTTGATATGCAACAACACACACACACACACACACAAGTATGCATACAATAACTTCACAATATTTTAAGTCTTGTATAGATTTTTGGTTTAATAAAATTTCTTGAGCTAGGATGAATAAAGAAATAACAATACAAATATAGTTAATTAAAAAAAAATCATTTTTTTAACTTGCTAATTATTCACATTAGTTAATAAAATACCTATATAATATATTCTTATATTTAATGAAGCTATATAATGCCAATAATATAATGAACCTAATAATTAACTAAAACACACACACACACACACACACACACACACAATAAATAAATATATATATATATATATATATATATATATATATATATATATATATATAACATAATCAATTTTTCCATCAACATAATAATTATTTTAAAAAAAATTAAATATAAAAATACTCTAAGAGCTAAAAAAATAAAACAATGAGACCAAAAAAGGTTTTTCAAGAGTAAAAAAAACAAAATAACCCAGTTGTACCCAAGGTGTATCATAAACAGAGTAACTGATAATAACATATTTGAAAATTCCTTTGATTAATGGCCTAAAGGCTTTGCTATTACTCTAAAACAAAGATTACATAGTTTCTCTCAAATTTCATGTGCCTATTACAAAAAAGTAACTCAATCTTATAAGTAGGGGTGGGGAAAATCTAGAAATAAACTTTAAATAAAACTAAAATCTATACTAAAGCAACCACACTTAGCTCTCTGGTAAAATGACAAACACAAACCAAAACACTAAACAAACACATGGTCTTGATAGAGTAATCTTTTGGTGTCTATATTCTTATATAAATGTTTTTTAATTCCCACCATTCTTTATCTGAGTCTTTAGATGATTATGATGAATTGAGAGGATATTCTCTATGCATAAGCAAAAGTTGATGAATCATCAATATAAGGAGCCCACTAATAATCATATCACATTCAGTCCATATAATAACTTTTCATTTTTAGATTTTGAATATATTATTGTTTATTTAAACCTTTGCTTGCTAATTGGGTTGATTATGATTATAATAATTTATGTGTGGAAGACTATAATTTTTAGGATCTCGTAAATATTCTGTTATCCCATGAACAATTTCTATAATAAAATTTAGCTTAAGTTAATTGAAGATTCTTTTAATGTCAATAATAAATATTGATCCACTTTCATTGACATGTTTTTCAAAAAAATATTAGTTTTAAACAAATGTTGTTTATTTTCCCTATTTCTACTAATACATGTCATTCTTTCATTTGCCTAGTAACACATGTTATAACATTGTATATATATGTATATGGATAATGGATTATGACCTTGTTTACTAATTAGTTCCTCTTTTAATTTTTAATGCTTTTTATATGTGTTAGATCCATAATCCACTTTTTATAGAAGTAGCCATTTTTTGAATTATTTATCCAATCTTAACAAGCCATCCTTTTGCATACCAACTTTTTTTGAAATTTTCATCCAATCTTAACAAGGTGATCTTAACTAACATGCACAAACTCAGTGCATGCTAGCATCAACCAGTTTTGTCCACGTAAATGTTGACTGCTTGACATTCAACCAACAAATAAAACTTAATGTGGATAGAGAGGCTTATGACACTGTTGTCCCTTGGATGTTATCTTTATCAAGGCCTAAAACCATCGAATGATGAGAATATCACCCGAAAAAATGCTTAGGCATCCACGCTAGCAAGATGATTTTGCATTAAGGTTTGAATAGAATAGGAAAGCGTGTGATCCTATATTACATAAGATAATTATGATATTGTAGACACTAGAAAACTGCACACTTACAGTTTTTGATGCCTAAATACCTTGGGATCCCCTAAAACTTCTTAAACCTTCCCAAAACCCCTCTTAACCAACCAAATCATTATTTTCCTAGTCACAAATATCATTCAAAATCACTATTTGAAACTACTATTCACCCTCACTATCCACTATGGGACCCATAGTCACTATTCATGATGACATGGCAAGTGACATGGCATATGATATGTCAAGTGACATGGTAGGTGATTTGGGAGGTGATATGGCAAGTGATGTGGCTTAGAAGTGATGTGGCTTGATGTGGGACATCATACCCCACTTGGGACCCTTCCCAAAGTGCTTGATGACCTCATTCAAGCATCACAAGGGCCCCACTTTGAAATGTGTTGAATTTCCCCTTAAGAGGTCATTATTCAACATGTATTTTTGTCTTCTCACATGAAATTAGACTTTGAAAGAGATATCTACCTCTTTAAGACTTTGGGAAAGATAAAGGGTACCCATATTTGACTTTTTAACCCAAATGGAGGCTCACAAATCTAAATGGGAGACTTTCCAACCCAAATGGGAATCCCAACCAACCTCACCTTGGAATTTTCATCCCCCCACATAGAAAATGGTGCCACATTTGGATGAAGACAAATAAGGGTGGTAAAAAGTTTTCGGTCTTATTCAAACCCATGTGCATGATTTCCATTTAAACTTGGATTCCTGTGCAAAGTGGAAGATTTTACAACCCACACGGGAATCCCCACCAACCTCACCTTGAATAAAACATGAACCACTTGGATAAATTTGAATTGACTCAATATTCCTCTATTTTGGCATGTTTCTTCACACAAAAATGATATAAATACCCCCCCTCTCCTTCACCCAAGGTTAGGTTGGAAGTTAGCCTTTTGTTGTTAACATTTTTATTACAGGTTTTTGAAGGAGGTCACCATTTTGAGGGAGATCATAATAATATTTAAGAGAAGAGCCAAAGCATTGAATTTCTACCAAATTTCTGCCAAAATTGCTTCAACAACATCAACACCAACATCTTCATCAACATTCTTCTTCAAGTTTGGAAGGTAACCTTAGTTTTATTTGTTGCAATTTAGTTTTATTTGTTGCAATTTAATTTATTATCCCTCTTGGCCTATTATTTATTGAATTCCAAACCCACCCTTTGAAATTATTATTCTATTGGCCTCCATATCCATTCCCCTTAACCTCTTCATTTTCCTTTCCCCTTTATCCATTTTCTTCTTTACCATCTTCACTCTCTTTATCCCCTTACCCTTTTGCCACGTTAATCATTTGTTGCCTTATCCTTTTCAAAATTCACCCCTTAAACCTTTTCCATATCAACCATTTTCAAACCCCAACCACATCACTCTTTTGACCCTTTCCATTTCACCAAACCAAGAACCAAAACTTTGTTTTTAGCTAATTTTTAGCAATTTTAATTATTCAAACTATTTGCTTTAGTTTAATCATCTTAGCAAAGCATTTAGTTTTAATTAATTAAATTTAAGTTATTTTTTGTATTTAATTTCAATTTTTTGTTTTAAATACATGTTTCCTTCATTTTTATCTATCAAACTTAAGTGTTAAAAGCAGGTGGATTGACAGCCTCCTAGAAAGCTTTCGCTTCTAGGATCTAGCTTACACTAGGCAATCCACCCATCTCTTTGTCTAACAAACAAGTGTGTGGTATTGTTTTCTTGTTTTTAGGTATTATTTAATATCCAAAGAAGAGTTATTCATAATCGTCTGGATTCAATGTGTGCATTTTAACAGGTTTTTCTACACACCCTTCATAACTAGTTTCTACTCGACACACTTAGAAAAAGCAAAAAAATAGATAGAAACATTTGGGTGTCTTGAGTTTCCTTAGGTCCATTAGTTGTCTTAAGACACTTATAAATGCATTAGTGAAAATTTCATTTAGTTGCATTAATGAAAAAAAATCATTTAGTTGCATTAGTTAAAAAAAACAAAACACAAGTTTTAGTTGAATTTTAAAAAAAGTTAAAGTTTATTTTCCTTGCATCTTTAAAATAAATAAAAAGAACAATCATCCTAGGATTGGGACTTGCATTTTCATCTTTCATTTAGAGATTTTGTATGCATTTAAATAAATCTTTTTTTTTTTTTGGGTTTAAAATAAACACTTTGCATCCATTGAATTGCTTGCTGATCATAGTTCATCTAGTAACTAGGAAGAACATAATTTTATTGTAGTTTCACTTGTATTCACACACCAAGCCAAACCACTGAATAATCAACACATCAAAACAATATTTGAGACAAGGATCGACTAGGATTTCATCACCTGGTGACAACCTTATTCCCTCCTCATTATCCTACTTGGATTTCACCACCAAGGGAAGAACTAACTCAACTCTCTGGTTGAGTATAAACTCTAGACTCAATATATCTTGGCTAAGCACCCTACACCCTTATCACTGCAAGATTTTGAAATGAGGGGGTAGGCCTCAATACCAAGCCACATACTGAAGTTCAACATAGATCTTTATTTTGAGTGCCTAAACAACCCAAAACCAACTATAGCTTGCCTTTTTAGTACACATACCAAACCAACTTCCCCTCCACACTCTTTAAGGCATAAACCAAAAATGATTTAAAAGTAATCCTAGGCTAAAGGAATTTCTAGTGTTTATGTCAATTGCTTTGAAATATTTTTGGTTGCTTCTTGTTTGAGTTGAGAGCTTCACCTTTTTATTCTTTATTTTCTCATATGGTCACTACCAGACAACAACTCAAAAATCAAGTTAATCAGTCCCCATCTTCTTTCACACCTATGGAGTATACCTCAGACATTGAGAGTTCCCCTCATGTTGAGAGTTTCCCTCCTCCCTCTCCTTCTAGGGTTACAATCATATCTGAAGGGGATCCTAACTTTGCTACCTTCCTTGATAATAATCATGTGGCTTTACAGCACTACCTCAATACCATGCCACACGGCACCCATTTTTCTTTAGTTTCCTCTACCAAACCCCCTCTTGGCATGCCACCCCACCTTATGGTGGGTACCACTTCAACCCAACCATTGTTGACCCACACCTCTTCCAACATCCCATCCACCAAAACCCAAACCAACCTTCCACCCCCCAACCAAACACCACCTGTCACACCCCAAGTGGGTTCGACCCTACCCTTAATCACCTACACCCCACCTACTATGGAATTATCCTCCACTCCTACTTCCGTCCTCTCTTCAATATAAACCAATACCTCAACCACAACTCAATCTCAAAATCTAAAACTTTCCAGACCACAAACACTTCCCCTTATAAACACTTTGGTCACTACCCACCTTCAAGCAACTAACCCACTAACCACTTCGATGCCACACATAAACCCCCCAACCTCAACCTTCCAACACGTACCCATGACATTTTATAAATATATTCCTAACACACAAGTATACATACCTTCACCTTCCACCCAACCTTATATGACTTCACACACACACAAAACATCATCCCAACCATCCACTAGTTATTCCCATGTCACACAACCCTAACAAAATGTGTCATATACCTATCCAAGCCAACAACTCCAAATGGACTTGGTCAAGATGCTAATGGAGAAGATGACTACCCTTGAGTCATCCATCTCAGGGTCACATAACCTTATCTCTTATGACCAAATTTTCAATGAACCCATCCATCCATCTGTCTCTCTCTGACCATATCCTCTACAATGGGAATTGCCAAAATTCTCTAAATTTCAAAGCAAGGAGGACCCCCAACAACATTTAAGAGAATTTAGGCATGCATGTTACTTGATTACCCATGATGATGCTCTCCTCCTCTGTACCTTTCTTATGTCCTTATTTGGACCAACATTAGATTGGTATAGTGCCATCCCAAAATACTCCATCTTCTCCTTCGCCCAACTAGCCCAAACTTTTTTGGATCACTTTTTGATCAATATATCCAAGAAAGTTTCTATTACCAACCTCTACACCATTCAGTAATTTGAAGATGAATCTATTGCTAATTTTGTGGCTCATTGGAGGAGCCTAATCAACCAACTTTATTTTTCATTACCTCAACCTGAGCTTATATAACTCTTTGCCTGGGTATGTGCAAAACACATCTCATCGACATTGCATGTTGAAAGATTTCAGACATTCGATGAAGCTTTTACCATGGATCACAAGCTAGAGAATATAGCCATTGATGAGGGAAGATTAAAGTTGAAAAACAAAAACCTAACTTACAAAACCAATGAGCACTCTCCTTGCAAACTAAAGAACACAACCAATACCAATTCCAAGAGCAAAGCCACTATCAATGCTATTGTCTTCAAAGTCATACCTCCACCATCTACCAACTAATAGAACCCAAGGAACCAAACCTCTGACCCCTTCAACTATCCAAATCGAAACCAAAAGAACCAAACTTGGAATAACCATAAGCCATTAACTCCACTTGAGGAGCCTTATCCTTCCATTTTGGAAAAAAATACTAAAAGCCAAAATCATCCAACTTCCACCAATTAAACCACCCCAATAGTTTGATACTTCTCACCCCATGCCCAGTTGGTATAATGAGAATGACCATTGTGCTTTTCATCGAGTCATAGGACATGACATCAATAGATGCAATACCTTTAAATACCTTGTCCAATCCCTCATTGATAAGGGGGAGCTCACATTGGAAAATCCTAATGCACCACCAAACCAAGCCCTTGACATATTCCATAAACCTTTCCCTAATCATGTTCCTTCTACCCCTCATCATGAAAATAAACCTGAACCATCTCATGAGGCACACACTATTAATGTGGTTACTAGTGAACCCATTGATAAAGAAAATATTACCTCAACCGCTTCTTTCCCCATTTTCCTATTGGAAGAAAAAGACTACCTTCTATTCCTTTGGACACCCAAACAAAGGAAGCAACCATATCCACACCTCCATTGGAGGATACCACACCTACCTCCCCTATCTCAGAACCATCCACCCCCTCTTTGGAAGCTATCTCACAAGAGAAGATGACTTCATCTACCCAACCTCTAATTGTAAAACCTTCTATCAAAGGTCAAGATAAAGGTAAGGGAATCAAATTGGAACTTCTAACCCCTTCTTTGACAGACCAACCTAGCCCCTCTAAAATAACTAAAACCTCTACCCAACCAACTAAAACCCCTTCCAAATTGATTCACCCTCAAACACCTAAACCCACCAAGATAACTAAAGTGACCAAAATCCCCTCCAAAAACAACTAAAATAACCAAAGAGGTAAAATCACTAAAGGGCCCAGAACCTTAGATTTTACCTCCCTCAATCTTACCCTCCATTCTGGGTCCCAATCCCTCTACTTGAAACACAAAATCCACCATTTTTTACCAAAACCCTACCGCCTTTATTGGTCACACCTTCATACTTGCTCTCTAAAGCCCTTTTCCCCACTACACCAATAATCCCTAAGTTACCTACCTTACCATCATTTGCCTCTAGCTCATCGACCACCTTACCCAAACCCAAACCATCAACAAAGTATACCACTTTACCCAAGACACCTATCACTAAAACCATGTCCCCACAACTTTCTAATTCAACACCCAAAACAAAAATCACTAAACCTTTACCACCTTTAGTCAAATATTACTTAACCACCCTCCAATGGTTATTGAAAACTTCTTCCTTGAGCTTACCACCCATCAAAACTTTGACCCTTCATGTACCAAACCCTCTTGGTTTAATGATAACTTGATATGTGCATATCATAAGGCACCAAGACATGACACCGAGAAATGTAAAGCTCTCCAAATTTTGGTTCACAACTTATACGAAGATGATGATGTATTATCAAACAAACCTCCTTCATCCCCATTGCCAATCCAACCACCTACTCAACCCATCCGACCTTCAGTCTCACCCAAAGTGAAGAGGAGGAACCAAAACAACCACCAACCTAGAGAACCCCCTTATCCACACTATTCACATGGTTACCCAATCTCAAGCCCAATAAAAGGATAAAGGGAATACTAAGGCATCCATTCCTTGGACTTACCCCTCCCCAAACTCCCAAGCTAATAATACCCAACCTTCTCCATCTCCAAACAAACCCAAGGTGTCTATCTTAGGTGCCTATCCATCTAACCCTCCATACCCTAATCCATATGCAATATCCATCCAAAAATCTATCCTCAAGAAACTTCACCAAACTACAACAAAGATGAACTTATATGAGTTAATCTCTACCTCCCCCCATCACCGTCAAGTACTCATAGAGGCTCTACAATCCATCGAGGTCCAACCTGATGATCCCAAGCCTATATCCACTTTTGTTGGTACCCTTCAAACTTCTAACCTTGTCACCTTTAAAAATTTAGAAATACCTTCTGTTCATTCAGAGGATCCTAATCCCCCTCTCTTCATTATGTCATATATCAATCAAACCCGCATCAAAAGGGTGATGATCGATGGGGGAGCTAGCATCAATATTATCTCCTCTCATGCTTATGACTAGCCATAATTACCTGAAAACATCATGTCTAAAAGCTTAGTGATTCTTTGTTATTTCAATGATACTATGGCTACCAACTTGGGCACAATTGTCTTCCACATTTGTGTAGGACCTCTTACTATTCTCAAACTCTTTTATGTTGTAGAAGGAGAGTTTCAATATAATATTTTACTCTGACACCCTTGGATTCATGCCATGAGTTGTGTCCCTTCCACCCTACATCAATGTGTCCAGTTTGAACATGAAGGGTAAGTTGTGACTATCCAAGATGACCCTAGTCCTTTTACATCTTACAATATGATATATCAGCCCAATGATGTCCTTCTTCCTCCCTTATCCACTGCATAACCATCTAATAACAACACAACCTCACCAACCAAAACCCATAGCATTTCCACACCTACTATTGATGAAGCTTCCACTAGCTCATCTATCCCCTCTTCCCAGATTCTTATAGAAGACCCAGTGACAACCACATTCCAATGTCTTTCTTTTGGGGAATATAGACTCTTAGCCCTAGATGCCTTCCTTACCCCCCACGAATATGGGAATCTTAGACATGACCCTTGTTACGACCCTAACATTGGAACCATCATCCCCATTGGTCTCCCTAATCATCACACAAATTTAATTTATGGGGGACTTGATCAACCACTTCCAACCCCTACCACTACATCATCCATCCACCCATTCACCTCTAAATTTTCCTATCTTAACAAACTAGAGTTCGCTAAGTTGTTTCTTCATAGATGTGCTTGGAAAGGATTTGGCCTCAGTCGCTATGATTAAGGGCCTCACGAGTTACCCCATTTCAAAACTTTTCAACCTCATGAGTCATTTGACCTTGGGTATGAACCAGCTCAAGAATCTGCCAATTCACTCAAACCCATTGCCACCATAAAGGATGATATCCCATCCTTGCCAACCCAATCACTTTCTCCACCTGAAGACCCTGATATCATCCCTCCTAAATTTATTTATTTATTTATGATCAATATTATAAGTTTGGGCCCTCTCATCTACCAAAAGATTGGCTAAACCAAGGTCCTTTCACTCATACATCTTGAAATGGTAGAGATTGATTCTCCCACCATCAAGACCATCCAACATCAAGACGATGATTCCATTCTTACCCACCAAGGTGTAGGGAAGTCTCCTATCCAAAAATCCCTTCTTCATGAGGACCTGACTATGTTGAATTAATCTACTATCGATCTCAACTTGGGCACTCTAGATGACCCCCACATTGTCAAATTGGGCCAATCATTGAATACCAAGGAACTTCAAGATTTTTCCTCTTTCCTCCAAGACTGTAGCATAACCTTCACTTGGTCTTACAATGATATGCCTAGGATTGACCCCACCATTGCTACCCATAACATAGTCACTCACCATGATGCTAAGCCTGTTAAACAAAAACTTAGACGTATGCATCCTCACATAGCCCTTCTCGTCAAAGAAGAGCTTCAACATCTCCTATCTATAAACTTCATTCAACCCATTGACTACCCCAAATGGGTCTCAAACATCATACCTATCACCAAAGTCAATGTGAGTTTATGTATTTGTGTTTACATTTATGACCTTAACCTTGCCTGCCCCAAAGATGACTTCCCTATCCCAAGCATTGACCATCTTGTTGATCTTACGATCGACCATGAGATGTTATCTCTCATGGATGGGTTTTTGGGTTATAATTAGATCTTGATTGCTCCTGAAGATCAACATAAAATTTCCTTTATGACCCCTTGGGGGACTTTCTACTATAGAGTCATGCCTTTCAAGTTAAAGAATGCTGGTGCAACCTACCAACTTGTCATGACTTGTATTTTCCATGATATCATCCATAAGATTGTAGAAGACTATGTGGATGAACTTCTCATGAAATCCAAAATCTAAAAAGACCACTTAGATATTCTTATGATCATATTTGAATGCCTCATCCATTATAATGTTTGCTTAAATCCTAAGAAATGCATTTTTGGGTCCTTTCAAGAAAGCTTCTAGGCTTCATCGTCTCTCTTTGTGGAATTGAAGTAGACCCTACTAAAGTCAGAGCAATTTTGGACGTGCCTCTTCCAACCAACCTTAAACAACTCTATAGCCTTTTGGGCAGATACCTGAGCAGCTGTCAAAATTGTTTGCGTTGGCCTACTTCGACGTTTCTTTCAACAGACTCTGCGGGAGGATACCTGGAGGACCGCAATTTGTCACTTTTGATAAGAGATTTTATTGGGGAAATCCTCCTTGTTTATGTGGATAGCCTTTTGAAAAGTGCAAGAAAAAGAAAAATCCAACATTCCCTTCACCATCAGAGAAGGTAAAGGAGTCACTATGGAGCAAGGTAGATGAACACGTGTCAGTGGCTGGTGCAGAATTGGGGTTTGCGATTGGATTCAGTGGAGCAATGTCAGTGATAGTCGGGTGGGAAAGAGTAAGGCGTCTAATATTGAAACCCACAGTGAGATGCCGTTATTATGGAGTCTATCGATTTCCACGTTAGTTTCCTAGTTATCATTATCGATTAAAGATGAGGAGTATAAATAATTATTGTGATCTTTTTAGTTTTTTATCTTGTATATGTGATACAATTTAACTACAAACGATATATTATTTTTTATATATTTTAATTTATATATATAATAAAATTGATACTGTTATATTTAAACTTAGATCATATATGTTTAATAGAATGAAATTACTATTGTTATTGTTAGGTTGATGGATTATATGCTTAAAAAAATAATTGGGTAATATTGTTACTTTATAAATTACCCAAATACTATCTATCCGTTTAATGTTTCATATTTATTTTTATTTTAAATACACAAACACTTCCTCACCAAAGGAAATAATCTAGACTGCAGTGGCCGTTTAGGTCTACAGTAAACCATGAAATATCCTCTCGTCAGCTGTATCTTTAAAAAGAATGGGACCAGTTTTCTGTGAACAGAGATGTACAATTTACTAGTGTATGCTCGATTGCAATTTCAATGCATCTCGTAAGCTTGGGCACTCTCAATCTCGGTTGACAATGGCTGCCGCAGCTGCAGTCGCTTCACCCTCTGTGGAAGTCAAATCTCCAAGCGTCACGCTGAGGTCGTCAAGCTTCACCAGATCAGGTAAAAATAATTAAAAACTATAAACAGTTCATAGGGTTTTTACTCTTATTTTGATTTTTTTTCCTTTAGGTTTATTTGCTTTTTTTAAACAGTTCATTCGGAGTTCGAAGTAAAAAAATAGTTATAACCATTTTTGTGCAGTATGGAACAGTGCAATACTGTGCATAGAGCTTGGAGCAGGATGTGCTCCTAGGTGATGATTCTAAACTTAAATTTCTCCCTCCTTTTTTAATTAAAAAAGAGCTTTTTTACACTTATGCTAGCCAAGTTTGCAGGATCTACCATTCTAGCCTTGACTTTTTCTTCAAGAAACAAAATTTAAATCTCCCTTTGAGTGACTACAAGAAATTTAAAATTTTTAATTAAATTGTAAGTTAACTGATTTATTCCACTCTATCTGTTGATGCCAATTTTGCCATCTGTGGTTCAAAATTTCATATCCTAGGGTCTTCCCTCTTCCCCAAAATTTGGACAAACTTTGACAGCTTTCAGTTTTCCTTCATGTCTTTTGAATTCGAAAAGACTCGTTGATCAAAAGGTAGGGATTCATAGCCTGGCTTGATTTTGTTTTAATTAATGCTCGGATTTTAGGTTTGTGGACATTCTAAGGTTTGGATTTTGTGGGGTTGACAGTTCATCCATTGGATGTGAAGTTCTTGTTTTTGTGTCTGTATTTCTGTTGTATGTCTGTTTGGGAAGGATTTTTCCTATGGCCCTTCATTGAAGGGTTCAAATTGAATGAAACTAAGTTACACCATTAGGGTTTGATTGATTTAATGGATTTAGGGTTGTTTCACTCTATTTTTTTTGTAGTTGTTAATTTTTTGTGCAGGGTTTGCAGGCAAGTTGTGCCTAGATTTTTCAGTGCCAGTCTTTTATAAAGATTATTTTTCAAATGAATTCATTATAAGCTTTCCAAAATATGAATGTGTGGTGTTGCTTTTTATTCAAGATTATTGTATGTTTGTGATTGATCTATAACACGGTTGCAAAACCGGTGTACAGGAGGAGGAAGATAGAAGTTTCAAATCTAAAAGTCCTTATTTAACGAGTCATTTTCTACTAAATGATTGTATTTTTTCCCGTTACTAAATTATGTGCATGTTCTGAGTTCAAAAAAATAAAATACTAACAGAACTTGCATGACTGACATTGTTACTTTTAATAATGACTCTTGTCTATGTATGTGCACAGTTTTTGACTTATTAATCCATGAATATTTATGATTTTGCAGCCAAAGTTCCTGCTGTGCATAGACAGATGTTGAAGCATCGAGACTATGAAGTTAATCTAGTTTGTTAATTGGGTAAAACAGGTAAGTTGTTAATCCATGAACAGCTGAAGATCCTTATGTGCAAAGAAACCACTTGAAACTTGAGACTTAAGACTATAAAGCTGGTCTTAGTCTCATGTTTTATTTTTTGCTATAGTTGCAATGGCTGCAATTTCTCTGTTTTTATTCTCTTTTTATTTTTTTCTCTCTCTAGGCCACTTCCCTTAATGCATGCCAAGGGCTCTAATTGTGGTGCCATGCACTTATAACTTCATACTTGCACCACAACATAATGTCGAGCTCTATCACATTGTGTTTTCTTTTGTTTGAACTCTATTTTCATATATACCTTCCTCTTATTAGCAGACTTAGATTTGGGGTGGTTATGCCTTAGCCACTGTTTTTGTATTCTTTGCATCCTTAAGGATCTGTCCATTTTGTTGCAGCTGCCTTAACTCTGTAGATGATTTGGATTTCCTAGTTTTGAAGTGTATGAAATGTTTAAGCATAAATGTCTATTATGAAATCTAAGAAGCCAAAGTAGACATATTTGGTTAAATTTTTTCCTCATGGTAAAACATTGACCATGCTGTTTTTCCATATGTTGTCACTCGTCTTGCTCCTGTAAGCCAACATGTGTGTATTTTACTTTTTTTGCTCATAACAGGAAGAGATGCAAGATTTTAAATATTTACAATTTTAAATTTGTATATACTTTATTATCATATTCCTAATTCACAAATTAGGCTTTTGACATTCATTCTTTTTGGCCAATTATCTTTTTCTAAGCTTGAATAACATTAGAACAAACAGCCCAACATGTTTGGGACCAAATGAGATACATGTCTGAAAGTTGTATATTGTAGAATATGATTTTTTCTCTTTTCAAAATATAATTTTTTCAAATGATAGTTTTCATCCTTTCTCTAGTAAAGTGGATTGGATGTCAAGCTTGGGGTCTTATTCAAATGATGAATATGGATTCAGATTTTGTGGTCTTTGTTGAACAGATGTTATGTGTTGAGCAGATTGACAGTTTGGTTTTTTCAACAATTCTACATTTTTCCATGCACTTTATTGTCATTGCAGGCTGGATATTACTTCAGTGTTTGTGAATGTGTAATGAAAAATTCAGCAAACTTTTTGGACCACATAAATGGTAAAAACTGTAAGATTTATATTCCTGAATCAGACCTTATAAAAATATTGCTAGAATGGATTGCAGTAACCGTCACATATGTGACATTGCAATTTTAGCACATAATCAAATGACCTTATCCTTTTTTTAACAGATCAGAGGGCATTGGGTATTTGAATGAGAGTTGAAAGGGCATCATTAGAACAGGCAAGTGCTTTGAACATGAGGGCATTCCCAGGTACATTTGAATATGGGAAAATGCATTAGTTTGTTTGTATCGATTAAAAAATTATCAGTCTTAAATATATTTGTAAAAGAATTGTATTAGGAGGATAAAACACTTCTTTTATTAATGTAAAGATCTCAATGTCTTCAGTTTTGTTGATTAATGTGAAGATCCAAATGTTGTTTATTCTCAATTTTTATTTATTTTCCCCTGGCCTCCTATCACTGCTCCACCTAGCTCAAGCTGGGAGAGATCATAACCACCACACCAATTATTGTCTATTGGTAATACTTCTATACTCCAATGAATAATGATTCATGGGTAAAATTTATTTTGGAGGGTGATCCAAGAAAGCTGCTTTTGTCAGTGAGAATTTGCTCTTCTAAACTTCCTAATTATACTAACATGAAGCTCACAGAAGTCGGTTCTCCATCTGTGGAGGTTCAGTTCTCTCTCTGTTTACTTGTTCCATCTTTACAATCACAAAAGAGGCAAAACCTCCTCTCTCTTCCTATCTCTCTCCTTGCAAATTGAATATACTGTACCAATAAGCAGCTAAAGGCATTCGGCTATGTTTGTGGTTGTTGGGAACATCTCATCGTGGCTAGCCCTCTCTTGTTAGCCCCTTCTTTATGTGAAATCCAGCTAAATTGCATTTGAGCTTGATGAAGCTGCATGTATAGAATGCAATAAAATTATTGTAAACAACCATTGAAGGTCTGTAAGAGATTCATTTTGAGTATGTAAGGTTGCAAATATTGGAGAGCAGGCCCTTAAAACATAAAAGAACCCTTCTCATATACATGATATCCTAAAATGGGTGAATGCAATTCACCATTTTCTGTGAAGTTTCTGTGCCTCGTTTAGAAAATTAGAAACTCTGTTCAGGGTACATCATCTCTCTCCACCTCTGGTTATAACAATTTTGGTATTGGAGTTTGACATCTGTGCCTTCCTAGTTCCTTTTAATATGGTCAAATATTTCAGGTTATATTATCCATTATGTGTGTAGAATGCAAAAGTATGATATTGAGAACTTCATAACCTATTATTATTTACTTGAATTTTGAAATCTATAACTGTTATTGTGCTCATCCTCGTTAAGTCAATTACTCGTTGCCTCCTAAGCCTGTAGTTGTTTTGGAAGTATGAGCATTTCCACGTTCTATTAAACATTACCAGTCATTAACAATGGCCTCTTGGCAATTGTGATCTTTTTGATTGTTTGATCTGCTTTTTAACATCTTAGTCGGTCTGTTCAAATATTGACATGTTATAAGATGGGTTCTTATATTGGAAGGAAGGCCTCATGCAAGGTGTCAATGCAGACTATATTGCTTCTGTTCTGTCCTTGTGGCCCTAGATGATATAATTCATGCTCTGCAATGTTGCTTAATCTGAATAAAGGTAGGATTTTCTCCCATCTGCTGACTGGAGTCATGTGTTTTAAACATGGTATCAATTATGGTGTTCAGTTGATCAATTATGATAGATAAGAATCACATTTTTTGTTTTGTAACTTTGTAACCGTCGGTCAAAAACAGTGGGGAAGATCAACTCCAGCATGTTGTCTTAGTTTCTCCAAATAGTAGCTGTTTGCTGAGATATGAGAAGTTTTGAGTCTCGAGTTGCTGCCTCAAAATGCCTTCATAAAGTAAAATATAATCTCAAGAAATTTTAAAATGGAATACTTTGAGTACATGTTTGCTTTTGAGTAGAGGACATGGATTTTAAAAGAAGGCTTTTGAGTATTTGTAATAATTGGCATTATTATAATTTATATTTTACTTGATATATATTGACCATGCCTTGATTATATTATGATATATATTTTACTTTGTGTTTGCATGTGTGCACACACACACACAAAGTAAAATACATTTCATAAATCATGCTTTCCAGATTAATTTTAGTAATTATACAGCAGTGTGTCTGGTGAAATTGGCCTGCATGAAATAATCACCCTGGGAAACACTTTTTTTTTGTCAGGAGGCAATTTCTATTCACAAGTGTAAATTATTGGGAGGTCATTTTCTAGATTAGCAAGAGAGCAGGCCCTGCCTAACCTTGTTCACGAATTGCAAATATTGTTTATGATTTAATTATTCTAAATGGTTGAAACATATGTTAAGAAATTACATATTGGCCCTAGAAATTTCGATTTTTGTTTTGATTATTGTCATTTATCCATTATATTATTTTCATGACCCATTGCCTTAAATGATCTTATATCATTGCCAAATAATTGATAGCTCAGGGACATTGAAAAAATTGGAGGATTAATGCATGTTTGCTTTAAACGAATGCTAGCATGACATCCCCTATGCTTTTAATGAGAAGTATTCAATGTAGAGGCGGTGGAATACAAGAATATTAGCTTCACTATTTGGGATATTGGGGTCCAGGACAAGGTATTGTTTATTCAACTATTGGAATAAATTCTGTACTTGTTTGGATATGCTGCTGTTTACAGTTCGGTATATGCATGGATATGCTGTTGTAGTTGTTCTTGTCTTATTTAGATATGTTTCAGGAAATTTATTGGAGCACTTCATATTGTTGTTTACTGATTATAGCAGAAACAAATTTATTTTGAAACCTCTTAAGGAGTCCTGCATTTAATTTTGAAACCTATTTTTTCTCATTATATTTATTTTTAATGATTTTATCTGCCTCTAATTTTGTTTCATGCTCTATTACAACTCTTTGATTTTTACATCTTATAAGAATTTGTTGTTTTCTATGTTGCAAGGTTGCAGTCATATTCTCTTACTGTTGTTGAATGGCAAATTCATTTCAGTGATTTTGATATAATTATTTTATACTGCATAACAGACACGGCCACTTTGGAGACACTACCCCCAGAATACTCAGGGTCTTATCTTTGTGGTAGACAGCAACGATAGAGATCGTGTAGTTGAGGCAAGAGATGAGCTTCACAGGATGTTGAATGAGGTAAATACTCTGGGATGCCTCTACCGTTTCCATAGGAAATATGTTGTTAAGAAATTATGCTACATCATTTTCAGATGGTATAATTTGACATGGATCTAAAATGAATAGAATGGGATAGAAGAGAATATATTCACCACTTTGTAAGTAAATGTAAGAAAATGTCTTTTGTTGGTAGATGGACTTGCTTGGTTGACCTGTTAGATGGAATTACCAAGACAAGATAGAGATACCAAACAGAACTGATATCGATATACCCAATTTTTCACAAACTATTTTTTGTTTAGTAAAAATAAAAAACCAGTTAAAATCTAATTCCTGCTAGTAGTTAATGCCATATGATCTCATTATGTTATTATTTTTTATTTCATTTTTTTTATATTAAGCAAGTTCTTATCAATAAGATTTTAGAAATTTTGAATAGTAAAATCTTATGAGTATGATATTAATAAAACACAGCAATTATTTTATAATAATGTATTTGAAGAATATTAAATATGGATGATAAACATGCCCGTTGGTAGGGAAAGAAAAGCTCTTTAGCACCCAGTTTTTGTACCAGTATGAAAAGTGGCATGAACCAAAGTAAAAAGTAAGTTATAATCAGCTGTTGTGTTCCAGATTTTTCTGTTATGTTTGTTGTTCAAATGCCTCTCCAGGTTGACAAGAGATCATTTTAGATATATATTTTAAAGTATTGATTTCCCATTTCCTAAAGATCATGGTTGATTGTTGTTTTTATTTATGGCCTGTTTCCTTTTAAATCATCTTCTTTAGATATAAGGTCAGGAAGTTTGTTGTTGGTGAATCATTATTATCGTGGCATTACATTTGTCTTGGGTATTTGTTACTTTGCTTTCCATGTAAGACCAATTTTTTGTTTATTGTGTTTCAAAGTGAGCATATCGATTTTTTGGGGTCGCTTTATTGTGTGTTTAAAAACTAGTAGCTTCTAAATTGAAGGCTGAAATAGTTCCCTTTTACAACTAAAATGACAGGCTTGGGAGAAGTTAAAAGTTTGCAACGAGGTTTTTCTGGTACTCTGTATCACGTTTTAATACAGACAATTCCAATGTTTTTATCAATTCTAGAATCTTTAACAATAACCTTGGGCCTACATAAGATACTCTTTATTAATGTTCAGCATAGTTACCAAGTCCCAAAATCTGTATCTGTTTTGGAGGGTAAAAAAATGTGAAAATACAAATTCTTAATAAAGTTCAAAAAATCTGGTCCGGAATATATATTTATATATATAAGCTACGTTACCGGATACGTCAATCCAGGGTTTCAGATACGCCAAAAGCGGTGATACGGTACGGAGCGGGTACGATACGCGGGGGATACAACCAGTGCACCTCTTGCCCCCTGCGGATACGTCCATGGACGTATTCGCAGGGGGCAAGACGTGCCCTGGTCGTATCCCCTGTGGATCGACAAATTAAAAATCATTTTAAAACTCTTTTTTCACTTTAAAAAATTTTAAAGTCAAAACATGGACGTATCCGCAGGGGGCAAGACGTGCCCTGGCCGTATCCCCCGTGGATCGACAAATTAAAAATCATTTTAAAACTCTTTTTTCACTTTAAAAATTTTTAAAGTCAAAACTCAAAAGCGTAACCCTAAAACTTAAAGGGTAAAACTGTTGTCTTCCATCGCCCGTCTGCGACTCTGCATCTGCCGCTGCTGCCATCCGTTGCTGCGGCATCCGCCGCTACTGTCTTCCGCTGTTGCTGCCATCCGTCGTCGTTGCTGCCGTCGCCATTGCTCGCGGGGTCCAGGAGCTTGCGCGGTCTAGGTAGGTCACCGTAGCCCTCGTAGGTTTAATTTTTTTTTTTTAAATTTTAAACTTTTAAGTTTTAAGACTTAAGACTTTAAGTTGTTAATAATAATAATAATAATAATAATAATAATAATAATAATAATAATTTTAACTTTTAAGTTAATAATAATTATTAATAATATATATTAATAAAAAATATAGTTAATATTAATATTTTTTTTCTTTTAAGTTTTTTCAATTTATAATATATATTAATAAATAATATAGTTAATAATATTTATATTTTTAATATTTTAATTTTTTAATAAATTGATTATGTTTTTAATTTTAATAGTAATTGTTTTTTTTTTAAGTTTTTGTAATAATTTTAATTTTTTTTTCACGATTTTTGTAATAATTCACTCAAAACAATTCAAAAAAATTTAAAATTTTAATTCTCTTATATGGATATAGCTCCAGTAAAAATTTTGCAGCAAAATTTCATATATTTAGGAACGTATTCCAAAATTAATAAAAACCCTAAAATAGTATAATTCTCTCAAAACTGATAAAAAATCCTCGATTTTTTTACTGTCTTTCTTAAATTATTTTCATATCCAGTAAAAAATTATGCAAAAATTCGAAACCAATCGAAAGATATTGATTTCACAAAATTAGGGTTTTGTTGTCTACAAATTGCCCAAATCAAAGTTTTGATACCACTTGTTATATCCACACTTACAATATTCAGAAATAATGCAGAATATATGTAAATCAATTTAACACAATAGATATTGGTGGATCAAGATATCAAAATATTCAATATATGTAGAATACGTTTAAGGTAGGATAACACCAACAATACTCCTTTAGGAAGGAATAACTCCACAATGTCTTTTTGAGAGGACAACCTCCAATATCTTTTTACAATAGAAGACTCAATGCTTACTTATACATTTACAATGATATTCATCTTCTTTATATAGACCTCTAACTAATAATGGATAGGTAACCTCCTAATCCCAAAGTAGGTCGATCATTACTCAATGCATTAATTCCACAAGTTACTCCATTACTAATATATTGGACCCATATGACTAAGGGGATGTGTGCCACATGTCGACATCTCCATCAACTCATATACATTAATATATCATATCCTTAGGTACATAGCAAATTTTACAAGGGCCCACAACCATAAAAATCAAGAAATTTCATGCTATTGATGAGGAGCACAAAAAGTGATAATTAACAGTAGCCCAAAATAAGAAATTTGATTTTTTTTCAGGATGGTGAATCTTGTGGGTAATTTTAAGGACACTTATACATTTCATAGGTGGTAAAAAAACATATTTACAACCAACGGGAGGAAGTTTCATGGGTGATTCAAAGTGTAGTATTAGGTAACAAAGGCTAAGTAGGAAGACCCCACTAATAAGAAGAAAAATTAAAAATAATTGATTCCCACATAAAGAAACTTAAAACCAATTACAAAAAATTAGAAAAAAAAAGAATTTAGAAATTAAATGACATGGATGGAATCATTGAAGTCTTCACCGGAATCGGCTGCAAGCGAAGGCTAAATAATGGAATGAAATACCCGAACCATCCTAGCACCAAATCCCTATTTTTATGCCTAAAAGCAAAACTAAAAAACTCAACCACACGTAATAACCCTACGAGGAATAATCTTCAACTCAAGATAAACTCAAATTTCTATCTATAAATCCTTTTCAACCTCCTGAAACTAGATTGAAAAGAGTTTTATTAACTTCATTCCTAGAGGTCCATTAAAAAGGACAAATTTCAAAATTTGAGGATGTTCATGGGAAGATCTAGGAAATACTGGTGCATTGGGAAAATTATTTAGAAAAAAATTACATTTTAATGATTTCTTATTTCAAGGTAGCAATAAATTATTTTGTAATTTGTGCCCTAGGCATTTTGGTGAGACGCTGCTAAGAATTGAAAATTGATAAAAATTTATGTTAGTGTAGTTACTTTTAAGCTAACAAATACTAAAATGTTACTTTAAAAGAATATATTTTGCATCAATGCGACAAAATTTATGTTGGAAATATAGGCCCAGGGAATCAAATAGGAAGCTTATATATTTTCAGATGGTTTAGCTCTGGTAATATCTTGGAGCTAGTAAATGCTAAAAAACACATTAAAAATAAGGGAACAACTTGTCTAAATTATGCTAAAATAGGGAAGATGGTTTATAAGCAAAACACACACCTTTTTCATATATTGAGATTAGTTCTAAAATACTATTACAACCTAATTATAACTATTTTACATGAACAACTATAACTTTATAAAAAATCTTGTACAAAAAAATTCTCTTTTGTCTTCTTTTCTACTATTGGCTACTAAAAAAAAACTCTGATTTCCTCCTTTATAATCTATTGGAACTTCTATGTACTACTGTTGTCAATTAAAATATTCTTATTGCTACATCTTTCTTCTATTCTACTTTTTGTCTTCTCTCTACTCACTCACAGTGTTCTACCATATTTTTCCTTCTCTTTTTTCTAATTTTTTCTAGGTTGCTCTTACTCTGTGTGTTTTCTTCTCATCCTATATTTTCTACTTTGTCTCTTCTCCTTTTTGTCTCTATCTTATAGGCTTCTCAACTACCACCTTCTTTTCCCCTCAAACTCCAAACAGTTCAGTAAATTTTAAGTTCAAACTATTGTTAATAAATGTTGTTTGGTATGATTCAAACGTAGTTGGGAAGGACTCCAAAGCTAATAGGTAGGTGGGAGGAGGAAAGAAATATTTTGTTAACACTCCCCCTTATTCTTGACTTTCCTTCCATGTTTTGTTGAATGCTTTTCAACTGCTAAAATATCTTTGTAACTTTTTCTTAATTACCCATATCTTTATGTGTCCATTATGAGCAAGTCCAGAGCTCGACTTTTAGACTCTAGATCTAACTTGATAAACTCTAGAACTTGGTTGATGGACTCCAAAGCTTCATTGCTAAACTCTGGAGCTTAGCTGATGTACTCCATAGATTCATTATGGGACTCGTGAGCTAGCTTGTAGGTCTCTAAAGCCAACATAAAACCATCTAGTGCCAATGATGTTGTATCTATGACCCCTAATATTTCTCTTAAATGTAGAAAATTATTTTTTGACAAAGACTTCATGAATATGTTAGTGAGTTGCTGCTTCGATGTGCAAAACTTAAGCTCAATCACATATTTTTCAACTAACTCTAATAAAATGATACTTGATTAAAATATGTTTACTTCTACCATGAAAAATAGGATTATTTGAAAATGCTATGGAAGATATGTTGTCACAAAATATTGTTGATGCTCTTTGTTGATTCTCATGCAAATCTTAAAGTATTCTTCTGATCCATATGCTCTGATATGTTATATTTGTTATTATATATTCTGCATCAACTATAAAAAGTGAAACTACGGGTTGTTTCTTTGAAGCCCAAGAAATGGCTATTGATCCAAGATTAAATACACACTCTGATGTGCTCTTTCTATCATCAAGTCTACAGGCCCAATCACTATCTGTGAAGCCTACTAACTAAAGTTCATTTTCTACTACATATAAAACTCCATAGCTTCATGTGTCATTCACATACCTCAAGATCCTCTTGTCTACTTGTCAATGTGTCTCTTTCGATGTCTTTATGAATCTAGATATGAGGTTGATGGCATACATGATGTCTGACCTAGTTGTAGTCAAATACATAATACTTCCCAATAAACTCTTATATCGTGTGATGCCCAAATTACTGTGGTAATCTTTCTTGTGTAATTTCAAGCTTGTTTCAGTTGGGGTAGACACTAGTTTATTGTCCAACATCCTAAAACTCTCCAAAATTTCTTTTGTATACTTGGTTTGGCATAGAAAAATGCCTTCATTCATTTTCTTAACTTCTATCCCAAGAAAGTACTTCAACAAACCTAAATCAATCATCTCAAACTCATACATGGCTGTTTTGAACTCTTTTATGGATTGATTTGCATTCTCAGTAAAAATTAGATCATCCAAATATTAAAAAAATAACTAAAATTACTTTATTTGTTTGCCTTGATGTAGATTGTGGGCTCACTGCCATTTTTGTTAAAGTCATTGTTCATCAAATAAGAGTCTATCTGATTGTACCATGCTCTCGGTGTTTGTTTGAGCCTATATAATACATTTTTTAGTCTATATGCTTAATTCTCACGCCCAAAAATTTCATATCAAAGTGGTTGTCCCACATAAACCTCTTCTTCTAATACTCCATTCAAAAAGACTAATTTGATATCCATTTGAGGCACCTTCCATTTGTGTTGGCCAACTATTGCAATGATTGTACTCACTATTTCTACTCTTGTTATGGGTTCAAATATCTCATTATATTCATGTCCAAGCCATTGCGTGTATCCTTTCACAACTAGCCTTGTTTTATGTCTCTCTATCTTTCCTTTGAGAGTTGTTTTGATTTTATAAACCCATTTCACATTTATGACCTCTAATTTATTGGAAGGTCTACTAGTTCCCATGTCTAATTTTTCTCAATGGCATGCATTATTTCACACCATTTGTTATCTTTAATTGCTTCCTCAAAGTAGACAAGACCAACTGCTAAAAAAAGAGCAAAATTCAAAGTTTATCTTCATTTTCTTCATCCTTGATTACTCATAGACTTCTTGCAAGCTTTTTGTCCTTGCTAGGCATTGACTTGAGTTGGAGGAGGATGAGATTGACTCATGATCTTCTCCTTGACCACATTGTTGGATGCTACCACTAGATGAATCGGTCCTTTGTGAAATAGGGCTCCAACTTAGTGTATGGTTGGTTATACCACTTCTTGTCTTAGTTTTAATAAATGGTCGATTAACATTTATTTACACTTGTTATTCTTGTTTATCTTCTCATGTTGCATCTTCTATAAATTGAACTTTCCATTGGATTATAAGCTCCTTGGTGATAGGATTGTATAGTGTATAAACCTTTTTTTGCTCATTATACCCAATAAATATGCATTTCTGTCCTGAATCATCTCACTTTGTTTTTCTTTGCTTGGGCACATGTGCATATGCTATACAACCAAACACTCGAAGGTGTTTAACACTTAGTTTCTTGTTGCTCCATGCATCTTAGTAAGACATATATTTAGTAAATATATGGTTGTTATAGCCTCAATCCAAAACTCATTGGACAAACCTTTAGCTTTAAGCATGCTCCTTTTCATGTCTTGGATGGTTTGGTCCTTCCTCTCAGCCACAACATTTTATTGTGAAGTATACCTAGTTGTAAATTGCTTCTTGATGCCATTATACTTGAAAAAATCCATAAAATTATTTGATATGTATTTTCTCCCTATATCCATCTTTAATATCTTAATGTAGTGGCCTCTTTGCTTCTCCATTATGGCCTTGAATTGCTAGAAGGTTTCAAATACCTCGGATTTGTTGTTCAAGAAGTACACCCATGTCTTCCGATTGAAGTCATCTATAAATGTCATGAAATACATATTATTGGATAAGAAGAGAGTTTTCATTGGACTACACAAGTCTAAATGTATTAGTTCAAGAGGAACTCTTGCTTTCCATGACGTTTCTACAATAAATTCACTTTTGTATTGCTTTCATAATATGCATCCTTCACACACTTTTTTTGGTTATTTTATGACATGCAACCATCTCACCATTTGCTTCTTATGAAGAAGGTTCAGCTCTCCAAAAATCAAATACCCATACCTTAGGTGCCAAAGAGTAGACTCATCTACTACCATGGTTTTGAATGTTTCTACAAGTTTACTTTACATCTTTAGAGGGAACATCCTATTGGTTATTGTGTACACATAATATTTTCAAATTTTATCAATTAATAATGCTTTCTATCTTGCAGAAATCCATTGAGTTTCAATCTACATAAGTGTATGTTTTAAGGGGTGCATTGGGAAAGGGGTGGGCAGATCATTGGTGCTTCACATGATTGTTGTTCTTTTTTGCCACTTGTTATCTACACATTTGTCTCATAAAACCATTCTCCTAAGCTTTACCTCCTATTTTTCACCATCCTTTAGTCTTTTACCACCTTCATTAATCTTTACCAAATCTAAAAACCCTTCTTTAAAGTTTACATTACATAGTTAGACACATTGACCTTGTATTCTTATTGACAAAACTCATTAGGGTCTAGGTCAACCCCTAGCTGACCTAATCCATGACCTAGTTTTTTTTGTCAATTACGATATTAGGTCAATTGGATCGACCTTGTTAGCCCAAACTTTAGGGTTAGATTCATCTATATAAAGACATCCATTTCACCATTCTTAGAGAGACAACAAGATTTAATTATTCATTTCTATTTTTTTACAATCTATTCTTTCATCATTTTAAAGAGTCGTAGCTTAAGGTTTCTACTTGGAGAAGAATCTTGTCTTGTGAATAAGTCTTGATTGCTTTTGCCTTTTTTAGTGATCCTTACAAGCCACAACAACCTTTTGTGAAGCACCTTTGGCCAAGGGAAAGATTGAGTCTCGATGGGTTCATCTTTAAAGTATCTCTAACTTTGCTCCTCTCTTTAATAGATAGAAGTAGCATGAGTAATGGCTTTTGAATATATTTATCTCTCCATGCATTGGGGTTTTACCTATACATAACTTAAATAGAATTCTCTTATACATATATACTTTTATGTTTACTAACCCCCACTTTGTGTCATAAGCTTTGGTGAGCACTAAATTAGATTTTGTTTTACTTTTTATTAGTTTAGTGAATATGAAAACATATGACCTAGATAGGGTTATTCCATAGTTTTATTTGATTGAAGGATTTATAACTCTCCCTAGTAATATTATTTATGGTAAGAGATCCCTTGGATAGGTCTAGTGGATCCGTATTGATCATGACCCCAATTATCTAATGTATCCTCAATCGAAAGTGTAAGTAGGATTTATATTCTCTGAGCTAGGATTGATTTATAGATCTGCTGCATTTCTCATTGCATACATTCTTGTGAACTCAACGTAAATCTAACCCTTGTAGGTTTTCTTTCACACTTTCATTTTTATCATCTTATTTTTTAATATTTATGATATTGTATCAAACCAATCATTATAGTTCTATAATTTTGTGCATAGGTTTAACATAGTCGTATCAAAATGACTTTATTCTTTTTGTGCAAGTCTTCATCAGATACAAGTCACTGGATCGAACAAGGTGACACAGATACAAGTCACTGGATCGAACAAGGTGACACAATACTCTTATTTAGTTCTAGATAAGCATACAAGGTCGACAAGGTCGACTTTGTCATCTTATTATCTCTTTTAGAATCAAGATCAACAAACTAGGTCAAATAGGTTGACTTAGTTTTACTATTAGCATTCATATCAACAAACTAGGTTGAACAAGTTGACCTAGTCATCTTATCTTTCTTTAGAACACAGTGTTTTGCAAAACTGGATCAATCCAGTTGACTTTGTAAAATTTGAAAGTAGCATTCAAAGTACTTCAACATAAAGTTTGCAATCTTAATCATCTTCCAACCCACCAAGGTTCCTCTTTTTCTCTCTCAGTCATTTCAATACTTCATTCAATTTTTTTGGGTACAAGTTAGCAGTGTTCAAAACTACAACCTAAAACAAACTAGGTCGGTCAATTTAGTTTTGTAACCTATCTTATGTCTAAAATATTGAGTCGACATATTTGACTATGTTCTTAAAGAATTTTGCTTCCACAGAATAGTAACGACCCTGTCGAATATATTTGTACTATTTGCATACAGTGTCGTCTGAATCGAATTTGTATCATTCTAAATTTGGTAATTAACAACTATTTGCTAGTAATTAATTCACACTTTTATTTTCAACTAATTGCATGCTTAGAGTAACTCACATAGTCTAAATAGGTGGTTTTTTAAATTACTATTTAGTTACATTATTTTATTCTTTTACACACACTACCAAATTACATAATACTTAAAACACATTTAACACTTGTCTTTCCAAGGCCTACTTATTTGGATTTCATCACCAAAGGGGAAGCTGACTTGGTTTTCTAGCCAAGTATAAATACATAATTAATGGTATATATTGGCAAAGCACTCGACACTCTTATCATTGCGGGATTGTGAAGTGAGGGGGTAAGCCCCAATACCAAGCCAGTACTATTGCCAACATAGATCTCTTTCAGCCTAAATGTCCTATAACCATCCATAGATTGCTTTCTAGTTTTCTATTTCTATTCAACTTCCCTATCACTTAAAACAACATTTTATATTAATCTAATAACACATAAGATGACTACATAGTATTTACTTTTCAGTTGATTGCTTGATCTCTAATCATTGTGTATTGTATTGCAAAAAATTTCACTAGCCAACATTGGTGCAAGGTTTTTTGTTGTGTACCTTAATTGGATCACTCACATTGATCTAATTGTTTGTGTGTTTACTTCAATTTCTTGCATCATTTATATTGTAAAATTTTACTCTATCTTAGAACACTATCATTCTAGTCAATACAGTCTTTTAAGGACTCTTTCTTCTTATCAATGGTACATAGTCGACTAACACGACTGTCTCTTATTGATTTATTTTACCCTCTATCTAGCAATACACAATCGACCTAGTCAACTTTGTACTCTTCTTCTATCCAACAGTATAATCAATCCATTAGACTATGCACTCTTATACCTTCTGTCCAATAGTACACAGTCGACCTAATTGACTCTGTCAACCTTATATCTAATTGTTGCCCTTGCTCTTCTATCTGACCGATCTAGTTCGTTATCTAGCTGACTTCCTTCTTTGTCTGGGTAACTTAGTTCTCTATCTTTGATTTCTCTCTCTTGCTTAAAATTTTGTTTATTTTCTCAAAACATCATGAAATCCCCCATTACAATCTTCTTGGATAATTTGAATCCATTTAGACATTATATGGGGTATTATTTTCTTCCTTTTTTTACCTCTCAAGAGAATCCTCACTCTTGGAGTACCTCTTCCCCTCCTATGGATTGTAACATGGTTCAAATCACACCCCAAGATAAAGTAGGTGGATCCAATCCCTTTTGTACCTATCAAAATAATTCTCATCTTCAAGCTATTCAACATAATGTGGGAGCAATTAACACAAGTCTATCCAACAATATCACTGGTAATCCACCTTCCAATAACCCTCCCCATAATACCAATTAGGGGAGTCCTCCTACGAACATCAACCTACCAATTGATATGAATCAACTTCTTGCACAAGTCATACAACAAATGAACATAATGCAAACTTCTAACATCTCTCAAATGATGCAATTACAACATCATTTGATCCATATGGCTAATCAACTTCCGGTTCTAATTCCTAATACTAATAAAAAATTTATGCGTAGAACTATTGACATAAATAACATGGAGGCCTAGGAGGGTGAATGGGTAGTTTAAGGCACTAAATGGTTAAGATTCAGACTAATCATGAAGGCACCAATATGAGCAAAAAAATTGCAGTTACAATAAGATTAAAATAGAAGAAAAAACAAGGTAGGGTAGCATAGACAAAACAAACACAAATTAACATAAGTTAATTTACTCCTAAAACACTATTACAAACATAGTTATAACTATTGTTAAAACTCACAAAAAAATGATATATTTTGTCTTCTTCTACCCTCTGCTATCAACAAACTACTTAATCAGTCTGTTCCCAGTCTTTCTTTTTGTCTTCTGACTGTTCTACACCTTCTATTCACTTTTTGTATTGTCGATATACGCTGATGTCTTTTTTTCACCACTTTCCTTATTTTTTGCAAACTGTTGTGTTGTTTTTCTCCCCTATTGTCTTTTTATCCTCACTATTTTTTATTCTCTGCGCTCCTTCTCTCTAACTATTGCTTCTATTTTATGCCTTTTTTATCTCTTCTTTTGTCTCCATTTGACTGCTCTGCCACCTGCCATAGACTTTCCCACTCAAACTTCAAATGACTGGTAAATTTCAAATTTGATCCTACTGCACTAAATTATTGTTTGGTGACTATTGTTATACTCTAGAGCTTGTTGGGTGGATAGGTAAGAAAGGTAGAATAAAATATTTCAATACTCCCTCTTATTCTTGACCTTCCTACCATGTTCTACTAAAATTTTCTCAGCCTTCAAAATATTTTTGTAGCTTCTCTTTACTTGCTTATATCTATTTGAAATCATTATGTGCATGTTCAAAGCTAGACTGTTAAAGATTGGAAATGGACTATTGAAGTTTACAGTTGGATTGTTGAAGTCTGGAGATAGACTGTCAAATTTTGCAACTAGACTATCAAAGTCCAGGTCTAGACTGTCAAAGTCCATAGTTAAACTGTCGAAGTTTGGAGTTAGACTGTCAAAGTTTGGAACTAAATTGTTTAAGTCTAGAGCTAGACTGTGAGACTATGAAGCTTGGTTGTAGGAATCCAAGGCCAACGTAAATCCTTGTAGGTCTAATTTTGTTTCATTAATGACCCTAATCTTCCTCTTAAGTGTATAAAACTATTCTTTGGTAAAGGTTTAACAATTATATCAGTTAGCTGTTGATCTGACTTAAAAAATTTAAGCTCTATTACATGATTTTCAAATAACTTTTGAATGAAATGATACCTAATTGCAATGTGCTTATTTCTGGCATAAAAGATGAGGTTCTTTGATAATGCTATGGAGGATATATTTTCATAATAGACTATATAATCTTCTTGTTTCTCTTTACACAAATCTGAAAGTTTCCTTCTTAACCATATAGCTCAATGTGTTGTTGCATTGACTTCTATATACTCTGCTTGAGCTATATAAAATGATACTATGGGTTGTTTCTTTGAGGCCCAAGATATGGATCATCATCCAAGATGAAATACATATTTTGAAGTGCTCTTTTCATCATCAAGACTACCAACCCAATCACTATTCATGTATTCAAATAGCTAAAACTCATCTATTATTGCATACAAAAATCGATATCCTCTTATTCAATTCACATACTTTAAGATCATTTTACCTGCTTGGTAATGTGTCTCCTTTGGCATCTCCATGAATCTATATATGAGGCTGGCCATATACATGATGTCCAACCTAGTTGCAGTAAAATACATTAGGCTTCTTACTAAGCTCTTATAGCATGTGGGGTATACATTGCTATTGCAATCATCCTTGCACAACTTTAAACTTGTCTCAGTTGATGTAGATACTTGCTTGTTGTCCAACATCCTAAACCTCTCCAATATCTCTTTTGCATACTTAAATTGCAATATGAATATGCCACTATCCATTTGTTTGACTTCTATACCAAGAAAGTACTTCAATAAACCCAAATCAATCATTTCAAACTGCTTTTTTATGGTTGTTTTAAACTCTTTTATTGATTGATTTGCATTTTTGGTGAATATTAGATCATCTACATACAAAAACACAATCAAAATACCTTCTTTTCATGATTTTATATAGTGTCAACTCACCACCATTTTTGTTAAATCCATTGCTCAATAAGTACGAATATATACGATTATACCATGCTCTTAGTGCTTGCTTGAACCCATACAATGACTTTTTCAACTTATACATCTTGTTTTCGTGCCTGAGAATCTCATATTTGGGTGGTTGTCCCACATAAACCTCTTCTTATAGGATTCCATTCAAGAAGGTCGACTTGACATCTATTTGATGCGCCTTCCATTTGTGTTGAGCAGCAATGGCTATGATTGTCCTCACCATTTCTATCCTTGATATAGGTGCAAACATCTCATTATAGTCACATCTAGGGCTTTACTTGTAGTCTTTCACCACTAGTCTTGTTTTATGCCTCTCTATCTTACCTTTAGGAGTGGTTTTTGTCTTGTACACCCACTTGAATCATATGACCTCTTTTCCTTTTGGAAGATCAATTAACTCCCAAGTCTCATTTATCTCTATGGCATGCATTTATTCATCCATTACCTGACACCACACGCTATCCTCAATTGGTTCTTCATAATAAATAGGATCCACTGATAAAAACATAGCATAATCCATTATTTCATCTTGATTTTCTTCATACCTTGACTAATCATAGACTTCTTACAAGATCCTTGTCCTTTTTAGGCATTGACTTGAGTTGGAAGAGAATCATATTGACTCATGAATAACTCTTTGACTTCCTTAATGGATACGACCACTAGATGAATTAGCCCTTTGTGAAATACGTGTCCAACTTGGTGCATGAGTGTATGTACTACATGTTGGTTTAGATTCAATAAAGGGTCCACTAGCCCTTTGTGTTTGTTCATCTTCTTGTCTCTCTTCCCAAGCTTCATGCTCAATGAATTGAAAATCCCAGCTGAATATGAAATCTTTGGTGATAGGATTATACAATCGATAATCTTTTGATTAGTTACTCTATTCAATGAAAATATGTTTCTCACCTTTATCATCCCACTTTATTCTTGTTTATTTAGGCATGTGTGCATATGCAACACGTTCGAACATTCTAAGGTGTTCCACACTAGGTTTTTTATTGATTCATGCTTCTTGAGGGATCATATCACTAATACTCTTTGTTGGATAAATATTTAGCAAGTATATGACTGTTTCTACAACTTCCGCCCAAAAATCATTAAGCAAACCCTTTGCCTTTAACATACTCTTTGCCATCTCTTAAATGGTCTTATTCTTCCTCTCAGCCGCACTATGTTGCTATAGTGTATACCTAAATGTAAATTACTTCTTTATCCCATGATTATTGCAAAACTTCATGAACTCGTTAGAGATACTCTCCTCATCTATCCGCCCTCAAAATCTGTATGTGGTGGCCACTTTGCTTCTCCACTATGTATTTGAATTTATTGAAGGTCTTAAATGCATCCAATTTGTTCTTCAATAAATACAACCATCTCTTCTACCTGAAATCATCTATGAATGTCATGAAGTAAAAATTCTTGGATAAGGAGGGGGTCTTCATTGTACCACATAAGTTTGAATGGATTAGCTCTAAAGGAGCTCTAGCTCTATATGCTTTACCCACGAGAAATTACCTTCTATTTTGCTTTCCCAATATGCTTCCTTAACACACTTTGTTTGATTGTTTAATTAGGGGAATCCTCTCACCATTTGCTTCTTGTGAAAAAGGTTCAACCCTCCAAAACTCAAATTTTCATATCTAAGGTGCCAAAAAGTAGACTCATCTACTACTATAGTTTTAAATGTTGTTGCAAGCTCACTCTGCATTTTCAAAAGAAACATCATGTTGCTTGTCATCTTGACTACTATAATCTACCTATTGCATCCACTCTTATCAAAGATTATGCATTCACAATCTTCAAATATCACCTTGTATCCTTTTTGAACAAGCTACCATATGCTGATTAGGTTATGCTTCAACTCGGGTACATAGTAAACATATTGAATTTGCCTTTTATCACCATACTTGGTGCGGATAGATACACTGCATTTACCCATGATGGAAACCTTCTCATTATTTTCCATATTCATCTCTAATTTTATTATCTCATCAATATGGTTGAACATCTATTTGTTCTCACTCGTGTGGTTACTATAACCACTATCCAAGTACCATGGTTGTTTACCACTTTGCTCAATGTTGTATATTATCAACAAGTTTCCACCTTTCTCATTTCTATTAGGTTCAACATCTTGTGCATGGAATAAATTTAAATTATGTCTATTCATGTCATACTCCTTTCAACATTCACTAGCATAATGTCTAGACTTCTTGCAATAATAGCATTGAACATTGGATTTGTCATACCTTTGTGTAGATCCTCCTCTATAAGTGTTGTTACTCCTTCCTCTTCCATGTGAATTTTGATGGCTATGCCTTCCACCTTCTTGACAGTTACAAGTTCTTCCTCTTACTCTATTATTTGATCCTTTCTCGTTTCCTCTCACATTCACATTGGTCTTGAATGCTTGTTCATGAGAAGAGGTGTTTGACCTATTCAACCTTTGTTCATGAGTTTGTAAGGAACTCATTAGCTTATCTTTTGTCATTTGCTTCAAATCTTTTGAATCTTCAATTTCAACCACTATAGGGTCAAATCTGATTGGAATGTTCCTCAACACCCTTCTCTATAATCTTATGATCTCCAATTGCATCACGTCTTGATTTGGTTGGCAATATTCATTGTCGTTGTGAATAAGTCATTGATTGACTTATTATCATTAATCATCAAAGTCTCAAAGTCCTTTTTTTAAGAGTTTCAACTTGATAAGCTTCACCTTGTCACTCCCTTGATAGACATTTTGCAAAATGTCTTATGCTTGTTTGGAATGGACAGTTAATGCTTTCATAAGAAAGATTGAATCAGCTAATGTCATTTATATGTAGCTAAGTGCATTGGCATCCTTTCTCTTATTCTCCTTCAACACATTCTTTCATGCTTGAATTAAAGAATTAAATGATGCCTGGTATGTAACCTCATTGGATCCACCTTCAACCAACTCCCATAGCTCATGAGAGTTGAATATTGTCTTTATCTTGATACTCCACACATCATAATTTTTTCCATCAAATGTAGGGGGCTACTACCATGAATTAGAACTGCATGCTACCATGTCTAAATGGGCTTATGACCTAAGTGATTTGATACTAATAGTTGGTAGAAATAACATGCAGAACTAAGAGGGTGAACTGGTAGTTTAAAACACTAAACGGTTAAGCTTTGGACTAATCAAGAAGGCACCAATATGGGTAAAAAATTACATTTACATCCAGCTTAAAATAGAATGAAAAATAGTGTAGGGTAGAGCATAGATAAAATAAACACAAATTAGCATAAATTAATTTCCTCCTAAAACTCTATTATAAACAAAGCTACAATTGTTCTTAAAAATCACAAAAATTTGATATATTTTGTCTTCTTCTACTCTCTACCATCAACAAAACTACTTAATCATATTGATGTTTTTTGTCTCTTTATCTTCTGACTGCTTTGCACCTTCTATTCACTTTATTTGTTGTGGATAAACTTTGATGTATTTTCCTCACACTTTGCTTATTTTTTGCCAACTGTTGTTGCATTGTTTTTCTCCTTTGTTGTCTTTTTTTCCTCACCATTTTTTAATCTTTAAGATTTTTCTCTCTAATTATTATGTCTATTTTCTACCTCTCTCTTGTTTTTGTTTCTTCTTCTTTGTCTCCATCTAGCTACTCTGCCACCTACCACACAGTTTCCCGCTCAAAGTTCAAATGACTGGTAGATTTTAAATTTGAACATAATGTATTAAATTCTTATTTGGTGACTGTTGTTATAGTCCAGGGCTTGATGGGTGGGTAGGTAGGTAGGAAGGGTAGAATAAAATATTTTAACAAGAACCACTTGGCTCAACGTCTTCTGAAGACCTATCTAGACCTACACTATCAACTCTTGGTCCCCTCATCTGCTTACCCTATTGCTTCCCTGCTCTCTTTGTCACCTCCCCATGACACCAACCACTCTATATCAAAGCTTTATCCCATGTTTTGATATTAGCCTCTCTTCTATTTGCCATTGTTGCATGTGCTTGCCTCTATTAATGTCCTTCAAAACATTTGACTTTGGGTAAATCTATCCATTTTTTTTTGGCAAATACTGAGTTAGGTCTATTTTTGTTTGCAAATCCTATGTAAGATGATGCCACCATTTCCTCATAGTAATGGTTTTGGTCCACATTGAAATATTTTAAGAACTCTCTTCATTCTTAGAAAAAGAAACCGCCAGCTAAAAGCATGAAATATCCTTTCAAATGCTCCTCTTCTTCAACCATTCTTTAAATGATTTCCCGACTTCCACAAATCTTTATTTTTTATCTTCTTTTAATTGGCCATGACTATTGGAATTTCACGAAACAATAAATTAAAAACAAACCAAATGCCAAGGTTAGTTGTGGCTCTAAATTTATTGCTCTTTTAGGTTAAAGAATTTGTAGCTCTATAATTTAAACCATTTGATGTGTTTTTTTGTTGTGGTTGTGAAAAGGAATTGTGGTAGTGGCCTTTTAGTAATCTAGCATAATTTTGACTCTCTTTGGGCTAAGATAAAGTTATCAAATGTGCTAGGTTGTTTATAGGTTATGATTATGTTGGATTATTGACTTAAATTGTTTGTAATGGTAAATATCCTGTATACGTCATGCATATTAAAGTTTACTTTTGTACAAATGAGTGTATTCTTTCAATCATTTCCATTGAATAGGTAAAATAATATATCTATGTTCATGTTTCTTATTTGTGCAATCCTACATGTGACTTACATATTTCAGCTATTATTGTAAAGGAAGAAGAGATTTTTAAAGTAGTGATATTCATTTTTAACATTACAAAAAAACTAGTTGTGGGTCTAATTTCCCTATTCATCTTAGGGATTTATAACTATATGATTTGGGCTATCCTGCTGGGACTTTATCATCCACATCTATGTAAAGTAGGTGTACATGGAGTATGGGGTAGTCTCATATGTGAATATGCACATCATGTACCTTAAAATTTATTTTGTATTTGGTTTCTTTAATATACAATGATGTTTTATGGGGAACATATTATGGTGAATATTTACCTATTACCGGGCAAGCCAAGATTAGAAGTACATAATTTGAAGATTCATTGCAAGCTCTTTGTAGATCTTATAATTTCTGCAATATGTTAGTTTAAAGTTATAATGCTAATTGGAATCATCTTTTCTTTTCTATTTTTTAATCAAGGAAATTGATATGGGGATAAGCACAAATCCTTTTCATTTTAAAAAGTTCAGCATGGATTAACAATTGGCAAACTAGTATCAAGTTATGAAAACTGTATAAGGGAAAAAATTTACCCCTATATTTGTAAGTTTTGTCTTTCCTCCATCTTGGAAGTACAAAAACATGCATATAATATCATATCTTGTCCCATTGATTTGATTGTTTTAACAAGTTGATATCTTGTGACTTTTATGATTGGCATTTATGTTTAAATATACACTATTAGATGATATGAAAGATTCAAATTATGTTATATGGCCATGGTGGCTCAACTCATTTTTTTTGCCCATATAGTTAGATCTTAAATCCCATTATTTGTAGAGCCATGGAAGTGTATTTGAAGGGAGATATTGTGATTCTAAATGAAGCTCATAATATATAATATGTGTCGTGAAGTAGGGAGTTTGGATATGGAATAAAATGTTTTTGATGATTTTCATAGAGAACTTGGTCAGTTGAGTTTGAAAGGTAGTGTTATAACCACTCAACAACGTTTGCTTGGCATGGTTCATGGGCTTCTACAATGGATTTGACAAAAATCATATAACTTGGTAAATTGTGAATTTGAGCGCTATTGATCATGCTCCATTGGTGACAAATATTTGAGGGAGCTTCAAGGTGTTGAAATCTCAAAAGAATATTATCAAATTTTAGAATAGTGTGCCATGTAGGCAATTAAAGATGTTTCAGATTCAATCAAATATGGAAATCATTTGAGTAGGCTCTCAGTATCTACTCTTGAGGGCCTCTTCTCTTCACTTTCTTATTTCTTTTTTGAAAATGACCAAGGTCCATTAGATTATCAACTGTGCCTTCAAAAATATGTCAAACGAGATGAAGTTATGTCTAGAAATGGATGTACACATTCTTTTAGCCTATGGTGCTTAAACCCTATAGTTGTTTTCAAAGAAGTAGTTGAGCAGTCATTTTCTGTTATTCTTATATTTGGGACTCTTTCACCTACGAATCCATTCACTTTTGAACTTGGAATTCAATTTTAAATTTGCATGGATGGTCCTCATGTCATCAACATGGATTCTTGGGTTTGGGTTACCGTTGTGGCTGCAAATCCATAATATGTGCCTTTAAATGCTAGTTATAAAACACTAGACAACTATGAATTTCAAGATGCACTTGGAGCTATCCTTGAGGAGATATGCAAGGTTATTCTGAACAACACTCTTATTTTCTTCCCTAGCTTTAATTTGATGGATAAGCTTTGCAATCGATGGAAGGAAAGCGGCCTATAGAATCACTTAAATTCACAAAAGAAAGTTTTTTTGAACCCAGAGGAGGTCAGGATGATTTTGAGATAATTCCCAGTGGTTACTATGTTGAAGTTCATTGGGGGAAATATGTAGAAGAATACACATTCATAAATTTTCAATCTCGTAGTTCTTTACCTTGTTTGGATACTAGCAGTTGTAAGGAGTGATTTTCATTGTCATAGATTAGAAGAATTTTTCCAAATGATGTTATTGAAAGATATGAACAATGCCAAACTCAAGAATATTTTGCATTCGCCAACCTTAAGATTTGGCTTCTTATATCAGATGTAAGGAGCCTTGTCACGTGCCATTAAGTTGTGAAGAGGTTGAGAAGACATTTGACACTGTTATGCACATGAGAATTAAAGAGGTTATGACACAGGTGGTGATAAGAGTATGTAATTCTTGCAAGACTGAGGTAGTGAAGGTGGACAATGACTAAAATAAGGTGAAATGTAGGTATGAAACTACAATGTGCTATAAATATCGAAAAACCATTTCAAGTGATTATTCACATTTTTCTTAGCATGTTCAAAATCTAGTTATAGGTGCCAAGTGTGCAATAAATGTGACTTGGTATGAGAAAAAGATTGAATATAATTTGGCTTTGGTAGTAAGGGAAAAAAACATGGAAAGAATTGGTTGTAAAAGATACAAATTTACTTATCCAAAATATTGGATCTAATATCTCAATTGTACATCCTGGAAATATAAATAAGCCAGACCATCCAAATCATATTCCATTTTATTTTATGGGTAGCAATCACTTTGCAAATAAAAGAAATCAATAATAATGCATGGGCAAGTGTAAAGTCTGTAAAAGTACCAACTTAGGTTGATTTGAGTTAGGTTAGAGTCAAGCCAAGCTAACAAGTAGATATGTAGTTATTTAAGGAGCAAAAGTGTACCTCTGATTGTGAAGCCTCACTTTGATGTTTATGTTCGGTCATGCACTACAATAAGGTTAGACGGAGCTTTGTGGAAATAGAAATTTGTAAGTTTAAGGGTGCATTGCCATTGTAAAAGGGTTTAGAACTTCTTATGCTCATAGCTCATGGAGAAAGAGCTACTACAATTTTGTAAAGCTATTGGTTATCAATGAAATTTGTGAATGCAATACAAACAAATATATAAAATGAGTAGATTACCTTGTAGATTTTGATTATTTATTGTTTGTAAAATCTACATTACAGTTTATGAATAAAGAAATTGGTTTAAAATCTATACTTTTTTTATTATGTGTAAACTCTCTCAGCGTTGCAAACATTGTGTTGAAAACCCTAAAAGATAGACTTTGTTTTGTATACACGCAACCTATTTGAATGAATACTTTGAGCTTTCAAGTAATATTTATTCTTTTTTCTATTTTGCATTTCTATTTACATGTTGAAAAGAAAAATCCAAAACTAGACTATTTGATGTCAAACAAAACACTACTTGAAAGGAGGAAATGGAAACTTTTTGTTCATCTCCAACTAGAAATATATAGGCCTTTTATAGAACTTTGTGTCATGAAATCCCTCTAGTGATGCACTTCATTCATTTGTGTGAAGTTTGTCTTTCTTGCCTTTCTAAAGATATAAGTTTCCATTCTTGAACTTTCCAACCACTCTATTCAGGGTTATCTAGGTTATTTTATGTGTTTATCTTGCTAATGATTTCCCATTCTACCTTTTTTTTTCTCTCTCTGTTCATATTTTTCTTATTTCTTCCATTTTTGCTTCCTTTTTGTACTTTTTGGTTAAAAGTACCAAAAACTCAAAAAACCACATCATACGATGAAGCTACCCCTGTCAAATGTAAAATAAAATCATGCTTAAATTCATGATTTCTCCAATGTTTCAAGTTTCATGTCGCATCTAGTTGGGTAAGTCACATAAATAATCCAAGAAAACACTGTATCATAAAATCTTGCCAATATTTTTTGGCAACTCTACTAGGGATTAAGGTGCCTTGCACACTTGATTGCTATACATTTTAAGGAACATCCCTTATAATGCAGATTGAAAACTCTATTAAGATGAAGCACCTAGTGCCTACATATTTTTTATTGAAAAAATGGCATTGGTTCACCCTAAACCCAATACTCTCCATTTCCCACAGAGAAAATGTTTTGGTCCATTGACTTTGGCTCAATACAATGAGTTACCTTCAGGGTCAAGAAATATATTTCCAAATTTTTCTTGAGAAAATTCTCAAGATGTAGATAATGACATCCTTATTTTCACATGTCCTACAACATCTTGGGAGTTACACCTGGAGATGTTTCCATGAGAATTTATGTTGAAATTTTCATTCGACCTATTGTTGAATGGTTATGGTGGTTAGAATATGGATGCATTGTGAATTGATATTCTTTGAAAATTAAGTTCTTGAATAGATTCAATCCAGCTATGGACATGTGTACATTATTATAAAATTTCGTTCAAATTCAAAAGAAATAAGAAGAGTTGATGAGAGAGTTTGTATCCCACTTCAAAAAATTGTTGAGACTAATTCCTTAGGATGATAAATCGAGAAGATATTGAGATTGAATATGACATGATTATATTCGGTATGTTGAAGAAAAAAGATTCAAAACATGTTATAGATACCTTAAGTGGTGTAGAAATAGTAGAGCCAGATACAATGAATAACCCTCGACATTCAAAATAGATATTTCAAAATTAAATCCTTGATTAGGCATGTCAAAACTTAAATAAAGAAAAAGAGAAGGTGCTTCCTTCCTTATATGATTATTTCAGTTTCACAATCATGGAAGAAAGTGAATAATTGAAAGAATAAATGATTTGTCAACAAATAAATGAGTAATCTCGCTTCCCCCCTGGAAAAGAAGAGATGGTTCTACCTATTCCATGAGATTGCTTAAACCTCACATTTCTAGGAGAAAATGAGTTATTGAAAGGACAATGATCGAAATAGAAATAGAAAAAGACAATAATATAGAATGTGATGTTTTGTTTTTTTAAGGAAGATATAACATTGAACCATTTTTTTATGAAGAAGAAGATTCGTCTTATATCATAATACAATACTCGACAATTAAAGGTGAATATTTTCTCGATGTTTATTTTTCATGTTCCACTAAAGAATAATTTTTTGGAGGATTTAAATCCAAGGAAATCAAGTCTATACAGATTGAAAATTATTGTAATGCCAAGGTTGAAATCAAAGAATATGTGAAGGTGGAGTAGAAATAATGGTTCCCAATATTCATTTCAAGTAAAACAAAAACTGTCAAGGTAGAAGAAATTGATGAATATAATAGTAGTGATTCATTCAATGATGAATTTGTCTCTAATATGGAAAGAGATTTAAAAAATAATCCTTCACTCAATTCATGTAGAATATATTCATATTGTTGTTTCAGCTCATTAAAAGGCATGTGATATAGGTTTCTTTGATTTGAGTCTTACATCTGATACAATTATGAAGTCTAGTACTACCCAAGAATGCTCACAGAATAATGAATAACTCATAATGATTCCATTTCAAAACATGGAGATACTTATGATATTTTCATTCATGACCATTTCAATATGCAAAATAATTGTGATTTCATTTTCTTTCCATCTACTTGGTCACTTTTTTTTAACATTTTCAAGATTTGAGATTCAAATTCATTGTTCCAAAAATGTAGGTACTTCTCCCATCCAGTTAATGGTTTTGTATAGTCATTTTTATTTTTCTCTCTTTGAAAATAGTTTTGTTCTCTTTGTTTTGGGTTGATTTCCATTTTCATTTTCCATTTGGTGTGTGTGTTATTTTCAATAAATGCAGTAACATATTTGTTGTTCCCTCCTCCCCATGTGTTGGTATGTGTACATGCACATGTTTATTATTGTGTTATCTATCTGCAAATTCTCAGTGGGCAATCACATGATTTATAGAAAGATGTCAAACTCTAGTCATTGTTTTAGAGTGAATGAAAGGATCACATTTTTAGGGAATATATGATCATTATTTGAACATATGTGAACCTATGCCAGTTGAATAATACAAGTCTTCTTCAATTTTTAGATTGGCATATAGGAAGAAACTTCAAGCATTTCGGCCAAGTGGGTCTCAAAGCTAGATATTTGATAATGTATTTAGATGATGGAATTTGTAGTCATAAAAATGAAAATGGTGATGTGAATGTTTATTTCTTGGACATCATACAGATAGGCAAATATTTTTGTGATTCTCTTCTATAAAATAGGCAAACACGAAAAAAAATTAAAACAAGCAATCTCACTCGGTAACACGTATTTATTTCTCATATGATTTTGATATGTGAACTGGTTGTTAGTTGTTTAGATTAAGATATGAATAAATTTTGAAGTAAGTGATCTAGCCCAGTAATGTGTGTTCATTTCTTATATGATTGAGATAGGTGAATTGGTTTTCAATTAGCAGATCAGGATGTAAAAATATGTACTACATATTGTTTTCCAAAATCCACAATGAAAGTGAAAGGAGTTAGGAGATAAGTATGTGGACATTTACCATAACATGTACACATTATAGATATAATGCATACACATAATGTACATAATGCGTACACATTATTTCAAACTAAGATTGGTATTACCGAACCTAAATGCGTACGCATTTAATGTGTACATGTTTTATGTAGTGAACATACCATGTACCCTTTATAGGATGTATGCATTACATTCACATGGCATAAAAAATAAGAAAATATCTATTGGAATGGGAAGACGGTTTACTAAAATAAATGTTAAGTTTACATTTGTATTCGTTATACTTTAAATTTATTTTAGTAAATATAAGAAATTAGGGTGACTTTACATCTGATATAGTTGGTCTCTGAATTACATGCCTTATGATGTGGGAGATGGTTATTCAAAATCTAATCTAGTCAATATTCTAGCATTTTTAGGGCCTCAACATTAAACCTAGAGATTTCATGGCATATCTTTTGTAATTAATGTCTATTTTTGATAAACATAGTCATTTTTTAGGTTCTTCTACCTTCTGAATTATTTTTTGGCATTTTTAGGACTTCTAGGTTTGTCAAAATTGAAGTTTACAAATCACTCACTTTGCATTCAATCCAAAGTGGTGTGATTTGGACAACACGTCACATTTATGACTTGCAAATATTAAACAACCACTTTGTGTTAATTTTAAATTCTCGTTATCCCTCTCTCATTCCTCATCACTTTCTCCTCATCTCTTATCATACCTAATTAGTCCCTCTTTATCCCTCATCCTCCCTAATCAATCTCTCATTGATCCTCACTATCCTTCATCATCTATAATCACTCTCACATCATCCCTAATCACTCCCTCATTGGCCCTTACCATCTCTCATCATCCCTCATCATACCTAATCACTCTTGCCTCCTCCCTCATCCTTAATCACTCCCTAATTTACCCTCATAATCTCTCATAATTTTTAATCACTCCCTCATCATCCCTAGTCACTAACTGATTAACCCTCACCATCGCTCATCATCCCTAATCACTCCATCTCTAAATATCCCTAATCATTCCTTCCTCATCACTCATTATCCCTAATCTCTATGTTATTGACCATCACCATCCCTCATCATCCCTAATCACTCCATCTTCTCTAATCACTCCCTAATTGACCATCACTATCCCTCGTTATCCCTAACGAGTCCCTCATCATCCCTCATCACCTCTACTTATTCCCTCCTCATCATTAATCATTCTAACTAATATCTTGATGGTGGATGTAGTATCTTACTACTTGTGCTTGATTGGATTATGTTCCAATTCAAAATTTTATCACTCAAATAAGGCCCAAAAAAACTCTTCTTTCACTCATCCTCTTTCACTCAAATAAGGAACTTAGAGATATCATCTAATTATCTAGAGGGATTCGAAGATATATGGAGATCCACACCAAGACTATGGAGTGTGTATCTAGGGCCCCATACTATAGACAAGAAATCAAGAAAAGGGTGGGAAGAAATTGGATTACTTACATATATATTGTTATTTAGGCATCTAACAATCCCAATCCCAGAGTTGAGAAACCAAATTTATATCTATATAGTTAAGGGTGACTGAGGACTAGTTGAGAATTTTGATCCTAACCTCATAGTTGACTTCTCATTTTATTTATATGTTATTAATATTATTTTCATAGTAGACCAAATTGACAGATAAATAGATAGGTAGTCACCAATCTGGTAGAGTGTGTTCTGATTTTGTATCTGATAGAGTGTGTTTCCCAACCCAACTTGATATATGAATGGAATGAACGACATATGCCTTAATCTAGTGTATTGAGGAAGGACCACTTAGAGCTTGAATATGAGCCGATGGGCTATAGAGGCCAAACTGGGGTCATGTCATACTCTAAGTATTCCTTAGTCCCCAATACAGTATATCAAAGGATAGTGTAGAATGGGGGCCTACCTTAGATATATGAGGTGCACCATTATGAAGGCCCTAACCTGATCTCAAAAATTCCCTAACTATTAAGGCAATGGAAACTTTACCTACCTACTTCATCTATGCCAAGGAGTAAGGCAAGGGAAGCTTGCCTTTCTAATATCTAGCTTTGCTTAACCTAATAGCATATCAAGGGAAGATTTCCCACTCGAAGGATAGTATGGGAGTAAGGCAAAACTATCAAGGGAAGTTTGTCTTCCTATTATCTAGTTTTACCCTACTTATGGATTAAGGCATGGCTATAAAAGAAAGGTTACTTTATGATAGATAGCTTTGTTATTACCCTATCTACTTAGTTATGCCTTGCTTAATAAGGTAAGGCAAGCTTCCTTCCCGAAATATAGCTTTGTTCTTGTCTTACCTACTTTCCCCTTATAGAATATATTCTTAGCTATAAAAGGAAGTTTACATACTTATCTATAGCTTGAATATATTATTTCCGTACCTTATTAGCTATGTTATGTATGCACATAATATTTTCAAATTTTATCAATTACTGACTCTATCTTACAAAAATCTATAAAATCTCAATCTCTATGAGTGCACGCCTTAAGGGGTACATTGAAAAAAGGGTGGCAAACCATTGGTGTTTCACAAGATTTTTATCCCTTTTGCCACTTTCTAAATACAAACTTGTCTCCTAAAAACTATTCCCCTAAGCTTTGTTTCCTATTTTTCACACTCCTCTAGTCATTTACCACCTTCATTAGTCCTTTCCCCAACCTAAAATACTTTTTGGCAATTTACATGATTATGTCAGCCTATGTTAGCGAAACTAACCATGTATTATTTATAAAGGCTTACTAATAACTAAGTCGGCTATGGCCGACATAATTCATTATCTAATGAGTTTTTGTCAATTTTAATTCTAGGTCGATCGGGTCAACTCTATCATCTAAAACTTTGGGAAGGGTTTAGGGTTAGATCGAACTATATAAACACATTCATTTATATCATTTATTAAGAAGATAAGAATTAATATATATTGTGTATCTGTTTATCCACCATTCTACTTGAGGAGCAAGCTTAGGGTTTCATACTTTCTTTGGAGATACAGATCTTGTCTTGTGGAGAATTATTTTGGATGCATTGATAAATTGTGTAGCCTAGAGCTAATTTATCTTTGGCATCCTTATATATCATAACAACCTCTTGTGAAGCACCTTGTCCAAGGGAGAGATTAAGGCTCGGTAGGTTCGTCTTCAAAGGTCAGTTCTCCTAACTTTGTTCCTCCTTTGTAAGAGTAGATATATATGCATTTGCATTTATCTTCCATATATTAAGATTATGTATACATTGACATGAGTATATATCTTCTATGCATGTTTAATTTTAGTTTTTATTATCTCCCCCACTTTGTGCCACAAACTTTGGTGAGCACTAGATTAGACTTTTGATTTACTTGTTATTAGTTTAGTGAATATGAAAATGTAAGACCTATTTAGGGTTATTGCATAATTTTGTTTGATCAAAGACTTTGGAACCCTCCTTAATGATATTATTATGATAAGAGATCCCTTGGCTAGGTCTAATGGATTCATATTTATCATGATCCCAATTATCTAATGTATCCCCAATTGGAAGTGTAAGTAGTATTTATCTTATCCGAGCTAAGATTGATATGTAGATCTATTGCATTTTATTTCATGCTTTCATTATATCACTTTATTATTTTTCTTTATTAGTGATATTATGTCGATCAAGTCGGTATAGTTCTAAATTTTGTGCACAAGTTTAACACACAGTCGTATCAAAATGACTCTATTTTTTTTTTGTAGGTCTTCATCAGATACAGGGTACTAGATCAAACCAATAGACATAGTATTCTTTTTTAGTGCCAGATAATAAACTAAGTCAAACAAGTCCACTTAGTCTTTCAACCAACATCCAAATAAAAACTAAGTCGAACAAGTCGACTTAGTCTTTCAAACAACATCTAAACAACAAATTAAATCAAACAAGTCGACTTAGTCTTTCAGCCAGCATCAGCAAATAGGGTTTTACAGAACTAAGTCAAACTAGTCAACTCAATTTCTAGAATTTGAAATCAATATTCAATGCACTTCAGTAAAAAGTTTTCAATCTTAATCATCTTCCAACCCACCAAGATTCCTCTCTCTCTCTTTGTCAATTCAATACTTCATTACAGTTTTGTTTTGTGCAAGTTTGTAGTCTTCAAAACTACAACCCTAAAACAAACTAAGTTGCCCTGATCAACTTAGTTTTGTAACATGTCTTCTATTTAAAAGACTAAGTCGACCTGGTCGACTTTGTTCTTAAAGACCCTTCCTTCCATAGAATAGTAGTGACATAGTCGACTATATTCTATATTATTTGCATGCATTGTCCTTTAAACTGACTCTATACCATTCTTAATTTGAGAATTAACAACTATTTGCTAGTAATTAATTCACACTTTTATTTTTAATTATTTGCATGTTTAGAGTAGCTCACATAGTCTATTTAGTTAGTTTTTCAAATCACCATTTAGTTATATTGTTTTTCTCTTTTTTCACACACTACTAAATCACATAATACTCAAAATACATTTAACATTTCTCTTCCTAAGGCTTACTTATTTGGATTTCATCATCAAGGGGGAAGCTGACATATTTTTTTAGGTCAAGTATAAACATGTGGTTAATGGTATATAATGGAAAAGCACTTGACACCCTTATTGTTATGATAATGTGAAGGAGGTAGGCCCCAATACCAAGCCAATACTATTACCAACATAGATCCCTTTCAGACCAATTTTTTTAAAACTATCCCTAGATTGTTTTCCAGTTCCCTATTTTCAACCAACTTCCCTATCACACATAAAACAACATTTTATAATAATATAACACTTAGGGTGACCATTTAGTTAGCATTTACTTTTCAATTGATTGATTATTCTCTGATCATTATGTGTTGTATTTCAAAAACTTATATTGGCTAGGACTGGTGCAAGGTTTTGTGTTTTATGCCCTAATTAGATCATTCTCACTGATCCAATTATTTGTGTTTGCTTTGATTTCTTGCTTCAAATTATATTACAAAATTTTCTTTATTTTAGCACATTATCATTCTGTTCAACACAATCTCTTACTATGTCATATCATGTTTTCAGTACTAAGTCAACATGCTCGACGCTGTACTATTTTCTATCAGTCAAATTACAGTAATAAGTCAACTTAGTTAACTCTACATCCTTGTTAGACTATGTTTTCTCCTATCTACAATACTAAGTCAACTTGGTCAACTCTATATCCCTTTTTCCAATCAATTTATGGTACTAAGTCGACTTGATTGACCCTGTATCCGTATCTACCTTTTGTCTAGCATTACTAAGTTGACTTGGTCGATCCTATTCTATGATTGGCCAATTTTATCTTCATTTAACATCAATTTATCTAAACAGTACATAGTTGACCCTATCGACTCTGTACACCTTGGTTGATACTATTTTGTATGTGTTTATCTAGTCTTATTTCATAATGATGTCATCTTTTTAGCCTTTACTTAGTTAAGAACATTTCATAATTAAAGGTTTAGATCAGAACCTCACTTATTTTACTACTTCAGATGAAAATATTCACTTTCTTGCTTCATCTTTTACTAATCCAAAACCAATCACTATACAATGTAATACAATTGAGATCCTTCATCCTAATCCTCCTTATACCAATGTTGGGAATCCTCCACCCAATACCCTTCCTCCTAACAACACTAATTATACCCCACCTTCAAATACTAATGCAAAAATCAACGCAACTCAAATTCTTTCTAAAATAGTTTAACAAATAAACATAATGCAAACGACTAATCAGTCCTAAATAATGTACATGCAACAACATTTATTACATGATTAGTCAACCACCTCAAGTCATCATGTCTCAACCAAATCAAAATTTTGTCTCTCCTCTTTTTAGGGATGCCAATGGGAATATCATCCCTCAACCTACTTTTCATAATAAAACTCTTTAACATCTTCAAAATGAACATTTAGCTCCATTCATTGCATCTAAAGATATTGTAAACATTTCTCCAACTATCACATATGATGGGACTATGGACCCTACTATCTTTCTTAAGTATTTTGGTAATCTCTATAAGGAATGGGTCCAAACTAACACCTTTGTTACCACCAAGATCTTATCTGAAACCTTTGGTTGAAATGCACTTGAATGATACAACCAAATTCCTAGACATTCCATCTCACAACTAGAGGATTTAGTTAATGTTTTGGTGAAGGAATTCCAACATGATGACCTTCGTGAAAATTACTTCAGCCATTTTATCAATGTCAAATAACTTTCTAATAAATCTGCTCACAGTTTCATCAAACGATGGAAGTCTCTAGATCATAAAGTGGACCATAACATTAATGATGATACTCTTTTAAAACTATTTTTTATTGCTCTTAAATATCCCCTTCAATACAAAGTTTGAATATTTTCCCCTAAAACTTTAGAAGAAGCCTTAGACCAAGCAAAAATGCAAGACTTTCTTATGACTCAATTTGAAACACCTTAAATAAATCATTTTCTCATAATATTGATTCATCCAAGCTTCTCCAACCTCAAAATATATCATCTAATGTAACTAATTTTAACCCAATGCACCTTCCCTTGAGTCTAGAATAACTTAAGAAAAAAATTCACCCTCTAAACCCATGATCTTTGATCCTTCCAAACCTCCTCCAAAATGATAAAATCTTGATAAGTTTTGTTGGTGGCATGCTACCATAGGTCATTCTCATGAGTCTTGTCATGATCTTTACCGATTTCTTCCTGTTTCCTTGCTTAGTCGACATTTCAATCTTGATAGTCTAACAAAACAATGCTATCAAGACTATCTTAAAACCTCACAACTTCAATCTAAAGAATCACAATCACATCAACATCAACTACCTAATGAACAATAATAATTATCCCATACCTACACCTCTCCACTAATGTTGTTCAAACCACAATTGATCTTTCTTCCTACACCAATAAAAAAAGGATAGCTAACATGAATAACTTTAAATATAGTGTTGCATCCATGAAACCTCAACCTCTTAGGTCACATGAACCAAATGAGTACCTAGTTCAAATGCCTACTCCAAATCATATCATACATGGTCCTCCTTGACCTCCGTTACCTATTCATACTTCTCCTACACATCACATGTCAAATTCAACCTCTTTAAAATCTAACAATCCAATGCATTTACCTATCTCCAAATGCACCTACCAACCCAATACAAATCATTTAAATGGTTCAATGTTACCTCACTCCACCTCACATGTTGGGGCATCTTGTAATTCTCATCCACCTGTCTCTTTAGACTTTGGGGCATCGTGTGATGCCCATCCCTACATCCACTTACCCATTGGGGTATATTACGATGCCCACTCTTATTCTACAATGAATAATATCAAACAAATTCAAATTTTAAAAATATTTTGAGACACATAAGCTTGTATTTCACATGCTCATATTTGATAAAGATGCTAGCATAGATCTTGTTATTTTTATCTCGTGTTTCTTTATTTTTGTGCACTTTAATTCTTTGAGTTTCACTTTACTAGCATCATTGTCACCTTTGAGTTCTTTGGTTTTCTTACACATTACATTTGACATTTACTTTCATTTTGGTTCTTATATTTCTCTTTCATTTTTGTCTTTTTAGGTCATTCTTTGTCTTACTAGCTTTATGATTATTTTTTCCTTTATTTAGCATTCACCTCATTGGTGTTCACCTTGTGAGTTGCAGTGTAAGACCATGGATAGGTCCAGGTTCTCCTCATAAATTACTACATTAAAACATATTTAAATCACTTTTTGGGGTGATTACTACTTTTATTGGTGTTTGTAATAGATCCATTGTAGGTTAGTATGGCTTCTCTTAGTGACATGACTATTATAAGCATAGCCATGTCCCTTTCATAACACTATTTTACCTCCTTGTGATCAATTACAATCATATTCATCATTGTATCACTTATTACATAGATGTATCTATTATGATCCCCATATTTCTTTTATCTCTTTTAATTTGAGGCTCACATCGATCAATTTTGAGATTGCACACTTACTTGTGAACAAGTCTAGGAGTCTTTAGACACCTTGGTCTTTAGGTCCTTTTATCTAGTGACCAAGTATAAGATCTCGTGTTTGTCACCTATTTCACTCATGTTTGGTTCTATGAATATATATGGAGGAGGAATAAAAAAAGATAAAACAAGTTAAAATCCAAATCATAAAATACAAACAAAAGGCAATGATTAAAAGAAAAAAATAATTTTAAAAGTTAGATCACACTAAAATATGTAATCTATATTTGGCACATCTCCTATCTTAGTCGAAGCTCAAACTCCACAATTGGCTTCACGATAGAACTTAGGTCCATTGGGGTAAGGTAGGCCAGTATATTGGGGTAGGAGGTCTCATTATATCATATAATATCTAGTGCCACCTACTTTTCATGTAAGTACCTAATCTCTACAGTAGATTGATGACTTTGTAAGGGATATTGAAGAATGAAAAACACATTATGAGATGGTAGGTCCATTTTAATTTTCATGCATATAGCCTCCATGGGTTGATCTATGTACTTTACTTGTTAGCCTAAGCTTTGTGTCCATTAGTCAAAATGTCCTAAGTCCTTGGTGGTGATAGTTCTTAGCCTTTCACACTTGCCTAGTGTGTCTCATTCTTGCTAAGTATGTTCATATCACCCATGTGGTGCCTCACATTCCTTATTCACATCACATTTTTCTTATATTCCCCTTGTTGGATATTACTTTTAGATGATCACATCCTTGATCACATCTACATTATTACACCCTTTAGTTTATAGTTTGTCAGTTACATTGTAAGACCTTGGATAGGTCCAAGCCTTCCTCATAAACACCCTTACATATTTTGCTTACCACACCATCTCATTGTCATACTAGTCATGTCATTAGGTGGTTGTGTTTTCTTACATTGGATCTCATAATAAGCACTAAGTTTGAGTTTTCATCCTTTAGAGATTTTGATTTTGATTTATCCATTATGTTCTTGTTTGATTTCTATGGCCTTCACTTATCTTACATATGACATTTGGCATTCTTACATGTTATTTATATATGACTTCTTCATGTTTTTCTTCCATCTTGACTTACATTTCATTTTTAGTTATTCATGTTTTTCTTTATGTTTGATTTGACATGGTTATCTTACATGGGGTTACTTGTTACTTACATATCTTTGTTAAAATTTTCTTGCATGAATATTCCTTTTGTCATTCATGTTTTACATACTTCCCAACTTGATTTAGTATGTTTTACATTCTTTTTTATCATTCATGTTTTACATGATTTCCAATGTGATTTAGTGTGTTTTAAAATCATTTGTCATTCATCTGCCATAATTTTATCATTCATTTGCCTTCAATATTCTAACCTTGCCTTAATAATCATAATTTTCCAATTTTCCTAAGTAATTCATTGCTACTTTAACCATCCTACGTACACACACATTGCTTCTATTGTTAGTTTCGTATCCCTAGGGTCTCTCAAAAGTAGGTATTGCACCCTTGATCAAGACTAGGATATTTACATACAATCATTTAGCAAAAATGTAAGTTAAGGTATGTATATGTTATTTTCAATTACTCTCATTTCATTTTAGCATTCCTTTTATCATTTTTTAGTTATCTCAGTTTCATGTGTTTTTATGTTCTTTCTCAAAACACCATCCCCTATTACACTAACATGACACATGATGAGATTCAAGTGAAGCATATGTATATACATAATATTTTCAAACTTTATCAATTATTGAATCTTTATATCTGCTAGGAACCCATTGAGTTTTAATCTCTTTGAGTGCATACTTTAAATGGTGCACTGGGAAAAGAGCAGGTAGACCATTAGTGATTTACAAGATTGTTGTCCATTTTTCCACTTGTTATCTACACACTTCTTTCTTAAAAACCATTCTCTTGAGATTTTCCTCATATTTTTCACACCCTAATCATTTAAAACCTTCATTATCCCTTTCACCAACATAAAACTTTTTTTGGCAGTGTACATGACTATGTCAACCTATATAGGCCACACTAATCTTGTATTATTATTTACAAAGGCTTACTAAAAACTAAGTCGGTCATGGTTGACATATTTCATTATCTAGTGAGTTTTTGTCAATTTCAATACTAGGTCGAGTGGGTCGACTCTGTCAGCCAATTTTTTAAAAAGGGTTTAGGGTTAGATCCACTTATATAAACACATTCATTTCTATCATTTATTAACTAAAGAATTAAAATATATTATGCATCTACTTATCCACCATTATACTTAGAAACAAGATTAAGGTTTCATACTTTCTATGGAGATATGGATCTTGTCTTATGGAGAAGTCTTTTGAATGCATTGATAGGTTGTGTAGCCTATAGTTGATTTATCTTTGTCATCCTTACATACTAAATTTTTTTATTGCAAATTACCTTGGCCAAGGGAGAGATTGAGGCTCGACGGGTTCGTATTCAAAGGTAAGTATTCATAACTTTGTTCCTCCTTTGTAAGAGTAGATAGATATGCATTTGCACTTCTATTCCATGCATTAGGATTTTGTATACATTGATGTGAGTATATGTCTTCTATCCATGTTTAATTTTAGTGTTTATTACCCCCCCACTTTGTGCCACAATCTTTGGTGAACATTAGATTAAATTTTTGCTTTACTTATTAGAGTTTAGTGAATATGAAAACATAGGACCTAGTTAGGTTTATTATGTAGTTTTGCTTGACTAAAGGCTTTATAACCCTCCCTAGTGATATTATTATGGTAAGAGATCCCTTGGGTAGGTCTAGCAGATCCATATTAGTCATGACCTTGATTATCTATTTTATCCACAATTAGAAGTGTAAGTAAGATCTATCTTCTCCAAACTAGAATTGATTTGTAGATATCTTGCATTTTTCATTGTATACATGCTTTACTTAGCTTTTGTTGTTGGCAAGGAAAACTTCTTTCTTGATAGATAGAATGAGAAATGAAGTTTTGAATAATGTTACATATGTAATATATCTGTAATATTGAGTATGACCAACCTAATTTAACTACTTGAGTATGCCCTACCTACTTTATCTACTTGAGTATACCCTTCGATATATTTTATTGGGAGCTAAAGCATACTTAGAGAATGTTAGGGCCCCAATTTTGCCTTAAGGACCACTGGACCATGCCCAAGCTCTAAATAGCCACTCTTCAATACATTAGATTAAGGAATATACCCTTCATTCCCTTCATAGATCAAGTTGGGTATATATTAGGTTGGGTATAAATTAAGTTATGTTGGGAAACACACTCTATCGGCTACTAGATTGAAACACACTTTTTCGGATTGGTGACTACCTATCTATCTATTTATAAATCTAGTCTACCATGGGCATACTCTCAATGACATATAGATAAAATGAGATTTTAAAAATGGGGTTGGGATTAGAATTTTCAATTAATCTCTAGTCACCCCTATCTATATAGATATAAATTTAAATTCTCAACTCTGGGATTGGGATTATTGTATGCCCAAATCCCAATATATATATGTACGTAATACAATTTCATCTCACATTTTTCCCTACCTACATCATTTATGACAAGGATTAAGGCAAGGGAAGCTTTCCTTCTTGATACCTAGATTTTCTTCACCTAATATAGCATATCAAGGGAAGACTACCTTCTCAATAAATAGTAAGGGAGTAAGGCATACCTATCAAGGGAAGTTTTCATTCATAATATCTATCTTTACTTTGCTTATGTATTAAAGCATAGCTATCAAAGAAAACTTGATTTATGATAGATAACTTTTTTATTGCCCTAAATACTTAGTTATGCCCTACTTGATAAGGCAAGGAAAGTTTACTTCCTAATATATAACTTCATTCTTATTTTACCTACTTGCCCTTTCTATAATGGATTATTACTTATCAATGAAATCTTACTTCTCGATCTATAGCTTGCATATATTCTTTCCATACTGACTTCGTTAAGCCTTACCTACTTAAATTCTATTGTTATCAAGGGATGTTAGTTTCCTGATAGATAGAATGATAAATGAATTTTTTAATCATGTTTAAAATGTAATATATTTATACCATTGATTGCTACCTACCTACTTTACCTACTTAAGTATTCCCTACCTAAATACCTGATAAAATATCCAAGCCATATCTTTAAAGGAGGGGGGAAATTATAACATATATAAATAAAGGAGTGATTAGGGGAAAATCATGCACAATCACAAAGCCACTACACCCACCATAAAGGTATTAGATGAAATGACCCAATGTGCATAATACCCAACATGGTATGAATGATTTGTGTGATGCAATACATATCCATATCATAAAATATAAAAATATCATCTTTATACATATTTCATGATGTTGATGTGATACATAATGAAATCCAAGTGTGGGTAATATGATGTGATGGTTAATTCTTACCCTATTAATATAATAGTTGGTTTTAACTACTTGACATCATTGAATGGACTTCACTATGTATGGGTTGCATTAGTGAGGTGGGCCTATTATTTATTTAATTTTCCTTGATTATAAGTGGATATGGTTTTTTGGTGTCTTTTGGCCTATAAATGACCTAATCACAACTAAAATTGACATGAAGGGGTGTTTTATATCCCAAATACCATATATATATATATATATATATATATATATATATATATATATATATATATATATATATATATAATTTCATCCCACCCTTTGCTTACTTGTTCACCTATTTATTTTGACCTGGGGCCCTCGATACACACTCTCTCCACAATTTGGGCATGGATCACCATATATATCTTTGAATCCTACCAGACAATCAAATAATATCTTTGAGTTCCTTATTTAAGTGAAATAGGATGAATGAAAGAAGAGTTTCCTTTCACCTTATTTGAGTGAGTAAAATTTAGAATTGGAACATAAGCTAATTGAACACATGCAGGAAGCCACTACACCCACCATCAAGGTATTGGATTGGGTGATTAGGGATGAGGAGGGATGAGGAGGGAGTGATAAGGGATGATGAAAGATGGTGAGGTTTAATGAGGGAGTGATTAAGGATGATGAACAATGGTAAGGGTCAATGAAGATGAAGAGGAAGTGATTAAGGATTACGAGGGATGATGGGGGGAGTGAGTAGGGATGATGAGGGATGATTAATGAGTGATTAAGTATGATTATAAACAATGAGGGTTAATGAAAGAGTGATTAGGGATGGTGAGGAATGGTGAGGATCAATGAGGGAGTGATTATGGATGATGATGGATTATTAGGGAGTGACTAGAGATTATTAGGTATGAGGGAGTGATTAGGGATGATGAGGTATGATATTATGATTAGAGATTATGAGGAATGATGAGGATCAATGAGGGAGTGATTAGGGATGATGAGGGCGTAGTTAGAGATGATGAGGGATAGTGAGGTTTAATGGAGTGATTAGGGATAATGGAAAATGAGGAGAGAGTGATTAGGAGTGATGAGGGATGAAGAAGAAGTGATTATGGATGAGTGAGGGATGATGAACAAGTGAAATTAACATAAATTGGTTATTTGATGTGTGGAGATCATCAATGTGACCTATGTTCCCCAGTCACACCACTTTAATTTGAGTTTAAAATGAGTCATTTGTAAACTTTAATTTTTAAAAACCTAGGACTCCTAGAAAAGCCATTAAAAAATTCATTAGGCACAAAAACTTAAAAAATGACTATATGTTTACCAAAAATATACATTAATTGAAAAATTTATGCCTTAAATCTCTAGGTTTAATATTAAAACCTTAAAAATACCTAAGTACTGGCCAGATTAGATTTTGAAAAACTATCTTCCACATTAGATTGGATATAGATAAATTTGTATTGGGAAACACACTCTATAGGGATACTGAATTGGAACACACTACCATATTGGTTACCATCCATCTATCTCTCTGGGAATCCAATCGACTATGGACATACTCTCAATGACATATAAAGAAAATGATAAGTCAACTATGGAGTTGGGATTAAAATTCTCAACTAGTCTCCAGTTGCCCTATCTATATAGATATAAATTTGTACTCTCAACTCTAGGATTTAGATTTTTAGATCCCCAAATACCAATCTATATATGTAAGTAATATAATTTCATCCCACCCTTTTCTTGATTTCTTGACTATTTATTCTATTCTAGGGCTTTGGATACACAAACTCTCCATGGTTTGGGAATGAATTTCCATCTAGATATTTGATTCCCACTAGATAGTTAGATAATATCTTTAAATTACTTATTTGAGTGAAAAGGGATGAGTGAAATAAGAGTTTATTTGGGCCTTATTTGAGTGAGTAAAATTTAAAATTGGAACAAAGTCAATTGGGCACAAGCGGGACGTTATTGCACCCACCATCAATGTATTGGACAAAGTGATTAATAATGAGGAGGGTCAAGAAGGGAGTGAGTACAGATGGTGAGGGATGATGAGGGAGTCATTAGGGATGGTGAGGGATGGTGAGGGTTGATGAGGGAGTGATTAGAGAGGATGAGGAAGTGATTGGGGATGATGAAATAATGATTAGGGATGATGAAGAATGGTTATGGTCAATGAGGGAGTGATTAGATTTGATGATGGAGTTATTATAGATGATAAGGGGTGGTTAGGGTCAATGAGGGAGTGATTAAGGATGATGAGGGATGAGGATGGAATTATTAGGGATGATGAGGGATAATGATGTAATACTTAGGGATGATGATGGATGGTGAGGGTCAATAAGTGAATGATTAGGGATGTTGAGGGAGTGATTAGAGATGATGAGGGATGATGAGGGGCAATGAAAAAGTGATTAGGGATGATGAGGGATAATGAGGGAGTGAATATATATGATGGTATTTCATCTCCCATGTGTGATGGATGTTTCTTTATGATATTCAGTTACATAAATGATCTACTATTGTTTTATTTTTTGCATTTTCTGTGTGATGGATGTTACTTTATGATATTTGGTTATAGAAATGATGGACTATTGCTTGATTTTTTTTCCTTTCCCATGTCTGATGGATATTTATCTTTATGATGTTGTTTACACTAATGATGGAATATTACTTGATTTCTTGCAATTCTCATGTATGATGGATGTTGCTTTATAATTTTTGGCTATTGCAACGATGGACAATTGCCTTATGAAATTTTACTATAAAAATTACTGATGTGTGGGATGTATGTTTTCTCTATGATAATTTAATTGATGGAAAATATTTTCTTAAATGCATCTCCTTATAAATTGTGTTCATTACATTGCTAGTTATGTGAAAATATTTATATTGATATGACTCCTTATTTTAGATGCATTGTTTCCCTCCTTGTGTACTAATTTGTGTGTGAAGGATAAGAAAAATAATTGAAGTTCTCAGAAGATGGGTTCACCCATACTAGATGATAATGCACCTATTATTTTTCCTAGGATGAGTGGTCAATTGTTCAACGTTATAAAATCTTGTATTCACTAAAAAAACCATGTGCACTAGTGCTTGATCTTGGTATGAGGATGAAATTCCATACCAATGATATCTAAATATGGAGGGAAGTGTATATAATACTACAATAGGGTGTTTGGTGTCATATTTTTTGATTTTATCTCTATTGATTATATATGTTATACATGTGTTGCTTTTGTTGTTTGATGATTTGATTACTGCAATGATGGACAATTTCTTTATGATTAATTCATGTTCTATTTTCCTCATTGTGTACACTTCCATGCTTGGAGGAGAAGAAATGATTTTTCCATGAGTATATCAGAGGCCTCCACTTGGGAGTTGAGAAGGGCATAAGACTTAAGGCTAGTGTTTGAGACCATATACCAGTTGCTATCAATGCCAATAATTATTGATGTTGATTGTTGATGATGATAATGTGTGGTGTTGGGTATGGGAGGGTGTGCCTATACTACAACATTTATGCTATGTATCTTCCATTTGGATTGTCCTTTAGTTGTCTACCTTTTTTTATATGATGATATATATATGCTTTTCATCCTTCATTGATAGTTCCATTTGTGTTTGTTGTTGAAAATTGTTGATTTTTCTACTAATGCATCACTTGTCTTATGCAACTAGTCATTTTTATTATTTTACAAATACGCACTGAAAGTAGGTTTCTTATTATTTTTATTCTATTGGTGGAAGCTTTTCATATTTATTTTGAATCTATAATTGTGTGAAATTCACTAACCCATGTGAAAATATATATAATTCTTTCATTATTATCAGCTCATATACAATTAATGTTATAATGATGTTATCAATATTTGGATTCTAACATATGATCACATATAAAATTAGACAAGGTCATGCTTCTTGTGTCAATTAAACTTCAAGGACAAAGTTTCCTAAAGGGGAAGTGTGAACTTCCATGTCTAACATCACCTTAGCTTAGGCCCATGGTTAAGTATTAATTAGCATTGGACCCATTAATTATTTTATTTTATATAATACGAATCATGCCTTGCTTCATATACCCTTTGACTGTTTCATATTATATCAAGGGAAAATAGATGTATGATTATGGTTGTGTTAAATAAGAATTTGATTATATATCTTTATACCATAGAGGTACCATGATGAGTCTAGTTTATGTACAAGAAATTAGGGTTCTTGTTATGTCACACACACACACACACACACACACACACACACACACACACACACACACACACACACACACACACACATTAATTATGAGATGAGTTGGTAAGGGTTTGCATTGAGTCCATCATATAGTTATCTTATTCAACACAATGAAAGTTAGAAATTCAACATAGGACATCTATAGGGAGTGTGGACCCTAATAATAAGAATTAGTGATGTTATTTACCTTATATGCATATGGTTAAGTGACTATTATTGTGATTATAAGAAGCTCATACGAACATGTCCTAATTTTTTAAGACATACTTGTAAAATATTTTTTAAATGCAAAAGGAAATTTGTTCAGTACCCTAATGTCATGTTTTTTCTTTCTTGTAAAAATTGACAAAGTGTTCATTTATTGATGTTTGGTTCCTCAAAATTCAAGTTGACCCTCTCAAGGGTTGATAATTTATGTTCACTATGAATTTGTTTTGGATCCCATTCAAAGCATTGGAAATCTCTTTCAATAAAACATCACACAATAATAAATATTTAATTTTCTAGCAAATAATTATGATGGGAAAATATTTTGAAGCAAATCCTCTCAAAAGTATGTGATCGAGTAAGTGAATAAATAATAATTTATAACCTATATGATTTGATCTGATAACACATGTTTATTTCCATATAATTGGACTAGGTGATGGTTGTCAGTTGGTTAGATCAAGGCACATGAATCTAAAACACACCCCTATGAAGATGATGGGAGAACAAATTAGAAAGGAACAAACATATGAAATTTTTAAAAGTAGAAGTAGAATTTTTATAATAATTAAGATCTAACATAGAAATGCATGTTCATTTCCATACAATTGGAATATGTGAATTGAATGTTAGTTGGGTGAATTGAGATTAGTAAATGATTGCAATATGTCATCAACATGAACCCACAAATTCAATAAGTCATTGATCACTAACTAATTTAGATTTCTCATCCAATTGCCTGAATTTGGCATTGAGGCATTGATCACTAACTAATTTAGATTTCTCATGCATTGCACTAGGGAATGTAATCCTAATCAATGGCTCAATGCCAAATTCAGGCAATTGGTGCCAAGATAATTAAATGAAAAATTTTCCCCATTCAACACGTTTTCTCATAAAAGTTATTTGTTACATAATGATTTATCATCTTGGTGAAATAATTTTTCACATGTGATGTCATTATATATGAAAATCTCACACTTGAAAATTTCCTCAAAATCTAATGTGTGTCCAAGTGCACATGGTTGTCCTAGGTCACCAACGTTCATAGATATTAGCTAAGCATTAAATGACTTTATAATATCGTATCATATTAATTATATTATGATTAATTGATTGTGAATAAATTTATAAAGTGGAAATAAGCAAGATAAATTAGATGTACTAGAGTGGTAGGTCTAAGTTAAACATTAATTGACTTTATATATATATATATATATATATATATATATATATATATATATATATATATATATATATATATATATATATATATATATATATATATATATTTGGAATCAATTGTTATTATCATTCACAAAAGTCACTAATATATAAAATAATGTAGTGAGTGTCTAAATAAATAAAAAGGTGAAATGTGGGAAAATTCTAGTTAGGGAAATTGAGTCTTCGGTGGAGTTAAGTTAAAAATTGGTTTCTTAACTACTTTGAGTGGAAGAAATGTCTACATAAGGGATTATTCTTCATTATATTTGGGTTGGTTCTTATTTTCTCTTAGTCCTAGAAGAGGGCTAGCTACAACTTTGTGTGTACATATACTTTTTTAGATTTATGAATATGATAATACAAGAACGTGAGACAAATGTTACTTTGAGGGTGTTATTGTTATTTGGTTATGGAATGTGATTTTTTATTTGTAGTTATATAAATCCATTAATGCTTCAATATTTCTTCATTTTATATAAAACTCTAATGAGGCAAGCATTGTATTTTAAATCTCTATAGATGGACTTTGTGCCATATGCATGTAATATGAATACATGAATGGCTTTGTGCTTCTATGTGACCATATTCCATGCATTTGTTGTTTGTATTCTTATTTTTATATGAGAGAAAGAGTTCCCACTCACTATATTCCTTTTCTTAATTATCTAAATAGTATTCTATGTTTATTCTATTGTGGGTTTCTCATCTCCTTTTTTCTTCAATTTCCATTTACTCTCTATCATTATTTTTCTCTTTTCATTTCCTATTTACTTTTTGGTTAAAATTATCAAAATCCCCAAAAAACCCATCATACAAGGGAACTGCCCCTCTTAAATGCAAAGGAAAATCACCTATTCCATGTTGATTTCTTCAATGTTTCAATTTTATGCCATTTTTGTTAGATGATTCTAGGAAATAAAAAAATAAAACACAATGACATAAAATATTTTCAATAATATGCCATGTAGGTGCACGTAGTTTACTTTAACATAAATTAAAAGGTTTCACATATAGATACATTTGAGATACAAGATGTTAAATTTAGCATATAAATCCATAACGCTCTATATCAATTGGCACCAATTTAATTGGACATAATATTAGATCATGCACATTATACTATTTCATATATTAGTTGTCACTGATTCATAGGGATGATACTTTTTTAATGTATACATGATATAAGCTCTGTATCACTTATCTAATATTATTTTAAAGAGCTTATACAGAGCTTTAACTCATAGAGATCATAGAAAGGTTGAACACAGAGAATTATTTAGCACACAATAATATTGTTCACTCTATATTAAATTCATTTGACATAATACAAATATATAGAAATGCATCTTATTGTCTAGGAGATTTGTTTACCCATAATATCTCCTCAAATAACTCAATAGTTACCAATAACCTAAGGATGTAACATTGTTATAACATATATTAGTACAACTTAACAAATCACAAAATATAATAAGTTACAAATAAATTTTTAATTGTACTAATAAATTAGTAAGAACTAATTTACCATAGTAAATATTAAACTCTAATATCTCCCCCTTAGATTCTACATGGTAAAACATATCCCATTCTATAATTTTAGCATGCCACCTCTGTGTGCTCATGATCTTCTCAATAACTTGAACTAAAAGTAGAAGAAGGGACACATAAACTTCTTATCAACCATGCACTATCAGGAACACATCTAACCGAACTAGTTGGGAACACGTACATAAACTATCTGCTTATCAACCATTCATTGTAGAGAACATATCTAACCTACTCAATATGGGAATGCAAGCAAGAACTATCTACATAGCATTTAACGTTTTTCATTGGATCATCACCAACCCTTGATAATCATCATGATTGTTACAATACATTTTGGTCAACATTCTACAATGTTTCTATAAAATGAGTTACATGGAGGATACTCACAAGTGAATAAGAATACACATTTAATCTTATTATCACATATGCTAAAAACTAAAAAAAATAAAATATACACAACTGAAATCACATGCCACTAAAGTAGAAGTGGCCCCATCAGTAGTGGCTAACGAGAGGCTTGAATGGCCTCCTTTCTTTGTTGCCTCCAACCTCCTTTGGGTCACTTCTTACTCATCAAATTTGGTTTGGACTCTCAATTTTTGCTTGTCATTTTTGAAGACAAGACCCCCATAATTTGGAAATATGACTTACAAATTGGATGTTGGGGTCTCCCAAAATTACATCTATTATAAGGAGAAAAAATGACTAATAATTTTGACACATTCTTAAAAAATGACTCTATTAATATTTTTAAATCTTTTAATGACCAAATATTGACTTTGGTGACATAAATTAACTTCATTTTAATAATAAAATGACTCAACATAAAAAACACAATTTAAAATTATAAAGAATTAAATTTATAATATAACTAAAAAGTATAATTATAAATTTAACTAATGACAACTATTAACTCAAAATGACATTGACACTTTTTGGATATAAAATTGACTATATTAAACTTGACTCACAAAACAAACTATTCTCAAGACTCTAAACCAAAACTCAAAATTACAACTTGCAACTTGTGACATAAAATAATGACTAAGATTTTTATATTCCTAAATATAAAACTAAATATTAAAGACCAAAAATATAAATACTAACAACACATGAGCCTTTTGCACGTTAATACTTTTTAATAGTATGTTGGAGGACTCGTACATTCCCAACATTACAAAATTCTGTTTCTAAGCAAAATCCATGAAAAATGTGGTATTGAAGACTCTATGAAAATTTTGCTGTTCATCCAACTATGCACAAAACCTTAGATCTGGTATCATTGAATGGAATAATGGTTTGAAGAATAGCTGTAACAAAATTTGTAGACTGCATGATGATCATTAATAATATTTGAGAGGTGAAATGACCAATAAATCACATGATACAATAGATCGCAGTATCGAGCCCTCAAAAAATTCGTCAGCCTTTAGCTAAATAAAATATGGGTTTCTTCACTAATGCAAATCTACCATAAAGAATGAGTACGTGAAATCTTGAATGCACAAATCTACAAATATCTATATTCTAAAGTATATAGCTTTGGGTTGCAGTCATTATGTGTATACATCATGACATAGAACATAAAGCTTAATTTCTACATGTTGAGTACAGTCAAATTTTGATCATATTGGTGTTGCATCAAGGGGTTGAAGAATAATGTGGAATATCCAAGATTAGTGCTTAAATCACTCTACTCGTCTTAGCTTAATTTCTAAAAACAACACTACTACTGGTACAGGTGAAAGAATGCCAATTCTACGATCAACACAAAGAACTATTCTAAAGCATGGATTCTTAAAATTAATTTATCTCATCAACCAAGGAAACCATGAATAATAATGGTTTTAAACTATGCAATATCTCAAGACTCCATAGTTGCTGCTTTGATACCAATGATGGTATTTTAAAGAGCTTATACATATTTTTAACTCATAGAGATCATAAAAAGTTCGAACATAGAGAGTTATTTAGCATAGAATAATATTGTTCACTCTTTATTACATTCAATCAACACAATACAAATATATAAGAATGTATCCTATTATCTGGGAGATTTATTTACCCATAATATCTCCTCAAATAACTCAATAGTAACCACTAACCTAAGTACATAGTATTGTTATAGCATATAACAATAAAACTTAACAACTCACCAAATATGATACATTACAAATAAACTTGTAACCATACTAACAAACTAGTAAGAACTAATCTATCATATTAAATACTAATCTCCAACATTATCAAACACCCTCAAACACTTCCATATTCAAGAGAACTTACATATTCTTCCAAAATTGTAAATAATAACTAAAAATGGGTCATCAACAAGTTTGAATCACTTAAGAACCAAGCCAAAGTTTTCATTTGCCAAGTGTTGAAAGCTAGATCACATGTTGCATAAATTGAATGAGCACTATTGTACACATACATATAATGGGTAGTACTACATGCTACTTGATTTTCTCCTTGGACTATTAGATATGTAGGCAATGCTCAACCAATCATTTGGGATCGGTTGAGGTTAGCTCATCCCACATGTTTCCCTATTTTCCAAATCTAAACTACCATTTAAATGGACACAGGGTTTTGAAGTGAAGAAAACAAAAATTTTAGGTGTTGTGCAAGCAATTAGACTTTGGTATCATACATAAAGACACAATAGAAGCAATCATAGAGGTCTGTAACAAAATAGAAATGAAAAATATATAGGGACATGACCATCTAGTTTGTAACATAAAATTATATGATACTGACACGAGGTTGATAATACTGTCTGAGTGCAGTCAAAAATCTAAAACTTAATATGAACAACTAACAGTCTAGCTTGTCATCCTTCCTATCATTTGCCACTTTTCTCGGTTTTGCATAAAAAATGATAAAGCTAAGTATCTCAAATTATATTTACTTTCTATATTTAACACATTCAATTTTCAAATCAATTCCAATCATTTATATTTATATTTATGTTTATTTTTTATATTCTATAATAAGAATTAATATACCAATTTTTATCCTAATTAAAATTTGCATAATCAAAATAGGATAAAACACATTCATTTTAAGCCTTTGGTGCTTATTTTACTTCCTTTAAAAAGTTAAATGTTGTTAGTGAATCACTAAATCTGAAAAATGTATAGTATGCCTAATTACAATGAAGGAAACAAAGATAAAAGTAGATATTGTTCTCCATGTTACACTTTCATTTTAAGGAGTGTATAATGGTGAATGGTCAACATATTAAGTATATAAATATCTAGATAGACCTACCTTGATGTTGGTAATACACCTAAAAATAAATCCTTATAGCCTCAACTTTAGATTATACAACCCTTGAGTCAAGCCATGAATAGATACGTTGAGCCTATGAAACTATAGGCCTCAAACTAGCACCACCTGATAGCCATGGCTTTTATGTTAACTCCTTAGCTAATGATCTTTGATCAAAGCCACTATTGATTGCATATGCAAAACAAATTCTCATGAAACTATTAGAACCTTTGCGGCCATAATAATGAGGTGTATCGTCTATGGTCACATGTCTACAAGACTAGGCTATATAATTCCAAAGTCACCTAAAATTGTCTAAGGCCTCAACTACATTTAATTACAATGAAATTCCCACCACCATATGCTTAAGGGACCAAGAATAGTCTTTTTTTAAGATCCTCTCTTTTAGTTGTGGGTCAGAATTGACTATTTCTCTTCAGTCGAGGCATGATATTTATGTAGCTGAGCTTTTTTTTAGCCCATTTAGCCATGTTGGAAGATGTCCTCAACTAGTTGTCTCTTTGTAAAATATACATTGAGATCTTCTAGAAAGTTAAGAGCCGTGGTAGATAAATAATATGTGGAAATTAAATATTGGGATACTTGTATAATGACCCTTGATGTCAATTGGTCTAAGGATAAGAGAATAAACATGCATATTTTCTACTAGCAGTAGAAGCTAAACCTTTTAATTATGATTGTGTATTTATAATAAGGGTAATGTGTGGCTCTGTGTGCCATTATGTTCATAAATGTGAACATAAAAGGTAACCATAAAGAATTATTGCATACACTCTTATCTCTATAGAGGCACTACAAAGAGTCACTTTGTATTTGTAAGTAATCTAACTCATTTGTGGCTTGTGTTTCACAGTTGTCAAACTGGACTAACTAAAATTTTATGTTGAACTAAATGTGGTTTATTTTGTTTTTTACATTCATAGATATCATGATGGATAAAAGACCATCCTTATCTGCTAATATCCTATTGAGATTTCATGCTATTTTATTGATGTTTGAATTGGTTCATGCCACCAAGTAGCACTTCCATTAGATGGGAGCATGGGGCATGCCACATGGCACCAAACTTTCTACCCAAAGTCGTGATAGGATTTCCTTGGCATTTAATTATGTGAACCATTTGAGATTTCACATGCATGTTAATTTACATGCTTTATTCAATGAGTAGACTCCATGAACCATTATGATTTTATTTACTCTGGTCCATTAACCATTATGATTTTGACTATGTGAACCAAAAATACGACCTAAGTTAGCAATGGAAATATGGTGGTCAATGTCTTGATAGACACGTGGATATAGTGAACCCACTATCCCTTTTCTACATCAAACATGGTATTGATTGTTGATAATCTTAAGGGAGACTCTATGGCCACAAGGAAGACTTAAACAATTTACTTTTGGTAAAAGGAAAAGGTGGCCTATGATGTTGGCACATGTAAACTTTCCTAGTGACATGTACTTAATCTCTCTAAGGTAAATATTTGGTCCATCCTTATTATTTTTAGACTATGGAACCATTGGAATATTAATTCCACCTTCATGTGTTTGAGTCTATGAACAACTACATGGGTTAAGTCACTAACTTTTTTTTTTTAATGTGAGGCCACATGTGTATTATGAGGATCCTTATTTACTATAAAGTGTCATGGATATTTATTATGAAGTGTGATAATTGTAAACACCTCAATATTTATAATTATGTGGAATCCATAGCTATGCTTACCTTATGAGACCATGATCATGACTCATGTCACCATCCTGATATCTCACACTTAAATTCACCCCATAAAGTTTCAAGCAAGTGTCACTTGCATATAGTGTGCAGACTTGTGACCTTATAAAATATAACCAATGTGAAAATATATATTTGGCTTAATTCATTGTGGTCATGTTAGATTTTAATTGAGTTATGACCATCGTGGGAACCCTTCTATGATCATGTCACTTGGAAAATATAAAGTTGTCCATAGTGATCACATTTAGGAAAATAATCTATGTGATGTATGCAATTTGTGACTCTATAACCTATCCAAACTACCACAAGTGTCACTTTAAGTGGACTAAATAAAATAATGGTGAGTGTTACTGACGACTTAGGCCACATGTTATATGTGAACCTAGTTAGATAGGTGCATTACTTGGATCATTGTCCTAACATCAATGTGTGTTGTGGGGCCATGTGTGTATAGATAAACCCCTTTGTTTTATGAAAGAGGACCAATAATAATTGGTAACTTACATTGGGGCCATGGATAGCCCATGCTAAGGACATATGGTGACCATTCCAACATCACACTCATGGAATTTATTCACTAAGTTTTGGGTGAAACTATTTATGCAAGTGCATGGACATGTTGATTTATAGATCATTATATGTTGTATTTGAGATCCATAAAGGGCCATTGGACTTATTATCATGTGGAAAATATGGATAGTTTGTTAGGTGTGAGTTATTTTGATTCATGGCTACTTTATTTTAATTTCTTCCGTCAAGTGTGAATTATTTTGATTGATGTCCACTTTATTTTATTGTCATGTTTAGTGTGTAAAGGGTTGTATGGCTTGAAACACTATGCAACATTAATAATTATTATACGAAGGCCATGTAGAACACTAGGATTGCATTATAAAATGATGTCCATGTGGATGTAGTGGATGCACTACCTCTATCACCTTGAACGTGACATTGATTTCTTATGTGAAATTCATGATATTATGAGTGTCCACAAATGCATTATTTTACAAGTCTCAATTTAATTTTTTGATTACATCTACAAGGTAAAAATGGATATTAGTCACATAGGTGAGTAAATACCATGTGTATGTTACTATGTGTTGAGACCTTATTTGGTGTCCACTTCATTAATATATCTATAGATTAAATATGGTTTGCAGTGGTTTTATATTTATAAAAGGGCATGCTGACCCATATATATTATGAGACACTATAATATTATAGTGTATTTAAATGGTGTGCACATATATATCTTATATATATTTAAATGTGAACTGTATTTTTGTGAGAAAAAATTATATTGATCATCAATTATTTATGACGTCCAACTTGGATAAAGACACTCTATAGGTTTTCCAGTGAATTACCATAACCCTCATTCTACTTATGTCGGTGAGCATAAGTCAATATGTAGGAAGTGAGGGTAGTGAGCGCAGGCTCATTAGAAATTAACATTTAGGGTGTCCTCATTTGACGGTGCGGTCAAAATTATCTCTCATATAGATCCATACCCCACATGTCTTAAGAGCATACCTCGCATGTACTTTGTAAAATCAATCAAGACTAACCTGGATAAGATATCCATATTAATCTAATATGATTAATTATGGATGATTTCACATTTTTGTTTTGGATTTGTATAAGTTATATTAGTATGTATGCATAATGGTGTTCTAATATCATACCCAAACATCATGGAATTAAATAAAAGGAATAAAATATAGTTGGATTGATGGTAGCATGAGAGGGGGCTACAATGATTTTGCTTTAACATCATTTTTTCCCCTCTATAAATCTAACCATACAAACAAATAAGTCTTAAATATAATAAATCAAACAAAATTAATATAACTTTCAATATTTTTAATCTTAAAGTGGTCAAATAAAAATTTTAAAAATAGTAAAATAAGTGATGAATATGACTACGCATAGATTTTTAAATTCTAATGTTTAAATTCATTTACTAAACCCATTGTCACAAAAGAATAACTAAATATTTTAAATTAAAAATTTAACACAAAATCTAATCTAATTGAATTCTTTTATATTATATGTTTACATAAAACTTAATAGAAATCATGTTGATCCAGTTAAATCCAATTTATATTTTTTAAAAAAATCTACTATTTTAATTTTTCTTATGTTTCCATTTCTAAATCACCTCTTTCTTCCTTTTGAATAATTTTAAACAAAAATAATTGCACAAGCCTTAATATATGTCCACACTAAATAATATAAGTTAAATTGAAAAAAAAATTAACTACATATAAAGAATTTCGATGATGAATTTCACACATTAATATATGTCTTAAACTTTGATATAATTATGTGTTTTCTCAGCTTTAAATATGACTTAAGAATTATAAAACTTAGAAACTAAATAATGCCATAGAGTGGTTAAATTAATTGTATAGATACTCAAATTTAACCATTAAGTGCTTGACAATGTTTATTCTTGACATCTTTACCTTGTTTTACCTATTCATAATTTTGTTAACTTGCAATTTCTATGAGATCCTTCACTATTCTACTCACTGTCTTTAAAAAACTGAAAACATCATTCAGACATTTATATTCTAATTACATATTTTTCAGTCAAATTTCAATAGGCTTTGACCTTTTGGGACAAGACCGTACTAGATCAGATAGGGCCACAACCCAACCTTGTCCACTAATACAACCTTGTCTTGTGCACTCTGACGATTACTTTTCAAATTTAAGATGTTTCATATCATCCATCTTGCACTTTTAACAAAGTTAGTTAATAGAAACCTTTCAAATATACCACTATATAATCACATCAAGGCCACTCAGTACACTACCTATAAACTTGGCAATAACACTTTATATACAAGCTATTGCACATTGAGCAAACGAACCATATTTTATTCTAGTTCTAATTTATTCCAGCAGTCATAGGCCAAGTCATAAGTTATTTTATTTTAGGTCAAGGGTATTCATTGTAAAAAATTCAAGTTAATTTATTGATTACATCAATATAGTGTGAGTATCAATATTCAAACAGTCACTCTATGTAGGAAAACTACATCAGCCTAAGGCCCTTTTTGGCTATGTAGACAAGATTCAGATTATATAAGGTTTTCTAAGGATAGCTCAGCTATTCCTCTTCCCTGATTCCCCCTTTACATTTGATGTTTATTTAGTTTATATGTAGGAATTAGGGTTTCAACACTATAGGTACTTCTGCATGAAAAATTAACACCCACTAATAATCAACATACCAATGCCTCTAACAAATACAAGTACCTAAATAGAAAAATCATCTACATAGTCAATGCAAAAAAGACTATAGTCAAATAGATAAGGCCCTAGTATACCCATGTCTACCCAAGCACGACCTTATCCTAGTGCATTGCATGACTATGTTTTCAAGTGTAACACACTTCAAATATCCTCCCAATCAGTCCTACATTGGTGATCTACCTCCACAATCAACACAAATTTGATTTGAGTTAGTTTGCATATTTCATTGAAAGTGATTATTTATAACTCATTTCAGTTTTTTTATTTTACATTTAGATTTTGTATATTCTAAAAATCTAAATCAAATTAAATATTTTAATATTTATAAAACTTAATGTATTAAATAAAAATAAGCATTAAATATTTTGGTGAACCTATAATTTTATTAAAATGTTGCTTGAATTTTGTCCTATGATTTCATACAAATTTATGTAAATTCATGACACTGAAAGAAATAACCTTTAACTTTGAATATAAATTCAACACCATGAGGCAATCTTATTTAACCTTAGATCTTAATATGACACTGAATAAATATCTTGTCACCTTGGATAACATTTGACACTAACATAATTATTTTGAGCTCAGGCCAAAAATTATTAGCATATATACATAAAAATCTTTCAACTTTTCTTTTCTCTTTATTTTCTATTGTCCACTACTTATTTTTACCAACTACGTTCTTGAAAAACTTTAAAAATATATGGAGAGCTGTCATTTAAGGCTAAGTGGTGACTTATTTTACTAGCACCGTGAAGTGAGGGATAATGTTCTAGTGCCCAGGCCCTAGACAACACTATATACGAATTTTAGTTTCCCCATACCTCATGGTATATTAGAAATGCCTAAGGTCCCTTGTTTACACCATAGCAAACCTATTTAACCATTTGATTTATGGTACACATCACAGGAGCATATCACCCAAGGAATTTACTGTCATTGTTCTCTAAGAGATGAGATAGTGGGCTAGCAACACAATTTAGCCTTTGTAGTTAGTACTCTAGAATATTGGGCCCACACTAATCTATGAACGAACAATTATATTTGAAAGCCCACACAATCATTAAAACCCTTGCCTAATTCACCCATTATACCTTGAATTTTTCTTGTATTGTATAAATAGTCATTAGCTCTTTTGTACATGTAAGATTACTTGATAGCAATAAGCATTTTATTTACATTTATAATATTTAAATTAATTGTATATATCATGGATAGTCAAAATAAATATGTTAATCTTGTTCACCCTCTAGATAAGTTGTTCTCTACTCATGTTGTGCCTTTTACTTGTGATAGTGAATGGGAAAATCATCAAAAATAAGAACTTATGAAATAAACATATATTGATGATTATAATTTTGATTATGTAGCAATGAATACATAATTGATTTTGATGAAACTTAGGAATAAGTGTTCATAGAAATAAATAACCAACCTAACCTTGAGGGAAAAATGCACCTCTTGATATATCCTAGAATCCTTCTTCAGATTCTCCTCTAGATTCCTCTTTAAATCTCTCTTTGGATTCTCTTATAGATTCCTCTTTCAATCCCTCTTCAGATTCACCTCTAAATTCCTCTCCAAATTTACCTTTAGATTCTTCTCGAGATCTTCCTTCACCTTATTCTTTCACAAATAATTTAGATCAAAAAGAACATTCTAAAAAATAATATCTTTTCTCTCTTAAATTTCCACTTACCATAAAAGAGAAGGAACCTCACCCTTACACACCTAACTTCTCTTTCCACCTTGATAAAGCTCTTTATCATTTTTGTAATCATACTTCCTATGACCCTATTCCTCCTTATGATTATACATCAGTTCATTTGCAGAATATTGACCCTAGCTATCCTACTTTAAGGCATTTTCTACCTATAGGTATCCTCTCACATCATTCATCCACCTCTCATTCATCCTTGGCACCTCCCCAACATTTTCGTACTCTTGGAAGTCCCTCAAACACACCTTGGACCCCTCCCAGAACCTTGTTGACCACTCGAGAGGGCCTGTTGACCCAAGCCATGGTTTTGTGAAGGAAATTCATAGCATGGCCTAGGTAGAAGTGGGTTTTAGGGATTCCAATGGCCAAAACATATTGGTTTTTGGTCTTGTGTGGATTGGTGAGGCCTTATATCACTTTGTTTGGTCCATTTTCTCCCAAATGATTCACTCTTACTCTCTCTCTCTCTCTCTTAAATGTCATGCCTTATTAAATCTCTCTTGGTTCATTCTTGGCATTGTTGATTTGGATTGGTGAGAAGGGATCTCAGACACCATTACACATTAGCTTAGAGATTCCATTTTTGTTCTTAGTTGTTCCTACTTCCTTGTGGCTTGTTCTTGGCTCCTACATTTGGAATTGCACCTAATTTGTACACTTGGTTGGATCTCTTACACCATTGTAAGTTCTCACTTCACCTCTTCCATTGCTTTTGGCTCTTGGTTTAGACTTCAGCTTGCATATAGCTTGGTCTTCCTCCTACATTTCTTCCTAGCTTGGATTCCTAGTTGGTAGAACATCTGCACATTCTCTTTGAGCTTGATCTAAGGGCACTTTGATATGCAAAGTGAAAATCCATTGTTGTAGTGTAGTATACATGCTAGGGTTTATGATTTACATGCTAGTTTAGTTCATTTTAAACATGTTTTAGAGTAGATTCTAAATTATATGCATTCTATCAACCTTGAAAATATCTTTCCATTTGAAAGTGTCTTTTATTATGTAGTATTGCTCAATTTGGGATCATTATCTTGCTTGGTATATGCTCTTGTGTTCAATTAGCTCAATTATTATGGTTAAAATTGCATTCTCTCATCATTCACATGTTAGAGATAGTTTCATTTGAACAAAAACATTAGGTTAGGTCTTGAAAATTGTATGCTCCCTCCATCTCTTTGTATCCATTGAAAACATCATTTCCCTTTCAAAATTGCAATTCAATTGATAAGATTGCATGCTTCTGAACATATTTTATGCTTAGTAGTGTTGTCTTATTCAAATAACTTACTTTTTTGTTCTTTAATCATTGAGTGTCACCCCCTTTTTTTTTATTTATTATGGTTATACCCATTCGAGATAATTGCACCCTTTGTGTGTTTGATCATGTTTTTCCTAACCTAGTTTATAAGTCTGCTTATAGCTTGGTGCAAGCTAGATAGCCTTTATAGGTCATGATTAACCCATAGTGTCTCTAATCCAATTGATCATCTAGGTGTTTTCTTGAGTACGTTGCATACCCCTCTACCAGATCCTAGTGGATTCATTCAAATTCTTGGAGCTATATTTTGACACACCTAGTAGGACCTCACATATGGTCTCGCATTAGTTCTAACTTGTTTAGAAATCTCTTAACTAATTCCCCTTTGTTAGCCATTATAATTTACTTTCATTTATGTTTTGGCTCTCACCTTGGTTGTTTCATCCAAATTTGGTTTCATGTTCTTCTCCCTATCATTTCCCCATGAATTTGATTTTTATATTACCTCATGTGTTGTTCTTGTTTCAATACATCCATGGCTGGACTCCCACCCTTGGGATGTCAATCCTATCAGATCTGGACCTCATCCCTGAGCTCACTCATGAGTAGGCTAAGAATTTAATGGAATTCCATAGACACCATAGGACCTAGGAGGCTCCTTTGACCCAGCATAGTGACCTAAACCCTCTCATGTTTTATAGGGAACAAGATTTGCAAGTCTAAAAGCAACATGCTCTCTCACCTTTTCATCAGTCTGAGCACTACATGTCTAAGGATACTTCCTCGAGATATGAGCCCAATATTCATTCACGTATTAAGGGTGAAGATGACCCCCTTTCATGGTTGAGTCTGGTTAAGCTACATGTAATCATTAATGATTGTTGCAGACAAATTCATATGAGTGAAGAGCCATTTTTTCTCCCTAGGAGTAGGTGACATGATTCCTTTAGAGATAGAGATCACACCTATTCTAGTTTAGATGCCTCAATTAGTTCTCATGTGAGTCCCCCAACCCTTTCTTAGTAGGGGACTTTACAGTAAGAACCCCTTTATGTCCCTAGTGAGAGACACAAGCATCCTAACTTGATGAGACACCCACACCATGTGGAGCCCTCTGATCCTCCTAGCACTTCCTTTAGAGTTTTAAATAAACATATTGATTTTGATTGCCACTTATAGAATATAGACCCATGGGATGTGTCTCCTGAATATTAACACCCTCATGTAGACCCTCATCTTGTGACATATGGAGTTTTTCATGAAAGCCTCAGTCACCAGGACCATTTCCATGGTCATGCCACATCATCTCATATGAGACTTTTCTCATGGTCATTCCCCACCCCATGATTGGAATTAATTCCACAAAGATCATTTCCCTCATTGGGAGCCACCTCAATGTCATCCCCTTTGCAATCAAGGTTGTCTTGAGCCTTACTTGCATAGGTAGAATCATGACCCTCACAGGCTTCCTCAAAGAGCTCATCACCAACACACTATCAATTGTGTCTATGAGGATCTTCATAGGAACCCTCTAGCCCCTTGGGTGCATGTTATTCCCCTTCCCACTCATATCCCTAAACTACCTAAGTTCAATAGGACTTGGGACTCTATGCCCACATAACATATCATGACATTCATGATGGTATGTATGGATTGGGAACAAGATGAAGGCATGATGTTGAATCTCTTCCTCGTTCTTTATGAGTTAAAGCCCTGGTTGGTTCCAAAATCTGCCACTAGATTCTCTTTTTAGCTTTCAGTTCCTTTTATATGAATTCCTCCAGTACTTAGATATCTCTAGACCTTTTAACCTTGACATCATATCGCTTACCTCTATAGCTTAGGCCAAGGGTGGGTCAAACTTTTACTTTGTGCATAGATGGCATTCAACTATCTATACATACAAGACAAGGTTCTCAGATGATTAGCTTGATGATATGTTCACATGAGCATTGAGGTAGGAGGTTCACCTTGAGGTCCTCAAGTGTGAACCCACCTATTATGATGAAATTTTTAATGAGTGTATGAATATATAAGTCTTTGAGGTGTGTGTAGGCATTCATCTTATGTCAATCCAAAATTCATCCTCTTCACATGATTACAACTACAATGTGATTGATGATGGTTTCAATGATTCTCCTCTCAAGAAGAAAGATAAGAAGGATAACCATGAAGTCAATGCTCTAAGTAAGAGGCTAACTAAAAATAAGGCCCCTAAAACAAGCACCATAAAACCAAGGATGGTGTTCTTTTATGATGCCACCAATTTTTTCATCTTCCATCAGATGAAGGGCTATGATGACCAGAATTGTGCCACCTAAATGTTTGGTATAAAGGCCTCATCTCCTCCATAGAGTTATCCACTTGTGAATCCAAATCACAAATTAAATATGTTCAAGGAGTCTCTACCTAACCACGATAAGGAATGTAATAAGAAGGAGAAGAAATCCAAAGCTAAGGCCCCTGATTCCTCCTCTTGATCTTTTACCTCTTTTGACTCCTCTTCCCAAGCTAACCTCAAAGGGAGATCCAACCACAAGAGTTAAATGGTCATTGATGTTATCGACATAGCTTCTACTGGGTATGAGTGTTATGTCAATACGTGTTTGGGTTGTACTACTGACCCCATTAGAGATATTAGTGGTGTTAGGCCTTTTACCCAACCAACAAGGGTAGGTAACCCAAAAGTTGGGTTTAACTTTTGGTGTAACATCCATCCTTAGGATAGACAACATTCGTACTCTATCATAGAGTAATTACAAGGCCTTTTGGTTGGGATCTCAATCTAGGACCTTCTTTGCCTTTGCCCTGAGTAAAGGGTTCTCATCTTTGAGGAGATTGGTCTCTCTCACAAGAGTTCATTATAGGATGATGTCAAAGTTTTGTTCAACTCCAACATTTTTTATCACCCTCATCCTCCCATGTTATCTTTCGACCCTACCTCTTTTCCAGATGCTTTGGTTATTATAAAGAGGGCTAGGTTCATGCTCTATATTGAGACCTTCATCAATGATTATTGTATCAAAATATGCATCATTAATAAAGGATCCATATTGAACATCATGCCCCTCATGTGTTTAATGAACTTGGGATTAGTCAAAAGAATCTCTCAGACTCTTGCCACAACTATGTTGGTTTCAACAATGACACATTTGTGTTCGTGGGAAACGTGAAGCTCTAGGTCAAGTTTGGCCATAAGATAGATAGGATCAAGTTTATTGTGTTAGACTTGGATCTTTCAACATGATCCTTGTCATCCCTAGACTACTACCATGCAATCCATCATGTCAATAACATTTCACATGGTCCAGTTCATGCATGAAGGTAAGGTTCACACCATGGAGGCTGACCTAGATCCTTGGGCATTGAATCATGAAAATACAAAGCCCTCTAGTGAGGCTTTGTTTATCTCCTTGTGGGACCCTATATAATCCCACATGCCCCCCACCTCTAATTCTAATTTTATCAAGGATGAATGCTTTGATCTAGTAGAATATTGACCAACATTCACTCCTTTAGAGTTTGGCATGCATCGACCAAGTCACCCTCCTATTCCATGATGTCAAGTTAGATCTTCCATTTTTAGAGACGTCTCATAGGTTATCTCCTCAAATGTTAAGCTTCCCCTATCATTGCACTTCTCCCATCAAAGTATCAGTTCTCTCAATGCATCTCCTATGGAGGCCGCTAGAGTAGCTGAGTTTGATCTCAAGTATTATTTCATTCATGTTATAACATGCAACCTATTCAAGGAGAGAAATGCATACGTCAAGCTCATGATATCTTATCAAAAGGCTCACCATCCTCTCAATCTATTAGGTTTGGAGATTTCACTTTCTAATGGCCTAACCCCTGGCATCCCCATAGTGCATGTCATGGTGGTCAAACCTAAAGATCTAGACCGATCTTTCCCTCCCATGCTTGAGTGTTTTGAGTAAGGCAATGCTATGGATGTAGAAGGATCCATATATTTCAACTTTGGTACTTATGCGAGGCTAAATATCATCAAGATCAATGTCAACTTTACTCAAGAGGAATGGGATGTCTTGGTTGCCTTTTTGCATAAATTTTTGGATGTATTCACTTAGGAATATGCTAAAATAAGGGGCATAGACCCTAAAATCATCATCTATAACCTTGTTATGGATGATGTAGTCCATCCCATTTGCCATTAGTAACAACTAATGGTGGTCAAAGTCTCCTAGTTAGTCAAGGCTAAAATTGAAAAGCTCATCTGATTTGATTTCATCACTACTATTGACTACCCCTAGTGGGTTGCCAACATCATCTTCATCCTTAAAAAGAATGGGGTTGTTCACATTTACATTGAATTTTGATACCTCAACTTGGATTACCCAAAGGATAACTTTCATACTCCTTTGATTGACTAAATTATGGACTTCACGACTGGTTTCAAGATTATATCCCTTATAGATAGATTCTCCAGGTACAATCAAATTTGGATTGCAATCAAATATCAGCAGAAGATGACATTTACTACCCCATGGGTTACCTTCTGCTATATCATCATGTCTTTTGGTCTGAAGAATGTTGAGGCCATGAATCAACATGTTATGACCCATGTTTTTCATGACCTTATCCATAAAATCATGGTGTGCTGTGTTGATGACCTCTTTTGTAAATCCCACAATTGGGATGAGCATGTGTGAGACCTCAAGAACATCTTTGAGTGTCTCATGGAGAATCACATCAGCCTCAACCTTTAGAAGTGTATTTTCATCATCTCAACTAGAAAGCTCCTTGGCTTCCTTATCTTAAGATCATGGTGTGCTATGCTGGTGACCTCTTTTGTAAATCCCACAATTGGGATGAGCATGTGTGAGACCTCAAGATCATCTTTGAGTGTCTCATGGAGAATCACATTAGCCTCAACCTTGAGAAGTGTATTTTCATCATCTCAACTAGAAAGCTCATTGGCTTCCTTATCTTTCAATGAGGCATCAAAGTGGATCTTGAGAATATCAAAGCTATCTTTGAGATACCTCCCTCACAAAACCTCAAGTAGTTGTAATCCTTTCTCGAAAGACGCAATTTTCTTATATGTTTCATCAAGGAGTATGCACATAAATCCATACCCCTCATGTGTCTCTTATGCAAGAATACCCCACTCTTATGATCCACTAAGTTCTAGGTGGTTTTTGAGGAGCTAAATCACATGTTTCACAACCCTCCCATCCTAATGACACCCATTAAGGGTCACAAGTTCATCTTATGCACCTCTATCACTGATCTCTCCATCGGGGGCATGTTGTGTCAAAAGGATGATGCTGGTAGAAAGAGAGCCATTTAATTCATCTCTCACATGCTAGTTGGCCCTGAGCTTAACTATTCTACCATTGAGAGGTAATGCATCTCGCTCATCTTTGCCATGAATAATTTAAAACACTACATATTGGGCCAAACCACTAATGTGATTGTCTAATCTAATCCACTCTGCTATTTTCTTAGTAAGACACATCTTGCCAACCAAATTATGAGGTGGATCATGCTTCTTTAGGATTTTGACCTCTGCATCATTAACCAAAATTCCACCAAGGGTTAAGTCATAGTTGAGCAACTTATCGAGTGCCTGCTACCTAAACCTAGTGAGAATCTAGTTGATGATGCATTCTCTGATGAGATGGTCTATTTAATTGATCAGATCAAGGTATGCAAGTATTATTGGTATCATGACATCATTTTATACCTTGAGACCTAGTCTTATCTCATTAACACCCCTTCATGAGAATGCTTTTAGATCCATAAGCTCGCTACTCACTACATCATCATAGGTGGTGTCTTGTTCAAGAGATGTTTGGACAATGTGTTAATGTAATGTCTACCCCCTAAGGATACCCCTCTTACATTAGAGGAGTCTCATAAGAGTGTTAATAGTCACCACCTAGGAGGGAAAGTTACTTCTTAATGTATCATCAAGATGGGTTACTAATGGCCCACTCTTGTTAAGGATGTCATCTAATATAACAAGGTATGCAAGATTTGCTAGCGTATTAGAGATGTCATTAATTCCCCTATAGGCCTCTTACATTTTTTTTGGTCCTTTGGCCTTTTTTAATTTGGGCTCTCAACTTCATCGATGAGTTTAAACATGCCTCTTCTAATTTCCATCATTAGTTCATCACTGCCATAAATTATTTCATGAAGTGGGTTGAGGCCATGCCCTTCACTAGCATCTATGGGAAGACCTTCACCAAGTTTGTCCTAAACCAACTCATTTATTAGTTTGGGGTCCCCATTATGATCATGGCTGATAATGTCTTAGGTCTCCAAAGCCCAAAGATGTGTGAACTTGCTAAATATTTTGGCTTCAAGATCCATTTCTCCTCTACCCATTACCCTCAAGGAAATGGGAAAGTTAAATCTTCAAACAAGACTTTGAAGAAGATGTTCCTTCGTACTATTACCTAGTCCAAGCATGACTAGCATCTCATGCTATATCCTGCCCTTTGGGCCTACTAAACTAGCTTTCAAATGACCATAAGGGCAACCCCATATGTGTTCATTTATGGGTCTGAAGCCATTCTCCCTTTTGAGGTCTTAATCCCTTCATTGTGGGTTAAGATGTTTGGATCACTTTAAAATAAATAAGAATGGGCCACTCACCTTATCGAGCTTGAAAAATTAGATGAACATTGCATTGACACTCTTGATCACAACCATGCTTATTAATTCCATCAACACCACCAATTAGAGAAATTGGTGTATCCATGTCTATTTTAGGTAGGTGATATAGTGCTCATCTTTAACAAGGAGCACTAGAATAATGGTAAACTCACTCACAAATGGTTTAATCCCTTCATGATCATTACCTCACTATAAAATGGGGCCTATCATCTCATGACCCTTGTGATCCCCTATAACACCCAATCAATGGGTTTTACCTCAATAGATTTCACATCTAGGGCCCGCATGGCCCTCTAGGAAAATCACCTATGGTGGTATGGTGGATCTTTCCCTTCTTCTCACACCACTAACCTCCATGCCACCTGTGTATGTGTGTGCATGTGGGTTCTTTATTTGCAATTCCTACTATTTAATAACATGTATCTAGTAGTGTATATCAAAAGAAGCATACATATCACACATAAAAAACCATACACACATGTGCTAACAATGGTAAATGATTGTATAAATATTGCCAAAAATACATGTTTTTTCTCTAGGTACATCACATGGATTCCTTTAAACCTGGGCTTGCAATCCCTAAAACTACCACATGCATTATGACATACATGATACTCCTTAGTCAGACTATGACTGGGATCTATCTATGGTATTCCTTCAGGTAGAGATCTCAAACTCTACCTTTCGACTAGAGGAGCCATAGTCTCTTCTAGGGTAGCCAGTCGATCTACCCTCTCTTTAGGTGCCTCTACTCCTCTGGTCTACTCTTGAGCTATTTCAACCCTTAGTCAGTCAATCTCAGCCTCTGTTTGGTCAAGTTGTGCCTCAACACATGTTGTAGCTACCTCATGCCATATCGTGGCCACCTTATGTTGTGTTGACTCTACCTCTATCCATGGTATTTGGTATCATACTCTTGTTAGCTTTAGTGATGTTCATGCACCTACCTGCTAATAGTGAATATGTGGCTCTGCCCTCACCAATAGGTGTGTCACCCTCTCTGTGAGTAGTTTTTCCACCACATCAAGGAATATCTCCCTCAATAGTAAGTCCATCTAGGATTTGATCCACCTAGGATTTTGTCTAATTGGGCCAGCCTCCTACACACACACATAAAGAAACTATGTTATTCACATACTAGATCTCACTCAAGGAAGGGTACTAAATATAAGTGCTATATAAAAAATACACTTCTCTAACCTAGTCATGATGATGGTCTTTGTGGACCTCTAGTCAATCATACTCCTCCTTGTGGTAGTGTCCCTCATCATGCCTACCCCTTTCTATTATTGGCTCCCTTACCTTGTCATGGTAGCACTCTCTACTTAGCTCTGGCTAGCCTAAGCTATGTTTGTATCTCACATGTCAACATGGCATATTTCTTTGGATGTTGGGATGCCCCTTGTGGTCCTCAAAACTCTTCTTGGTCCACATATATCTCCACCCCAATGTCCTCTCACCATACCACAAACTTATATGAATCTTGAATGTAAATATCCACTATATCTCGATCTAAAGTGGTTCACATAGGCCCAGTCCTATCTATGAAATATGTAACCTAGGAAGTACCCTCCTCTAGTTCAAGTTATGTTGCACCACCCCATGGTGTCCTTGGATGTGTCAGTGGTAGTCTCTTATATTCCCAAGGTATAATTAAGTTGGGTTGTGTCAATCCCCATACTCCTATGTGGTAGATATGATCCAATTTTTAGTATAATCCACCCAAGAAGTATGAGCCCTAGGAATACCTCTATCCCCCCTCTAATCTCTTGACTACCCTTGTCTAATCTAGTGGTAGTCGACCATGCTCTAGCTAGAGTAGAACTTCCAGACCAATGTACCTACTTTTATTATGCATAGTTATGGAACCCCAATGCCTATTATGTGATCTATACTCCATGGATTTTCTACTCTCGATCGGGTCCCACTAGGTAGAGCTCTAAAAATATTGTATCTTTCACTTGTTGTAGCATTATCTCCCTCTTAGTAGGCTCTACCTTGTAGATATATTTAAAAACCTCAGTGCTCAGCACATCCTCTAGCTTAGACCCCAATAGGAATATGTGCCTCTTAGGCACCCATGTAGTCATTAGTTTGTTCACTAATCCCTTGAGTAATGTAGTGATGGTACGTGTGCCAGTCTTCATAGCCCTACACTCTGTAGCTAATCCTAATCCTCTATAGGTGGTACATTTACCTCCTTGGCCAAATATGATGGTACTCACTCTCAATTCATCACCTCATAGGGTCTCTCTCCCCATGTTGGTCACTCATCAGCCTATAATGAGTCTCCTTCCTTTGATACACTAACTCTACCACATATCTGCAAAATTGAGTAATAAGAAAATGGATCAGTCATGTTAGCTAGGATGGATTAAATCAAGTAAATACATGTTTTTTATCTCTTTTTTCTTCCCCCTCTTTCTAGCCTCTTTTGGCCTAATCTAGGCTATCCCAGGCTCCCCTAGGCCCTTTCTAGACCAAGTCATAGATTTTTGGGTAAAGCCACAGCCTAGCCGTGGGCCAAGTTACGACCTTTATGGCTTGGTAGTGGGTCAGGCCATAACTTTGCCCAACTAGGCTATGGCCTGGAGCGTGGGGTGCTAGGAAGCCCTAGGGCTTCCCAGTTATCCCTCCCCAAGCCACTATTTGTCCTCCTTTCAGGCCTTGGAGAGTTCCTCTCCACTTTCCCAATCATTTTGACTAGTTGCTCCACCTAATTCATCAACTGAATCATCTAGAATTAGTAATAATGGCCTTTGAGCCTCTTAAACCCCAAAACTGACAAAATTTCATAGAGTTTTGCTTAGAGGACTTCCCTGAACCATCGTGTACACCTATGGTGTACCTCTCGCATCCTCATCTACTCCACTTAGGATTTGGTGGATCTTTTGCTCTCCTCAGGGTCTTTTAGAGTGAAAATGAGTTTGAAATGACTCTTTCCCCTCTTTTTCCTCTTCTACCCTCTTTTTAGCTCTTTTTTAAGCCCTTTTTTGGGTTTTTGACCCTCCATTGCATACCAAATCATGAAACCTCTATCTTAGGGGTTTTGGCCCATTCTGAGTGTAATGTCAGTGTTTTTTTATTGGAATCTTTCTTGGGCCTTCTCACCCTTTTTTGGTCCCCATTAACCACTCAAACCTATGCCCCACCTCTTGATCAGCTAGGGATAGAAGTCGCTTATTGTACTTCTTTTATTAGCCATTTATCTATGATTCCATAGTTGATTCATTCTAACTCCATTTTTCTCTTACATCATGGTTATTATATGTGGTCTCAATGGTTGATTATAGTGGTTCAAGATTTTTTATGGTCATTACTGATTGGTCTTCATCTTCTATGGACTCCCTAACACCTTCCCTTGTCCCCTCTTCACATGGTCAGCATTAATCACTCACTTAGATTGCATCTCAGTTGCATTTTCCACCTCCCTTATGCAACTTGCTTACCTTACCTCACTTTGAGATGAACCTCTTATGTCCACTAGTCTTACATCCTCAACCCCCATCATGGTGCACCTATCAGTGGTGATTCACATAGATGGTGGTATTCGAGATAACAAAAGACCCATAACTATAATGTGGGTCATTGATGATCTACGGGGCTATGAACTTATTGTAGCTAGTTTCTTTTTTACCAATGAGATGAATAACGGTACCAAGTATTACATGATTATTGGTGCCTTGACTAATGCCTATGGGTTAGAAGCACGTTATGTGAAATTTTTCTCTAACTCACTCTTATCCATGTCTCAACTCACTGGTGCTTGGTCTGTCCTTAGCTCTGAGTTGCTCCCCATCTTCAAGGTAGCGCATGATTTGCTTTCTTCCTTCAAGGATGTCCAGGGCACCCATATGCCTCATAAGGATAAGACTAGAGTGATTTTATAGTGAATGTCATTCTAGATTGTATGATATGATTTGATATCAATTGTGTCCCTTCTATGCAGGAGGTGGAGTTGGAGCTGGATCTTAGTTTTAGATTATGCAACATTTGCATTCTCGCCCATGGATCATGTTATCAACTTATTTCACCATCATCTTTATCTGGTAAGTATAGATAAAGTTTTATTTTATCATTTTAGTTCTTGCTTTACTTTGATTTTGTGTGGCTTTTAGGTACTGCATAACACTCCTTGTTCATTTGAACATCGATTACTTGTAACTCGAGGGCATATGTAATCATACTTCTCATGACCTTACTCATCCATATGATTATACATCAACTCATGTGTAGATTAATAACCTTAGCTATCCCACTTTAAGGAATATTCCACCTATATGGGTCCTCTCACATCATTCATCCAACTCTCATTCATCTCTAGCACCTCCCTAGCCTTTCTGCACTCCTAGAAGTCCCTTAAACACACCTTGGACCCCTCTTGGGACCCAACTAACCACATGAGAGGGCCTATTGACCCAAACTATGGGTTCTATGAAGGAAAGTTGCATCTTATATGCATTTTTCCTTCACATAACCTACGACCTAGGTCGTAGCCCAGGTAGAAGTGGGTTTTAGGGCTTCTAACAACCAAAAATGACTAGTTTTTGGTCTTATATCGATTGGTGAGGCCCTATATCACTTCATTAGGTCCATTTTTTTCTCAATGATTCACTCTTACTCTCTCTCTCTCTCTGGACTCTTATGCCTTCTTGAATCTCTCTTGGTTCATTCTTAGCATTCTTGAGCTAGATTGGTGAGAAGGGATCTCATACACCATTACACATTGGCTTGTAGACTCCATTGCTTCTCTCAGTTGTTCCTACTTCTTTGTGGCTTACTCTCAACTCATACATTTGGAATTACACCTAATTTGTGCACTTGGTTGGAGCTCTTACACTATTTAAGTTCTCACTTCACCTCCTCTATTGCTCTTGGCCCTTGGTTTGGACTTCAACTTGCACATAGCTTGGTCTTCCTCCTACATTGCTTCCTAGCATGGATTCCTAGTTGTTAGAACATCTGCACATTCTCTTTGAGCTTGATCAGAGGGCACTTTGCTATTCAAATTGAAACTACATTTTTGTAGTGTAGTATACATGTTAGGGTTTATGATTTACATGCTAGTTTAGTTCATTTTGAACATGTTTTAGAGTAAATTCTGAATTATATGCATTCTCTCAACCTTGAAAACATCTTTCCCTTTGAAAATGTTTTTCATTATGTAGGATTTATCAATTTGGGATCATTATCTAGAATTTTATATGCTCTTGTGTTCAATTAGCTCAATTGGTATGATTAAAATTACATTTTAGGTAGATGCAGGATAATGGGGGACAAAAAGGGGGATATAAAGTGACACCTTCTTTATGAAATTAACAATAGTTGAACTTGAACTTGGAGAGAATGTTAGAGACACTTTGAAAATAAATTTGACAATGACATAAAAAATGAATTATGGTATTTTGAATTTAGTTTATAAATATATAATTTTTTCCAATACCTAGATGATAAAAGTGTGTGAAATAGATGCATTTATGACAATAAGTTGGTAATTTTTTGTTAAAAGATAAGGAAAGTGCATGTGTATGAACACACTTTTTTTCAATAAATGTTTGAATTTTTGTATGAAATTTAATATATAGATAGGTGAAAGTCAAAGATTATTTAGAATATTTTTTATTAATTTTTTATTATATATATAATTTTTTAATAATTTTACAAGTCAAGACAACTGAAAAATTGAAACTACAAGTGTACGAACACAACCTTTTGACTTTAACTTCATGAATTTTTATTTAAAAGCATAGTTGACAATATGAAAATCATTTTATAAACTTTCGATTAATATTCAAAAAGTTACAAGGAAATTTGTGATGATATGTATATAGTCCATAATGAGATATGTTATGTATAAATTAAGTAATAATCATAAATAATATTCTAACATTAAAAAAATTAAATATTCTAAAACCACACTTTCTCTTCCACAAACCCATATAGTTTTTTTTAAATAATAATAGTCGCCTAAATAGATGTGTTATTAAATACGAAAAAGACACCTAAATTTCCTAGAAACTAAGTGGGCTGCTCCATGACTAATTTCAAGGTAGGTTTGAACCTCTCCAAACCTATTCCCAAGGCATATTTGGCAAAAAAAGGAAAATAAAAAAAAATTGAAATGTTTAAAGGGTGTACGCGCTTTGTAAATGGTGTACGCCCCTTTGTAAAGGGTATACACCTTTTATAAAGGATGCATGCCCTTTGCAAAGGGCAAACTCCCTTTTCAAAGGGTGTGCGTCCTTTTCAAAGGGTGTATGCCCTTTTTAGAATGCAATTTTTTTGTTTTCAATTTGAGGTGTTTGGAACATAATTTTTTTTTCAATTTCAGGAGCAGACATATATTTAGTAAAATAAATTTAAAGTATAAGTTTACATTTAATTTTAATTTTATATTCTTATACTTTAAATTTATTTCACTAAATATAACAAATTAGGGCTACTCAACATCTTCTAAAATTGATTACAGAGCTATAGGAGTTACCATTTAAAAATTAGTTTTTCAAATTCATTCTAGTCAATACTTAGTTTTTAGAATTTTAAGATCAGAAGATAGAACAGAAAATGAGGTTACAAATGATGTTACATATGTAATAGATCTATACCATTGATTATGCCCCATATTTCACCTAATTGAATATGCCCTACCTACTTTACCTACTTGAGTATGCCCCACTCGATTGAATACCCGAGCTTGAAGGTGGATTATTAAATAATTTGTGGGTTTTTTAATTAGTGGGTCTATCAATATGCATAAATGGCTTCCTTGTATCATGTAACTTATAACATACCTATATTCATGATATAGTCACTCATACATGACATCAATTGCATACCTATTACATATATATATATATATATATATATATAATTTGTGGGTTTTTTAATCAGTGGGTCTATCAATATGCATAAATGGCTTCCTTGTATCATGTAACTTATAACATACCTATATTCATGATATAGTCACTCATACATGACATCAATCACATACCTATTACACACACACACACACACACACACACACACACACACACACACACACACACACACACACACACACACATATGCATTCACTCATACATGACATCTACCTATAATCATGATATGATAAATTATACCTGACATGAATGTAGCTAATCACCCTAATAGACTCCATTTGAAATAGAATAAATCAAAAAACCATTCAAATTCATTCTAAAAATATATCACATTCTAAAACAAATGTCAGATATATGGTCAATCCATGAATTTTTCGATTTCCAATCTCATGCATTATTCTAAAGTCATGTAGAATAAAGTCACATTCTATCACTCCAAATTCACATAGGACACTCCCTTATTGATCCTCATCATCCCTAATCACTCCCTCATTAACCCTAGTATTCATGCTTATCATCCCTATTAATTATCTCACCAATTTTCATTGTCCCTCATTATCCCTAATCACTCCCTCATTGGTTATCATCATCCTTCATTATTACTAATCACTCCCTCATCAACCCTCATCATCCCTAGTCATTCCCTCATCATCCCTCATTATCATTGATCATCCCTAAACACTTCAAGTCATAAAACCTAATCAACCATAATCATACATAATCACTCTCTCATCATCCTAAGCATCATCCCTAGTCAGACTCTCATCATCCCTCATCATCCTTAATAAATCCCTCATTAACCATCATCATTTCTTATCATCCCTAGTCAATCCTTCATCATATTTCATTGAACCCCTAATCATCCCTAAACACTCATTCATCAACCCTCATCATCCTTAATCATCCCTAATCACCCCTCTTCATATGTCCTCATCCTTCAATGTCCCTAATAACTCCCTCATTGTCACTCATCATACCTAATCCCTCTAACATCATCCCTAGTCACTCCCTCATCTAGTAGAGTGTGTTCCAATCCAGTAGTTAGTATAATTTTTTTTAGACTGAACAATATCTTTTTCAAATGAATATTGAATGGTGTTTCAATTCTTTTTGTTCTGATTGGAATATACTAGGGTTATTATTCTCATTCATGTCTAGTAAATTAGATAGGGTCATGATGGATTACTCTAGGGAGATTGTTGAATGATTTACATGGTGAAAATAAGATAATATCCTCTTTGCACTTACATGGAAAACATTCATTTTGAATGATGAGCGATGATAAAAATTTATGATAGACAAAAAATTAGCTCTTTGCACTTGCTTCGTATGAGGTGAAATCCTTCTTCTAGACACAGTTGTTGCCAAATCATTAATAAAAAGAGCTGCATCATTTTGGATCTTCTCATGTTTATGAGTTATTCTCAAATAATGATGTGGATCATGAGTATAAATTATTAGCATTTGTGCCATTGAATTTTTTATGACATATTTTCTCTTTACATTGAAATCTTTACACTTATGTAGGAATTATGATAGGAAAGTGGAGAGGGGGTTGAGCTAAACTCCAATGCTTGCATCATTACTTTGTAGTATGGTCTCCACAATGTATGTTTAGTGTTTGTAATTTAGGTTTCATTTTTAGGGTTTTAGGTTAAGGGTTTAGGGTTCAAAGTTTATAGTTTAGTGTTTGGAGTTGATTGTTTGGGTTCTAGCATTTAGGTTTTAAGGTTTAGGGTTTATCTAGTTTTAGGATTTAGGGTCTATGGTTTTGGGTTTGAGGTTTTATGGTTCTAGATTTGTGGTTTAGGGTTCAACTTTCAAGGTTTATGGTTTAGTGCTTAGGGTTTTAGGATTAGGGTTTAATGTTAAAAGTTAAGGGGTTAAGGTTTTGGGTTTAGGGTTTAAGGTTCATAATTTTGAATTTTGTGTTTATTGTCCCCAAAAATATCACTCATTTTTGGGACAACATATGAACTATTTTGGTCCTGCAAGACCAAAATTGTCTCTTCCCTTTTCAAAAATTGTTTTGTGCATTCTAATTCTCTATTCTTCAAGCTTTTCAAAAATCTACGGACTCTGCAGGCTTAAAACTACAGACTCCACAAGCTCATTTCTACAGACTGCAAGCTTGAATCTATGGACTCTACAGGCTTGAATCTATAGACTCTGCAGGAAGAAAATATATAAACTTTGCAGGAAAGAAGCAAGCTCTCAACACTTAGGCGATTTCAAAGTTGGTTCAATGGTAAGCTTCTAAGTAAAGATTGAACCATTGAACCATTGAATCGTTGAACCTTGAACTAAAAAGGTTCAAGGGTTCAATGGGTTCAAAGGTTCAACATCATCAACAAGAGTTAAGCGCATTTGTCAAGGTTCAAAGTTTAACCGCTTCAAGGTTCAACGGCTTCAAAATACTTATCAAAGAGAAGAAGGCTTGAACCATTGAACCGTTTTGGTTCAAAGGTTCAACGGGTTCAATGGTTTAAAGGTTCAATGCACAGTTTGTTCAAGTGGATAAAGGACTTAGCCAAATAAAGGGATTGAACTGATTGAACCATTAAACCATTGAACCAAAGTTGGTTCAATCGGTTGGTTCAATTGATAGGTTCAAGGGAGTGCCCCAAAGCAAAAAGACCAAGTGCCCTTGGGGAAGGCAGGGAACATTGGTTCAAAGATCAAAGGAAAGAAGTGATTGAACCAATAAAGTTTTTGAACCAATAAAGCGATCAAAGTAAGAAAGTGATTGAACCAAAGAGTTGAGAAGGCCACTCAAACCATTGAAACAGTCAACCAATGGCGTCACCGTGGACATAAAATTTAAGGTAATGAAATATTCACTAAGTTTCAAATGTGGCACGAAACCTAAAAACAAACTTAGTGACCAGCTGAAGAAGGAGCTGAAAGAGCTAGCAAAGCTAAGAATATAGCCTCGAGGGCTCAAATTCCAAGAAAAAACAAAACCAAAAAGGGGGAAAGATAGCCTGAGAGATTAAATTCTAGAAAGAGACAAAGCTAGAAAGGACAAAAGCAAAAAGAGAACAAAAATATCTGCGTAAAAGTTATTTCGGTAGCTGGAACAGTCTATAAAGTAGATTTTTGAGCTTGCAAACATTGAAGGCACAGCCTATTGGTCTCCTTTGGAGTAAAGACAAAATGGATAGCTACACATATGTTAGAGGGGATAGACCAGATGATCTAGGCTCAGGAGAAGACATATGGAATGAAATGACATGCCATAGTTAAGACAACCACCCTATTTTCAATGCACTCCTTTAACAAACCTGCAAATGCATTCAAGGCATTGAATGCACAGCATGGGCCATTCTGTGGAATAAAGTTCCAATTCTTTCTTGGCTGCTATATATTTTAATCTCTTGTATCATTCTAAGGGAGATCTTCTAAATACAGAAGCAAAACTCTGCCCAAATTAAAAGGCATTACTGAGACTTTGAGCTCAGATTATTGTTCATATTTCTTTGATTGAATGAGAAAGCAAGTAACTTATAGACTTTGTGCTATTATAGCTTGTGTTACTTTAGGAAATTGTTCTTATGTCTATTTCCTAGAAGCATTCTTGTTTATTTGATCTAACAAGCAGAACTAGTGGAAGTAATCAGGAAGGTGTCTTGAAACCAATTACTTTCAGACTTTGTGCTGATATAATTGTTTTCAGTGTGTGTTTTTAGTTTCTTTCTGTGTAAAGGACCTTGGAATGACTTTGTACCCCCATTGTTCCTCGTATTTCACTCTTAGGCAGTCAAGGTGGAGACTTTGTGCTACATCTTAAATTGTTGGTTACTCTATACTCCATTACCAATTACTTATCTTGCCTGAAAGAACTCTTGATGTCCCCTGCAAGAACACTTCTAAAAGAAGAGAAGTGGCTTCAATGTTTTCACCAAGATTTTCTCCTCTGTTTGTGATCATCATCTCTAAAAAAAGAGATATGAATGGTTTATCCTACCCTCGAATATTATTTTTAACTTATATTAATAGTATATAGCTCCTACGTATTCATAGGGAACCTCCCCTTGATGAGAGGAGAGATTTGTCCCCTATTGATGTAGTAAACCTGCACATCTGGCCAACCAATCTCCCTATGTTGTGGTTGAAGATACCTATTTTGCTCACCAATTAGCTGGTTGACAAAATATTCACCCAACAATTTTTTGGTGACTCCACTGGGGACGAACATGCAGTCTGAAGCCTCAAGTTTCAGATTGAAGCAAATCCTTCCCTTATCCATTATATAGACTCTGGCAACTCCATTTTGTGTCTTACCCATTATCATTATAGCCTTACCATTTTCCTCCATCTCCATTATTTTATCTAGTCTACAAAACCAGAGTTACTGGAAAAGATTGCACAGTTTGAAGCCTCAAGCCTCAAGCTGAAGTAGGGCCAATTCTTTTCCATTTTTGTTTTGCAATCTGGCCACTCCAACCAAATTTGTTATCCCTATTTTTCATAATTAAATCATGGTAGTTCGAGGCCCCTGGAGTAACTCTTTTGGCCCACTCAACTTGACTCCACCTCTGCATGAACTTCCACGCAGCTCAAGAAAGAACTTCCCTAAATTCTTTAAACATGGGAGAGTTCACCCTGATGAACATATTGTAGACTTCAACATAGCCTATGGTGTGATAGGGGTGGAATTTGAAGACGTGGCAGTCAGGATTTTTGTGGAGACCCTATAAAGTGCTACTACAGAGTGGTTCTACCATCTATAGGCTAGATCAGTGAGAGACTGGAATACCCTAAAAGCCAAGTTTGAAGCAAGGTTTAAGCCCACAGAGGATGCCCATGCCTTGCTGGCTCAGCTCACCTAGATGGAGAAATAGCCTCATGAGCCTATGAGAGATTTCATTGCCAAGTTTGACAAGTTGAGAAATAAGATTCTTATAATTGCTCAGCCAACACCTGAAAACCTCAAATACTTTTTCATCAATTCATAGCTACCTAAAATGAGTTTTTTGCTAAGACGTGCTGGCCACATAGACCTTGCTACTACTTAGGACTTGGCTATTGAGGTTGAAGATGACCTTATCTTGGTAGGAAAGATAAAGAGAGATCTTAATAGAGGTAAACCCTCTTCATCTTCTAAATACTCACCCACAGCCACCACTGATCAAATGGTACAAAAGCTAGAAAATAAATTACTAGCTTTGAAAAGGCAAATGGCATAAGGTATGTCTTATGCTCCTTCATACAGAGATGTACCAAGGAGAACATTCCCCAATCAGCAATATCAAGGCAACACTACCAGAAGTCAAGGGCAACCAAATCATCTTCCTCCCCCATAGAGGAACCTTGCCCTTGAAACACCTCCAACCAACTCAGCAGTTGGATATCTAGAAATAGAACATGCTTTCTCTTTCCAACGTGAGTTTGAGTAAGAAAATGATGCTGATCTCTTCACAAAAGATCAAGAAGAATCAATTGGTGACTCCCACATTAGTTTCTTAAATTACCAGGATGAACCCAGAAGTGAAGATGAAGCAATCGAATGATCATACATAGTATTCACCTGGTCTAAGAATCAATCAGCCAAGCAGGCTGACAAAAAAAAGATAGAGGAGTGACCCTAACTAGCAATTTCAATTGCTAAGCAGAGAACCCCTCTTCCTTTCTGATCAAAGGACCCAGTGATTGCCAGAAAGGTAAGTACATCAAACATTTTTGCACCTTCTACTTAAAATTTGTAGAACAGTCCTCCCCCTACCAAAAACCAAAAGGATGAACTCCCATCCCCTCTTCCAAGTCCATTTTAGTCATATGATATAATTGATCATGTCAAGAAATCCAAAATTCAAATGACTAAATTTGAATTCTTGCAAGCCAATCCTGAGTAGTTAAACATTGGTGGAGAACTAGGTGTGGACCTGTCTGAGGCAAAAATTGTGGTCACCCAAACGTCAACTCCTACAGCTCAAATTTTTTTTGAGCCTTTAGGTAGGGGTAATTACTTCTTGACCAAAGAGGATGCTCATGTCTCAGCTGATAAAAGTCTCGTAGCTGGCAATCTCGGATTTGATCCAAATAGGGCATCAGAAGAATTGGTAGAGCATAGTATAAATGAAGAAGGATCTTCCATCTCTAATGAAGAGAAATTTAATAGAAGATCAACTTTTGATGATGCTTAGATCCTAGAATTTGATGGCAGCAATTCTTCAACTAATGCTGGAGCTGGAATTGTGTTGATATCTTCTCAAAGAGATATTTTTCTTTCATGTAAGTTGTATTTCAACAACAATAACAACACAGCTAGATGTGAATCTCTGTTGCTCAAATTAAAGACTGCTCAGGATGAAGATATCAAACTCCTTCACACTAAAGGAGATGCTGAGCTGATGGTTTGTTAGGAGTTTGATGCTGACAATCAAAACATGTGCTAGACTGAACTAGCAAAATAACAAGCTATGGTAGTGGACCATACTACTGTACTCCAAAGTCAGCAAAAGGAACTCTTTGCCAAGAGAGCAAGGATTTATGGTTTTTAAATTGAAGATCACGTCTTGCCATGGAGCAAAAAAAGAGAGCCAAAAGGAGTGCATAGAAAATGTGATTTCTAGTAGAGAGTTTTATTCACCCATCACCGATTCTGGGGACAAAATGGTTTCCTACTAGTTTATCAGGACAGAACACCATTTTCATTGTCTCACAATGGATAGCATCTGAAGCACTTCAATTCCTGAAGTGTCAAATAAGTTCACCTATACATATGTATATTTGTATAGTCTTTGTTTCTACTTTGTGTTGTTTATTTTCATTTTTTGGAGCCTTTCTTTTTGTGTAGCATGACTCCATAGTCCAATGGCATACTTCAAGGCACTGGAGATTCTAGTTTCTACTCCCCTCAGCTGTTCCAAGTTTTCAACTAAAGGAAGTTCCCCAACTGGAGCTAGCTATTGTCCCCAAAAATATCACTCATTTTTGGGATAACATATGAACTATTTTGGTCCTACAAGACCAAAATTGTCTCTTCCCTTTTTAAAAATTATTCTGTGCATTCTAATTCTCCATTCTTCAAGCTTTTCAAAAATCTATGGACTTTTTAGGTTTAAAACTATGGACTCCGTAGGATCATTTCTATGGACTCTGCAAGCTTGAATCTATGGACTTTGTGGGCTTGAATCTACAAACTCTATAGGAAGAAAATCTACAGACTCTGAAGGCCAAGTTCTATGGGCTTCGCAGGTTGATTTCTATGGACTCTGCAAGAAAGAAGTAAGCTCTCAACACTTAAGCAATTTCAAATTTGGTTCAACGGCAAGATTCTAAGCAAAGATTGAACCATTGAACCATTGAACCGTTGAACCTTGAATCAAAAATGTTAGGATCTATACAACAGAATTGATTACTCTTGTGCAAGCAACTAAATACGGAATTAAACTAGAAAGAATAAGTAACTAGAATCAGATAACAACAAAGAATAAGAGATACAAGAAAGAACCCAAAAACTTGTATTAAACTCTTTCAGAAGGAAATAAAATAAAAAAATCTCTCTTTCTTTCACACCTCTCAGATGTACAGATCTCTTTCCTTCAAGAGTTCTCTCTCAATTACAACCAACTCCAATACCCAAATTGATTCACATTTACAAAATGTAGTCTTAATAAGCTATGAAAAACTAATCTTATATATAAAACTAAGATTCATGAGCATGCATTCTCCACCATTAGATATATCACTTAATCAAAGGTTCAAATCAGTCCTACCAAAAATAGAAATGTGGACTCAATACCAATAGTTATACTTTTCATGCAAACATTATGTTCTACCACAGAAATAGATTCTAGACACACAGGTGACCGACGTCAGTCCCTGTTGGTCTGCACATGATCGATGTCAGCCAATCCACTACCAACATCGGTAGCTTCTGGTCTACTCCTAACCGGTGTCAGTGATTATGTAACTCCAGCAACTTGCATTCGCTCATCTGGTGAAGCTTTTAGCTCCACAACTCAACAATCTCCCACTTAGAGATAAACCGCTGCACCTGTACCTGTACAGTAACATCTTCTAGCTCCTCCATCTTCAAACTCAATCTTGAAGACCAACAAAAGTTAAATGAAGATTCAAATTCTCTTTTGTTACCGGCTTGGTTAATATATCAGCAGGGTTCCTATTTGTATGGATCTTTTCCAGCTTCAACTCACCATCCTCCAATACCTATCTAATGAAGTGGTACCTAAGCTGTATATGTTTGGTTCTTGAATGAAAGGCTAAATTCTTTGCCAAATGAATTGCACTTTGACTATCACTATATAATCTACAACTCTTTTGCTCCTTTCTCAACTCTTCCATGAATCGTGTCATTCATATCATTTCTTTGCTAGCCTCTATGACTGCAATGTATTTTGCCTTTGTGGTTGACAAGGAAACAACCTTCTTCAACTTTGAAATCCAGCTAACTACCATTTCACCAACAGTGAAAACATATCCTGTGGTGCTTTTTCTGCCATCCAAGTCACTTGCCATATTCGAATATACATATCCATGTAGAGAAGTGTTTGAACCTCCATAACATAAATGCCTACTGCTGGTCCCTCTCAAATATCTGAGAATCCACTGAACTGCTTTTCAGTGCTCCTTCCCTGGATTGGCCATAAACTTACTGACAACTCCCACTGCTTGGGCTATATCAGGTCTAGTACATACCATTGCATACATTAAGCTTCCAACTGCTGAAGCATATGGAACTTTATTCATGTACTCTACCTCATCATATGATTTTGGACACTATTCTTTGATTAACTTAAAGTGTCTAGCCATAGGTGTACTTACCAGTTTTGCATCTTGCATATTGAACCTCTTCAACACCTTGTTCACATAACCCTCTTGAGACAAAATTAAATTATGATTTTTTCTGTCTCTCTTGATACTCATGCCAAGGATTTTCTTTGCTGCTCCCAAATCCTTCATGGCAAATGTGTGAGCTAATTTTACCTTAAGCTCATCAATATCCTGCATGTGTGAACTTGCAACAAGCATATCATCTACATACAGCAACATGATAATATAACTACCATTATCCAATATTTTGAAATAAACACAATGGTCAGATTGACACCTACAGAAGCTATGCTCTGTCATAAACCTGTCAAATTTTAAATACCATTGTCTAGGAGCTTGCTTAAGACCATATAAGCTTTTCTTCAATCTGTACACAAGTTTATCCTTACCCTTGACCTCAAATCCTTCCAGCTGATCCATATATATTTCTTCATCCAAATATCCATGAAGAAATATTGTCTTAACATCAAGCTACTCAAGATGCAAATCCTCAATATCAACTAAAGACAATACAGTCTGAATAAAAGTCATTTTTAATACAATAAATTTTTTTTCACCAGAATCAATACCTAGTTTCTGTGAAAATCCTTTCACTACCAACCTGGCCTTGTGTCTCACCTTCCTTTAACCTGTAAACCCATTTTTTTCAGTGTTCTCATTCCAGCTGACAACTCAACCAAATCTCACGTTTGGTTCTCTTTCAAGGAATCAATTTCTTCATTCATGCCAAACTCCCATTGTTTCTGGGTTTCCACCTGCATTGCTTCATCAAAACTCTCTAGTTCTCCACCATCAGTGAGCAATAAATAGAATAAAGAAGGGAAATATTGAATCAGAGGTTTGCTTACCCTTTTTGACCTCTTCTTGGGCATTTGAGACTCAATCACAGCAAGCTGTCTGCCCAAATTCTCTATCAGGGACCGATCTCGGTCATCTCTAGGTCTGTACCTGACCAACGTCAGTTCCACATGACCGAAATTGATTTTTGTATGATCGATGTCGGTTACAAACTGACTGACATTGGTTTCTTGACCGACGTCGGTTTCTGCTTGACTGACATCGATGTCTATGTTTTCTTATTTGTGACCTGCAAGCTCATTTTGGATCATCACTTCATCCAAATCTCCATTGCTCTGCTCAAATTAATTCAGCTTCTTGAGCTGATCACTGTAAATCACCTTCTCATTGAAAACAACATCACAGCTCCTAATTATTTTGTTAGTTGCTAAATTCTAAAACCAAAATCTAAAATCTCCAGAGCCATAACCAATAAATGTGCACCTCATAGACTTGGCATCCAGCTTCTTTCTATTTTCTTTATCAATGTGCACAAAAGCTTCAGAACCAAAAACTCTGAGAAATAAAAGATCTACCTTTTTACCTGTCCACGCCTCTTCTGGAATTCCACCATCCAAAGCAGTAGAGGGTCCTTTGTTAATCAGGTAAATAGTAGTATCTACAGCTTCTGCCCAAAACTATAAGGGCAAATCAGCATGTAACTTCATACTCCGTGCACACTCCAATATAGTTCTATTCATCCTTTCAACAACTCCATTTTGCTGAGGTGTCCTTGAAACTGTCCTTTCCCTTTGTATTCCATACATAGAACAGTAATTTCTAAACTTATAGCTGCAGTACTCACCACCATTGTTAGATCTAAGGCACTTCAATCTCAAACTTGTTTCATTCTCAACTAAAGCTTTCAAGTTCTTAAAAGTGTCAAAAACATTAAATTTATTTTTTATACAATAGATTCATACCTTTCTTGTAGCATCATCAATAAAAAAAACATAATACTGTGATCCTCCAATAAAAGCTACCTGAGCTGGTCCCCACACGTCTGTGTGAATAAGCTCTAATTTGTGCTTCCTCTTTGTTGACTCAGTCTTGAGAAATCTCACTCTCTTCTATTTCCAAAAATATAGTGCTCACAAAAATCTAGATCTCTGCATTTCAAATATAAAAGCTTACCTTTTGACTTAAGAACAGTCATTCCCTTCTCATGTGGTCGAGCCTACAGTGCCACAACTTTGCATCTACATCTGAAGTAGATAATATAGAAGGAGAATAATCAGTAATAAAATTACATAAATAGAGAGTACCTACTCTCTTACCTCTGGCTAATACCAGTGCACCCTTGAAAACTTTCTAATATTCAACTGTGAGAGTTACTGTGCAACCCTCATCCCCCAACTTTCCTACAAAAATTAGATTCCTCTTCAGGATGGGTACATGCATGACATCTTTCAACACCCATGTATTGCCATTCTGTAATTTCAGCTGCACTTTTCCTTTGCCAATAATTTTACAAGGCTCATCATCCCCTAAATAAACTTTTTCAAAATCCCCTTGGACATAATCACTCAAAAATTCTCTATTTGGGGTTGCATGGAAAGAGGCGCCAGAATCTACAACCCAAAATTCTATTATATTATCCAAAGAAAGTGTAAAAGCATCTTGTGCAACAATACCTACAACTTTTGCTTCTTATTTTACCTTCATGTTGATTATCATCTTTGACTTTCAACTAGAAATTTTTCTTTGCATGCCCTTTCTTTCCACAATTCCAGCAGATTACATTTCTGCCATTTCTGGATTTGGATCTATTGCTCATATTTGACTTTGACCTTGATCTCCTTTGCTTGCTCTTATTTCTTTGCCTTCTCCTGCTTTCAAAACTTAAAACATTACCTGATGTTTCCCCTGTGCTTATCCTGCAAATTTCTTCATTCAAGATTACACTAACAACATCATCTACTTTCAAGATATTTGAAGCAGATGCAGTATTACTAACTGCCATTACTAAACTATGCCAAATTTTAGGTAAAGAGCATAAGATTTAAAGAGCCTTAATTTCATCATCAAAAACTATTTTGACTGAATTTAATTGATTTATAATTCCATGGAAATCATTAAGATGATTAGATACAGATCCACCTTCCTGCATTTGAAAATTAAATAACTGCTTCATAAGATATACCTTATTTAAAGCTGAGGGCTTTTCATATAAATTTGCTAATGTATCCATTATCTCTACTGTTGTCTTTGCCTGTGATAAGTTGGATATCACAAAAGATGCTAGACTCAATCTTATAGATCCAAGAGCCTTTCTATCAAGAACATTCCATTCTTCATCTTCCATATCTATGGGCTTCTTTGAAACCCCACCTAACGGTAAGTATAGATCTTTTTGATACAGATAATCTTCTATCTACATTCTCCATAATTGGTAATTCTTGCCATTAAAATTCTCCATTCTAAGTTTACTTTCTTCTGCCATTGCTTTGCTCCCACTCAATAAGAAACCCCTGTGAGTGACCTATAATCAACAAACACTAACCAGATCTGATACAACCTGTTAGTAACCTTGCTCTGATACCACTTGTTGGGATATATATAGCAAAATTGATTACTCTTGTGCAAGCAACTAAACACAGAATTAAATCAGAAAGAATAAGTACCTAGAATCAGATAACAGGAAAGAATAAGAGATACAAGAAATAACCCAAAAACTTGTATTAAACTCTTCCAGAAGAAAATACAATGAATAAATCTCTCTTTCTTCCACACCTCTCAGATGTACAGATCTCTTTCCTTCAAGAGTTCTCTCTCAATTACAACCAACTCCAATACCTGGATTGATTCACATTTACAAAATGTATTGTCTTAATAAGCTATGAAAAATTAATCCTATATATAAAACTAGGATTCATGAGCATGCATTCTCCACCATTAGATATATCACTTAATCAAAGGTTCAAATCAGTCCTACCAAAAATAGAAATGCGGACTCAATACCAACAATTATACTTTTCATGCAAACATTTTGTTTTGCCACAGAAATAGATTTTGGATGCACAGGTGACCGACGTCGATCCCTGTTGGTCTACACATGACCGACGTCAGCCGATCCACTACCGACGTTGGCAGCTTTTGGTCGACTCCTGACTGGCATCAGCGACTGTGTAACTCTAGCAACTTGCATTCACTCATCTGGTGAAGCTTTTAGCTCCAAAACTCAACAAAAAAGGTTCAAGGATTCAATGGGTTCAAAGGTTCAATGTCATTAGCAAGAGTTAAGCACATTTGTTAAGGTTCAAAGTTCAACCGCTTCAAGCTTCAACGGCTTCAAAACACTTATCAAAGAGAAGAAGGCTTGAATCATTGAACCATTTTCGTTCAAAGGTTCAACGGGTTCAATGGTTTAAAGGTTTAACATGTGGTTGGTTTAAGTGAACAAAGGACTTAGCAAATAAAGGGATTGAACTCATTGAACCGTTAAACCATTGAACCAAAGTTGGTTCAATCAATCAGTTCAATCAGCAGGTTCAAGGGAGTGCTCCAAAGCAAAAAGACCAAGTGCCCTTATGGAAGGCAGGGAACATTGGTTCAAAGATCAAAGGAAAGAATCGATTGAACCAATAAAGCAATTGAAGTAAGAAAGTGATTGAACCAAAGAGTCAAGAAGGCCGCTTGAACCATTGAAACAGTCAACCAATGACATCCTCATGGATGTCAAATTTAAGGTAATGAAATATTTGCTATGTTTCAAATGTGGTGTGAAACCTAAAAACAAACTCAACGACCAGCTGAAGAAGGAGTTGAAAGAGCTGGCAAAGCTAAGAATAGAGCCCTAAGGGCTTAGATTCCAAGAAAAGACAAAATTGGAAAGGGGAAAAGATATTTTGGGAGCTTAAATTCTAGGAAGAGACAAAGCTAAAAAGGACAAAAGTAGAAATAGGAGAAGACCAAAAATATTTTGTGCAAAAGTTATTCTAGTAGCTGGAACAGTATGCAAAGTAGATTTTTGAGCTTGCAAACATTGAAGGCATGGCATGTTGGTCTCCTTTGGAGTAAAGACAAAATGGATAGCTACACCGATGTCAAAGGGGACAGACTAGATGATCTAGGCTCAGGATAAGACATATGGGATGAAATGACACGCCATAGTTAAGACAGTCACCCTATTTTCAATGCAGTCCTTTGACAAACTTGGAAATGCATTCAAGGCATTGAATGCACAACATGAGCCATTCTATGGAACAAAGTGCCAAGTATTTCTTGGTTGCTATATATTGTAATCTCTTGTATCATTCTAAAGGAGATCTTTCGAATATAGAAGCAAAACTCTACCCAAATTGAAAGGCATTACTGAGACTTTGAGCTCAGATTGTTGTTCATATTTATTTGATTAAATGAGAAAGCAAGTTACTTGCAAACTTTGTGTTGTTATATCTTGTGCTAATTTAAGAAATTGTTCTTATGTCTATTTCTTAGAAGCATTCTTGTTTATTTGATCTAACAAGCAAAACTAGTGGAAGTAATCAGGAAGGTGTCTTGAAACCAGTTACTTTTAGACTTTATGCTGATATAATTGTTTTCAGTGTGTGTTTTTAGTTTCTTTCTGTGTAAATGACCTTGGGATGACTTTGTGCCCTCATTGTTCTTCATATTTCACTCTTGGGAAGTCAAGGTGGAGACGTTGTGCTACATCTTAGATTGTTGGTTACTCTGTACTCTGTTACGAGTTACTTATCCTGCCTGAAAGAACTCCTACTGTCCCCTGTAAGAACACTTCTGAAAGAAGAGAAGCGCCTTTAGTGTTTTCACCAAGATTTTCTCCTCTATCTATGAGCATCATCTCTAAAAAAAGAGATATGAATTGTTTGTCCTACCCCCAAATGTTATTTTTAGCTTATATTTATAGTATATAACTCCTGCGTATTCATAGGGAACCTCCCCTTGATGAGAGTAGAGATTTGTCCCCTGTTGATGTAGTAAACCTGCACATTTGGCCGACCAATCTCCCTATGTTGTGGTTGAAGAGACCTATTTTTCCAACTAGTTAGCTGGTTGACAAAATGTTCACCCAACAATGTTTAATGTGTAGTGTTTAATATCTAGGACCTATAAGGTTAAGGTTTTATGATTTAGTGTTTAGGATTTAGGATTTTAAGCTTATGGTTTTGGATTTAGGGTTAATGGCTTCAAGTTTAGGTTTTAGGGCTTAGGGTCTATGATATAAATTATAAGGTTTAAGGTTAGGGTTAAGTGTTCAAGGTTTATGGTGTTTAGGGTTTACATTTAGGGTTTAAAATTCAATATTTATGGAGTTTAGGGTTTGGGGTTTGGGTTTTAAGGTTAATTATTTAGGTGTAAATGGAGAATAGGGTGTTATAATTGATTATAACACTTTAAACATGGTTATAAAAACCTAATGAGATACTTAGGCCAAGAAAATAGGGGTGTAAACTGAGCTCAAGCCTTAACCTACAATTGACACATAAATCTTGCACATAATGAGTACTCAAGAAGTTTGCCTTGGATTTTATGAGGTTTGGAGGTGCTAAGAATGTTAAAAAACTTTGAAATTTTGTACAAAGGGGCACCATAATTTTATAAATCCCATAATATCATCAATTTGTCTAGGAAAATAAGGGAAGTGACCTCCATTTTGTCTCAGACAAAGGGCACTCCTAAGAGGAGAAATCATGCAGGCTCAATATGAAAAGGGTAAGGAAATGAGTTAGAGACTGTCAGAACCTTGAAAAGAGATGTAGGAAGATGTGTTGAACATATGAAAACACATGGAATCATCAAAATCATAAAAAATACTCATAGGTGTTGATGAGTAGCTATGTTTATACTAGGCCTACTAAACCTTAACCAGGCCAAAAAGCCCTAAATTGATGTAGCCTCACTTCTAACATCAATTGAACCTTTAAGAGAATTAGAGGACCTCCATGGGGATATATAAGGTGTGTGAGAACCTTTATTTTGTAGATAAGGCCAAAGAGTGATCATTTATTGGCTCAATAACATGATAAGGTGCACAAAATGCCTTGAAGAGATCGAGAGGCTAAGTTTGGAAGCTCGCATTAGTACAAATACCTAACATAGGAGTCTGAAGATCTAGGATAGGTTGGAGAGGGTTATAAGAAAGGATCTAGTGGAATATATTTAGGGTTTAGATGTTACAATTTTATGAACTATCTTTAAGGGTTAAAACTACCTAAAACCCTCTAAAACCCTTGTTAATTACACAATTGGGAAAAAGTGGAAGAAAAGGCATCTTGGAGGGATAGTTTGAATGGGAAATGATCTTGGACTTGGAGAAGACTCCCTAGGTCTCCTTCCTATAGAGTTGACTTGTACCTTATCTATACAAACATAGTACATAATGGATTTTATTGATAATTTTTTATGTCTTACAGGTATAGAAGATTCCCAAATGATGAGGATCACTTTTGGAGATAGACCTAGCCTCTTCATATACATTTTTTGCCTTAGTAAATCACATAAGTATTTATACAATCACTTTCCATTCAACCAGTCTAAATTGGCATAGTGAATAGAGAGTGATCACCAAGTTAGAAGTTGGTAACTCTAATTTGGAGGCCTTTTAAGGTCTACCTCGTGGATATAGAGACTTGAGGACCATTGAAAGTGTCATACCCTTCCATGTATGGATTGGATTGAGAAACTGATGATCATCTTAGTGCCAATTATGGAAATAGGTCTAAAGAAGGGTGATTATGACTATAGATAATGAGAATACATGTCCAAAGGAATATTGATGATTAGGGACACATCCAATGCATGTTAGAGCCTGTTTCCAACCCTCTTTTCATAGTGCAATGATCTCATCTTTGACTTCATTAGTTTTGTTTATGTGTGTGTTCCATAAGTGTTCATGAAGCACAATTGTGTGGTGTGTTGTTTTGTGTCTTGTAGGGTTGTAATATAATTGTTTAAACTAGTCTGAGAGATTCATCAAGTTTAGATACATGAAAGAGATTCATAGCATTAATGTTGGAGGCATAGTATTGTTATGGAACCAATCTACCATCTACATAATCAAATATCATACATTCACATACAGACCTCCTGCATACACACATATAGGTTTTCCCAATACGGGAGTGGGTAATTGAATATTAGGTTTAATGGTTTAGTGTTTAGGACTTAGAATTTTAGGCTTATGGTTTGTGCTTTAGGGTTAAGGGCTTAAAGCTTAGTATTTAGGGCTTAGGGTCTAGGTTATAAAGTCTAGGGTTTTAAGTTTTAAGTTTCTATGTTTAGGGTCTAGGTTTTGGGGTTTAGGTATTATTATTTTTTGTTTAGGGATAATGTATTAGGGTTAAATGTTTAAGGTTTATGGTGTTTAGGGTCTAGGTTAATGTATTATGGTTAAGTGTTTAAGGTTTATGGTGTTTAGGGTTTAATGTTTAAGGTTTACGGGTTTTAGGGTTTAGTGTTTGGGTTTTGGGTTTAATGGTTTCGGTGTAAATTATATGTATGTTATAGGTTGAATGATACAGGCTAGACATTTATACATATTGATATACCCATTAATTAAAAAACCCACAAAGTATTCAGGAATTCATCTTGAATCCATATTTAAGCCTTTTACATGAATGTCCCTAGTCACTCCTTTCTCTATATAGGCTAGAATGACCCTTATCATTTCAATATATGGCAAAGAAAATGTAACCTCTCCTTTCTCTATATAGGTGATAACTCAAGATTATGGTTTATTGCTAGAGGTTTATGATTTATAAATTTAGGGTTTAAGGTTGATGGTTCAAAATTCATAGCTTAGGGTTTAGTGTATAAGGACTAGCATTCAAGGTTTAATTTTTAGTGTTAAGACTTAGGGATTAGGTTATAAGCCTTATTATTTATATTTTATGCTTAAATGTTTAGGATTTATTGTTTATGGCTCAAGGGATCAAGAGTTTAGATTTTAGGGTTTGGGGCTTGGTGTTTGGGGTTAGGATTTTGGGTTTATGGTTTCACACTTAGGGTTTAGGGTGTAAGGTTTTGGGTTTTGGTATAGGGGGTTTGGTTGAGGGTTTAGGGTTTGGAACTTAGTGTTAGTATTTAGGGTTTGGGATTTTATATTTGGGGATTAGGGCTTAGGGTTTAGGACTAGGGGTTTAGTGTTTATGGTTAGAGTTTAAAGTTTAGGGTTTAGAGTTTTAGGTTTAGGGTTTAGGGTTAAAGGTTTAGGGATTTAGGTTTAGTGTTTAAGGTTTTGGGTTTTTGTTTTTTGATTTGGGTTTAAAATTTTTGGTTTAAGAGTTAATGTTTGAGGTTTATGAATTATGGTTTATGGTTTTAGGCTTGGGGTTTAGGGTAAAGAGATTACATTTAGGTTTTATGGTTTAGGATTTAGGATTTTAGGTTTATGGTTTCGTATTTAGGGTTAAGGGCTTACATTTAGGTTTTAGGGTTTAGGGTATAAAGTATAAGGTTTAATGTTTTAAGTTTATATGTTTAGGGCCAATAGTTTAGGGTTTATAGATTATATTTTTTGGTTTAAGGATAATGTATTAGGGTTAATGGTTCAGGTTTTAAGGCTTAGGGTCCAGGGTTTAGGTATATTATTTAGTGTTCATGGTTCTGGGTTCATGGCTTAGGGTTTGGGGTTTAGGTTTAAGGATTTAATGTTTAGGGTTTAAGGTTTAGTGTTTAGAGTTAGAGGTTTGGGGTTTGGGGTTAATGGTTTAGGTGGAAATGGAGTGCACTAGGGTTATTATTTGCATTTGTGTCTAATATGAGTGACCATATCATGGCCACATGAAGATGTCATGTATAAGTGATAGAATACCTACATGAAGTACCATATATGTGGTAGATGTAATGTATGATTGACTGTATCATTACTATATATATGTTATAGGTTGTGTTGGATGAATATTTTGTTGGCCAGCTAAATGGTGACCAAAATAGTTCCTATCACCACAACATAAGGAGATTGGTCGTCTACTGTTGCAGGTTTTCCTCATCCAAAGGGGACAAATCTCTCCTCTCATTAAGGGGAGGTTCCCTATTAAATATGTAGAGGCTATATATTATATAAATAAGTAGAAAGTAAGACACAGGGGTGGGATAAACCATCCATCTCTCTTTTTTTAGAGATGATGCTAACAAACAGAGGAGAAATCCTGGGTGATTAGTGAAGGTACTTCTCTTCTTTCAGAAGTAACTTTCAGCCAAGAGCCAGATCCCTTCCTAGAGAGTACAAATCTTGGTGAAGTAACAGAAGGCACTCTTCTTTCAGAAGTGTTTTTTCTTACAAACAACAGGACTCTTTCTGGTAGGATAAGTAATAGGGTGCCAAGGGCATAGCAACTAGCAATCTAAGATGTAGCACAAAGTCTCCACCTTGACTGCCCAAGAGTGAGATATGAAGAACAATAGGGGCACAAAGTCATCCCAAGGTCCTTTACATAGAAACAAAAAATAAAAACACACACTAAAGACAATTTTAGACAGCACAAAGTCTTCCACAACTAACTTCAAGACACCTTCCTACTTACTTCTGCTAGTTCTGCTTATTAGATCAAATAAACAAGAATGCTCCTAGGAAACAGACATAAGAACAATTTCTTAAAATATCACAAGCTATAACTACACAAAGTCTGCAAGTCACTTACTTTCTCATTCAGATAAAATAATATGAACTATAATTTGAGCTCAAAGTCTCAATATTTGCCTTTCAATTTGGGTAGAGTTTTGCTTTTGGTAACGGGAAGATCTCCGTTGTAACAATAAAAGAATTTACAATATATAGCGCTCCAAGAAAGACTTGGGTGCTTATTTCCATGGGACGGCCCATGCTACAGTCAATGCCTTCAATGTGCCTTCAGTTCTATCTAGAGGGACCATGCTTGGAACAGTGTGTTGCCTTAACTATGCCATGTCCATTCATCTAATATGTCTCTTCCTGAGTCTGGATCATCTAGTCTATCCCCTCTGCTGTCTACATAGCTATCCATTTTGTGTTTACTCCAAGTGAGACAAACAGGAAGAGCCTTCAATGTTTGTAGGCTAAAATATTTGCTTAGTGGACTGTTCCACCTACTAAAATTACTTTTGCATAGATATTTTGGGCTTTTCCCTCTTTCTGCTTTTGTCTGTTCTAGCTTTGTCTCTTATTAGAATTTAAGCTCTCGAGGCTATGTTCCCAGCTTTACTGGCTATTTACGCTCCTTTTCTTAGTGGTTCTTCCTTTTGGCCTTGGCCTTAAGGCCTTTAAATGCATTCGAGTTTGTGGTTAAATCTACAAGGATCAACGGCTATTCCATTTCTATGAATTTGACGTCTTCAGGCTCGTCATATTCCTTGGCAATTCCTTTGGTTTTCTTCCCAAGTGAATTTCTTCAGACAAAATGTTTGAAGGAATTTTTCCTTGGTTATTTTCTGAAGGAATTCTTTTAGCCTCCTTCACTTAGTCATTTCCTTCGGCCTTTGAACAAATTTGAAGGAATTCTATCTTTTCTGCCTTCACTCACTACCCTCTGCAAGGGCACTTGTCGCTAGTTCACTGCCCTCCACAAGGGCATTTATTCCTTTAGCTTTGGGGCAGCCCCTTAAACCTGTCGATTGAACCAACTGATTGAGCCGACTTTGGTTCAACAGTTCAATGGTTCAATCAGTTCATTCTTCATTATTTGGCCAAGTCTTTTTGATCTTTTGAACCAAGTGCGTTGAACTAATTGGTCGTTAAACCCATTGAAATCACCTAAGTGCTGAGAGCTTGCTTCTTTCTTACGGAGTCTATAGAAATCAACTTGTGAAGTCCATAGTTTTCTCTAAGTTTTCTCTCGAGCCTTGAGAGAGTCCATAAAAATGAGCCTGCAGAGTCTGTAGTTTTAAGCCTGTAGAGTCCGTAGATTTCTTCCTGTAGAGTCCATAGATTCAAGCCTGCAGAGTCCGTAGATTTCTGAGAAAGCTTTGAAAAATGAAGAACCTGAATGCTCAGAACAATTTTTGAAAGGGGAAGAGAGGATTTTGGTATGTAAGACCAAAATAGTTCAAATGTTGTCCCAAAAATGAGTGATATTTTTGGGGGACAACAACTGGCTCCAGTTGGGTAACTTCCTTTAGTTGAAAACTTGGAAAAACTGAGGGGAGTAGAAACCAAAATCTCTAATGCCTTGAAGTATGCCATTGGGCTACAGAGTCATGCTACCCAAAAAGAAAGGCTCCAAAAAAATGAAAACAAAAAACAAAAAATAGAACTAAAAACTATACAAATATACATATGTATAGGTGAACTTATTTGGTACTTCAAGAATTGAAGTACTTCAGACGCTGCTCATTGTGGGACGAAGAAAAGGGGATGCCATCCTGATAAACTAGTAGGAAACCATTTTGTCCCCAAAAATGGTGACGGGTGAATGGAGCTCTCCACCAAGAAACCAATTTTTTGCATCTTCCTCTTTGGTTTTTCTTCTTCTTACCCCATGGCAGGACGTGGTCTTCAATTTGAAAACCATAACTCCTTGCTCTCTTGGTGAAGGGCTCCTTTTGCTGATTTTGGAGTACAACAGTATGGTCCACCACCATAGCTTATTATTCTATTAGTTCAGTCTAGCACATATTTTGATTATCAGCATTAGACCCCTGACAAACCATCAGCTCAGCATCTCCTTTGGTGTGAAGGAGTTTGATCTCTTCATCCTGAGCAATCTTCAATCTAAGCAACAGAGATCTACATCTAGCATGAGTGGAAGAATTGCTACCATCAAATTCTAGGATCCAAGCATCATCAGAAGCTGATCTTTTATTAGATTTCTCTTCATCAGAGATAGAAGATCCTTCTTGATTTTTACTATGCCCTACCAATTCTTTTGATGCCTGATTTGGATCAAATCTTAGATTGCCAGCCACAGGACTTTGATCAGCTGAGACATGATCATCCTCTGTGGTCAAGGAGTAATTACCCTTGCCTGAAGGGTCAAACAAAATTTGAGAAGTAGGGGCTGACATTTGGGTGACCACAATCTTTGCCTCAAATATGTCCACACCTAGCTCTTCACCAATGTTTAACTGCTCAAGATTGGCTTGCAGGGATTCAAACTCAGTCATTTGAATTTCAGATTTATTGACATGATCAATCATGTCAAATGACTAACATGGACTTGGAAGAGAGGATGAGAGTTCATATTTTTGGTTTTTGGGAGGGGGAGGACTGATCTGTGAATTTGAAGTAGAAGGTGCAAAGATGTTTGATGTACTTACTTATTTGGCAATCACTGTGTCTTTTGACTGAAAAGGAAGAGGGGTTCTCTGCTCAGCAATTGAAATTATTCTTTGGGGTCACTCCTCTGTCTTCTCTTTGTTAGCCTATTGGTTTGACTGATTCTCAGACTGGGTGAATACTGCATATGATTCTTCGACTGCTTCACCTTCACTTCTGGGTTCATCCTGGTAATTCAAGAAACCAATGTGGGAGTCACCAGCCAATTCTTCTAGATCCTTCCTAAAGAGATCAATGCCATTTTCTTGCTCAAACTTAGGTTAGAAATAGGAAACATGTTCTGTTTCCAAATATCCAACTGTTGAGTTGGTTGGAGGCACTTCAAGGGCAAGGTTCCTCTATGGGGGAGGAAGATGATTTGGCTGCCCTTGATTCCTGGTGGCATTGCCTTGATATGGCTGATTCTAAAATGTCCTCCTTGGTATATCTCGATTAGGAGGAGTAGACATACTTTGGGCCATTTGTCTTTTCAAGGCTAGTAGTTCATTTGCCAGCTTTTGCACCATTTGATCAGTGGTGGCTGAAGGTGGATACTTAGAAGATGAAGAGGATTTACCTCTATTAGGATGTCTTTGTATCTTTCCTACCAAGATAAGGTCATCTTCTAGCTTAGTAGCCAAGTCTTGAGCAGCCTCAAGGTCTATGTGTCTAGCTCGTCTCAGCAAAAAAATCACTTCAGGTAGCTATGAGTTGATGAAGAAGCATTTGAGGTTCTAAGGTGTCAGCTGGGTGACCATGGGAATCTTGTGCCTCAGCTTGTTGAACCTGGGAATAAAATCTCTCATAGGCTCATGAGGCTCCTTCTTCATTTGAGTGAGTTGGGCTAGCAAGGCATGTGCATCTTCTACAGGCTTGAACCTTACTTCTAACTTGGCTTTAAGTGTATCCCAGTCAGTCACTGATCTAGCTTATAGATGGTAGAACCAGTCTACAGTAGCACCTTGTAGTGTCTCTACAAAAATCCTGATTGCCACGTCTTCAAATTCCACCCCTATCACACCACAAGCTATGTTGAAGGCTGCAATGTGTTCATCAGGGTGAACTATCCCATCACCAAACTATTTGGTGAAATTCTTTCTTAAACTACATGGGAGTTCATGAAGGGGTGGAGTCAAATTAAGTGGGCCAAAAGAGTTACCCCAAGGGCCTCAAATTGCCATGATTTAATTATGAAAAATAGGGATAACAAATCTGGGTGGAGTGGCTAGATTGCAGAAAACAAATAGAAAAGAACTGGCCCTGCTTCAGCTTGAGGCTTGAGGCTTCAGACTACGCACTCTTTTTTAATAGCTCTAATTTTACAGACTAGATAAAATAATGAAAGTGGAGGAAGATGGTAAGGCTATAATGATAATGGGTAAGACATGGAATGGAGTTGCCAAAGTCTGTAATTTAATGGATAAGGGAAGGAACTGATTTAATCTAAAACTTGAGGCTTCAGACTGCATGTTCATCCCCAGTGGAGTTGCCAAAAATTGTTGGGTGAATATTTTGTCAGCCAGCTAACTGGTGACCAAAATAGTTCCTTTCACCACAACATAGGGAGATTGGTCATCTAATGTTACAGGTTTACCACATCCAAAGGGGACAAATCTCTCCTCTCATCAAGGGGAGGTTCCCTATTAAATATGTAGAGGCTATATACTATATAAATAAGCAAAAATTAAGACACAGGGGTGGGATAAACCATCCATCTCTCTTTTTTTATAGATGATGCTAACAAACAGAGGAGAAATCATGGGTGATTGGTGAAGGTCCTTCTCTTCTTTTAGAATTAACTTTCAGCCAAGATCTAGATCCCTTCTTAAAGAGTATAAATCTTGGTGAAGCAATAGAATGCACTCCTCTTCTTTCATAAGTGCTTGCTCTTGAAAATAGCAGAACTCTTTCTGGTAGGATAAGTAATAGAGTTCCAAGGGTGTAGCAACTAGCAATCTAAGATGTAGCACAAATTCTCCACCTTAACTATCCAAGAGTGAGATACGAAGAACAATGGGGGCACAAAGTCATCCCAGGGTCCTTTACATAGAAATAGAAAATAAAAACACACAATAAAGACAATTGTAGACAGCATAAAGTCTTCCACAACTGACTTCAAGACACCTTCCTGATTACTTCCACTAGTTTTGCTTGTTAGATCAAATAAACAAGAATGCTCCTAAGAAACAGACATAAGAACAATTTCCTAAAATAACACAAGCTATAACAACACAAAGTGTGCAAGTCACTTACTTTCTCATTCAGATAAAATAATATGAACTACAATCTGAGCTCAAAGTCTCAGTATTCACCTTTTAGTTTGGGCAGAGTTTTGCTTCTGGTAATGGAAAGATCTCCTTTGTAACAATAAAAGAGTTTACAATATATAGCGCTCCAAGAATGACTTGGGTGCTTATTTTCATGGGACGGCCCATGCTGCAATCAACACCTTCAATGTGCCTTCAGTTCTGTCTAGAGGGACCATGCCTAGAATAATGCATTGCCTTAACTATGGCATGTCCATTCATCTAATATGTCTCTTCCTGAGTCTAGATCATCTGGTCTGTCCCCTTTGACATCTACACAGCTATCCATTTTGTGTTTACTCCAAGTGAGACAAACAGGTGGAGCCTTCAATGTTTGCAGGCCAAAATAACTACTTAGTGGATTGTATCACCTACTAAAATTACTTCACAGATATTTTAGGCTTTTCCCTCTTTCTACTTTTGTCTTTTCCAGCTTTGTCTCTTCCTGGAATTTAAGGTCTCAAGGCTACATTCCCATCTTTACTAGCTATTTACGCTCCTTCTCTCAGTGGTTCTTCCTTTTGGCCTTGGCCTTAAGGCCTTTGAATGCATTTAGGTTCGTGCTTAAATATGCTAGGATCAATGGCTATTTCATTTCCATGAATTTGACATCTTTGGGCCCGTCATATTCCTTGGCAATTCCTTCGGCTTTCTTCCCGAGTGAATTCCTTCAAATAAAATGTCTGAAGGAATTTTTCCTTGGTCATTTTTTGAAGGAATTCTTTTGGCCTCCTTCACTTAGTCATTTCCTTCGGCCTTTGAACAAATCTAAAGGAATTCTATCTTTTCTGCCTTCACTCACTACCCTCCGCAAGGGCACATGTCTCTAGTTCATTGCCCTCCACAAGGGCATTTATTCCTTTGGCTTTGGGACAGCCCCTTGAACCTGCTGATTGAACCAACTGATTGAGCCGACTTTGGTTCAATGGTTCAATGCTTCAATCAATTCATTCTTTATTATTTGGATAAGTCTTTCTGATCTTTTGAACCAAACACGTTGAACCAATTGGTCGTTGAACCCATTGAAATCACCTAAGTGCTAAGAGCTTGCTTCTTTCCTGTGGAGTCCATAGAAATCAACCTATGAAATCCGTAATTTTCTCTAAGTTTTCTCTCGAGCCTTGAGAGAGTTCATAGAAATGAGCCTACAGAGTCCGTAGTTTTAAGCCTACAGAGTCTGTAGATTTCTTCCTACAGAGTCCGTAGATTCAAGCCTACAAAGTCCATAGATTTCTAAGAAAGATTTGAAAAATGAACCTGAATGCTCAGAACAATTTTTGAAAGGGGAAGAGAGGATTTTGGTCTATAAGACCAAAATAGTTCAAATGTTGTCCCAAAAATGAGTGATATTTTTGGGGGACAATAGGTTGCATGTTGCAGGATATTTATTTATGCATATTGATAGACCCATTAATTAAAGTTCATTTTCTATGTTGAGAATAAGGTTGTTAAGAATATTCCAAGGCAAAGATAATAAACTCCAAGTATAGTACATCTCCAACTTTGTTAATTGAGTATAAACCTCTTCTGAAGGTCTAATGTTATTTTGTAAACACTATAGAAAACTTACAAGTAAATTAAATCAGAACATTTGACAGTTAAGCCAAATCAATATCCTTTCAAATAAACAGATTAGGCCATCTGGACCTAAAGAGTGATAACTCCTTGAACCAAATAGGTTGAACCTTGTCCCCGCTTAGTGCGAGTGCACAAGTATTTAATTAATATTCAAAAAAATCAAGTATATAAGGGTGCCTTTACTCTGTTAACCCTTTTTCATAGCAAACATTGATTTATATAGTTTTTACCAATGACCGGTAAAAATAACTAACCTATAACCAACTATTTATGGGAAAACAACTCGTAAGGTAGTTCTAATTAATAAATATAAAACATGAAAACTACCTAAAATTAAAACTAACTTTATTTTATGGGGGTGTCTTTACTAAAAGATGCATGCCCTATTTACAATAATTATTTATTACCTACTAAAAAACTAACCTAATGTTAAGACTTTGGAACAAGTCCTAACAAACCCCCCTATGATCCAAAGTCAGGTCTTTGAACACATACCAAGCATTTTTCTAAATTTTTCAAATTTGATTCTGTCAAGGGGTTTTGTGAAGATATCAACTGTTTGATCGGCAGTTGGGAAATATATTGGATCAAGGGCTTTTTTTGCCATCAACATTCATGGATAATGGTATTTGACATCCATATGTTTTGTTTTTGCATGAAACACTAGATTATTGGACATTTTGATTGCACTTTTATTATCAATGTATAACTGTGTAGGAGCAAACTAAGAAACCTGAAGATCTTCAAGAATACGACGAAGGTAAACAATTTCTCTGGAAGCATCCCATGCTGTAATATACTCTGATTCTACAAATGAATTTGCCACTGTATCTTGCTTCTTACAACACCAAGCAATTGCATCTGAACCCATATGCATAGTGTATCTTGTGGTTGACACTCTGTCATCCACACATCTGCCAAAATCTGCATCACAATATCCAACAAGTTTGAAGTTCTTATTACGGCGGTATTCAAGGCCATATGTTTTCATTCCTGGAAGGTAATGAAGTACTCATTTTTCTACATGCCAATGAATTTATCTAGGCTCATGCATAAACCTAGATAAAATTCCAACTGAAAATGAAATATCAGGCCTGGTAGTCATCAAGTATATCAAACCTCCCACCAATTGTCTATATGTGGTGCCATCAAAAAAGGCACTGCTATCATCTTTAGACAATTGCAAGTTACTTTCCATGAGAGTGAGGGCAGGTTTACAATCACTCATGCCAAACCTATCTAATAACTCAGAAATATACTTAGTTTGTGAAATGAAGATACTATGCTCTTTCTGAGTTACCTCTATGCCTAGATAGTAGTGAAGGAGTCCAAGATCTATCATCTCAAACCCATCTTTTAATTCCTTCTTCACAGACTTGTTATGAGTTTCATCATTACCAATAAGTCATCAACATAGAGAACAAGTATCACCATTTTCTTACGTTGCACTCAAAAATAGAGAGTATCATCAGATTCACTGTGATGAAAACCAATGGATTTCAAGTATGAATCTATTTTCTCATACCAAGCCCTGGGTGCCTATTTGAGCCCATACAAATCTTTTATCAATTTACGTACTTTGTATTCGGCACCCACCTGTTCAAAACCCTGAGGTTGTTTCATATATACTTCTTCATATAAATCACCATTTAAAAAAACACTTTTAACATCCAATTGATGTACTTTCCAACTATTTTGTGCTGTTAAGGCAAGTGCCATTTGGAAGTTGGTGAAAATGTTTCCTCATAGTCAATACTTTCTTATTGTGCATATCCTTTTACAACAAGTCTTGCCTTATGTTTATAAATGGAGCCATCTGATTTATACTTAGTCCTATAAACCCATTTACATCTGATGGGTTTAACATGTGGAGGAGGATCAATGAAAACCCATGTATTATTGCTAAGTATGGAATCATACTCACATTTCATTCCTTGTTGCCAAACATGTTCAGTAGATGCCTCCTCAAAAGTGGATGGATCAATGGAAGAAGTAGTAACAACCATAGCATAGTTTACCTATTTTTGAGAATTTTTGGGCCTTGTTAAACCAACTTCATCTGCTGTCAAGTCAAAAAAAGTGCTTTGAGCCCATTTTGGATACTTAGATAAATTATTCAAATTAGGGACTCCAAAATTCTCATTATGTGCATCATTTGAAGAGGGACTTAGAGAATTTTTAACAATTTCTAAGTCATCAACCTGTGAACTTGTAGATGAAGGAGAGGAAAGTGAAGGAATTTGAGTTTCATACCACAACTTCGAAGAGTTATCCCAATTATTCAAACCCTTATCTCTTTTGTATTTTTCCTCTCTAATTTATCAAGTTGAGAATCAATCTCTATAGTGTTCATAGTCCCATACTCATCAAATATTACATCTCGACTCACTATGAATTTGCCTGAATCATGTGCAAGCAAATGAAACCCCTTTTTATCTTCAGAATAACCAAGAGTAGAGTTTCCATTTAATTCTAATTCTCAAGAAAGCAATAAATGAATCTAATTTATTATCCTCAGAGATAGTCTCCAAACATCTTAATAAATATTTATAAGAATCCTTTGATGAGCTTAGATTAATAACACCTTTTCAAGACCAAACATGCCTATACATAATATTATAGCAATGCTTAGGACTTAGTCAACTTTTTGGGAACTTTGGTGATTTAATTAGTATCTTGAGATTGTGTAAAGACACCTATGAGTCTTGTATCATTGTCTTGATATTTTCATTGATTTTTTGAATTGAATGAGTCCAAAAAATAAGGTATATGTAGACCTCTTTGTGTCAAGTCCTTAAGAGGTAGAATTTTGCCTAATATCCCTATAAAGGGTATAATTGTTGTCATATGAGTTTTGAGTTGAAGTTCTTCATGCACTAAGAAGGCTGAGTCAAATAATTGGTGAAACCCTCATAGTATTGTTCAAATAAGTAAGGATGTACAATTGAGTGCTTTAGGAGTCAAAGAAGGGTGTTTCTTGAAGGTAGATTACTATTTTAGGACTTAATTGAGTGCTTTAGGAGTCAAAGAAGGGTTTTGATTGAAGGTATATTACTATTTTAGGATTGAGTACCCTATTTTAAGTAATTTAAAGTGTATTTTGATCTAAATACAGAGGCAAAGAATTCAAGAGATAATACTAAAGAATAAGGTCATTAGTATTTCAATAGCAATACTCAGAAGACCTTTTGTGATAGACCAAGAGATAATTTATGGTTAGGAAGAGACCTAATTACAAGTAAGTTTATAAAAGACCTTGAAGTAGACCAGGCTGAGTAAGTGAAACATTTAATTTGACACCAGTAGGGAATAGTAAATATCAAGATATGGCTTGTGTATTTACGTAGGGCATACTCCTTGAGATCAAGGCATGGCTCATTTATTTAATTAAGTAGAGCATACTCAAGTAGATAAAGTAGATAGGGAATACTTATGTAGGTAAAACATACATGTAATCCTCAATTGTATAGATATATTACATACGTAATATGATTTGTAACATCGTTTCTCATTTTATCTTTTGATCCTATAATTTTGAAAACTAAGTATTGGTTGGAATGAAATTTGAAAAAACTAACTTCTAAATGGTAACTCTGACAGCTCTGTAATTAATTTCAAAAGATATTGAGTGGCCTTAATTTAATATATTTAGTAAAATAAATTTAAAGTATAGGATTTCTCTAAATCATATACTTAACATTTATTTTACTAAATATATGCTTACCCCTCAAATTGAAAAAAAAATTACATTCCAAACATCTCAAATTGAAAACAAAAATAATTTGTATTCTAAAAAGGGCATACACCCTTTGAAAAGGGTGTACACCCTTTGCAAAGGACACATGCCCTTTACAAAGGGTGTATACCCTTTAGAGTTGGGATCGACCCTTGTTTATATTTACATAGGTTTAAAAAAAAAAGGTGTATGCCCTTTTAAAAATAACTTTTGCCCTTTACAAAAAATGCTTTGTATTTTTCATTGTGTCACTTTTTTTGTCCCCCAACTTTATGCATCTACTCTTATCTCATTCATTCACATGATAGAGATATTTTCATTTGAACAAAAACATTAGTTTAGGTTTTGTAAATCATATACTCTCTCTCTCTCTCTCTCTCTCTCTCTCTCTCTCTCTCTCTCTCTCTCTCCATTGAAAACATTATTTCCCTTTCAAAATTGCATTTTAATTAATAAGATTGCATTCTTCTGAAACATATTTCATTCTTGGTCATGTTGTCTTATTCAAATAGTTTACTTTCTTGTTATTTATGCATTGAGTATCACCCCCTTTTTTCTTACTTTATTATGGTTATACCCATTAGATATGCTTGCATCCTTTGTGCATTTGATCATGCTAGCCCTAACCTGGTTTATGAGTCTTCCTATAGCTTGGTGCAAGCCATCAAACCAAATAGCCTCTATATATCATGATTATCCCATAGTGTTCTCGAGCCAATTGATCATCTAAGTGTTTGCTTGAGTACCCTATGTACCTCCTTCCAAACCCTAGTGGATCTGTTTAGATTCTTGGAGCTATATATTCCATTCCTATAAAAATAATTACACATAAAATAAATTTACATAAGGACAATATTAATCATGAAAATATTCTTATTTCTCCTTCCTTTGAAGTGAAAATGACTATTAATAATAATGATGTTATCTCTTATCCTTTACAATTAGTGGATATTGAGCTTATATGTCATAGTTCTTCCTCCTTGTCAACTAATTAGGATGAACTTCCTTCCACTTCTCTTAGCACATCAAAAGCTACAATTGAAATCAATGACGTTCCTCCTCCCACATATCCTCTTGATAGTGTTTGAATTCATATTCAATTAGAAGTACTTAGGGTTTATTCTTATGAGTCCCTTTAAGATCAAATCATCGCAATGAGAAGTCAATACAAGAGTTAAAAAATTAAAATTAGTATGATTTTTATGCTAGTTTTAATCATGTATCTATATCTTCATCTAGTTATCTTATGCCCCAGAAGAAACATACATTTACAACTATTGATTTAAAAAATGTAAAAAAGACTAGTAAGAGTTCAAGTGAGATTTTAAGAGAAATGCTTTGAAATGAATTGATTACATTACCTTTTATGCCTCCTCTAATAAGATCAAACTATTATTGTGTGTATCATAGACTGCATGGACATCATATAGATAGTTATTTGGCTTTTAAGAAGAAAATATAAAATATCATTGATAGTGGTGATCCCATAATAGATACATCAATCAAGCAATCTGTTCACATTATAATTGTATCTCCCAATGAACATGTATCAGTGGAAAAATCAAAATTAGTGTAAAATGAAAAAAGAAAACATGTATGTATACAAAAGAATAATTCTAAGTAAAAGTAGTTACAAATGAATAAGTTAAAGAGCAAAAGGATTAAAAAAACAAAATTAGAGCACGTAAAATTATAAAAAGAACAAGATGAAAAATCAAGATTGTAAAAATAATAATTACAAAAGGAACAATTGTAAAATCAAAGGTTACAAAAGCTACAACAAGAGACATTAAAAAAAAAGAAATTAATAAAAGAAAAGTTGCAAAAACAATTTCAACCTAACCAAGAAAGTATCTTTAACAAAGGGTTTCTAACAAAAGAGGTTCAAAATCAAGAATGGTTCCAAATGAGACAATTACAATGCCTTCTTCATATCAATAAAATTTCACTATCACTGCTCATAGATGGAAATCAATTTACCGATGTCAAGGTTATGGATTATCAGGAAATTTTTTTCCTCCACATCATTTATTGTATCTTTTGGTTATAATTATCAACACATAAATCAAGCTACTGCATCATCATCATTTCTAGGATCATTTGAGTTAACAATAGTGTTTGTTTCAAAAGAGTGTCATCTTACTTTCAACCTTATTTCTCATACAAGTGCATAAAATGTTGTGCTTGGAGGATCATGAGTAAAATAAATATGAACAATGATTGATAAACAGAAAGGTTGCATTGTATTTTATCATGAACACAAAGTCATTTCCATTTCAAAAGAGGAAACATCTTTATATCAAGAATAACAAAAAGAAATCATATCTAAATAGCCAATATTATAACCAGTACAACTAATGAAATATTAATAGAGGCACATGATATAAGACATATTACAAAAGAGAAATCAGAAAGGTCAATGCCATATTATGGGGCAATTGGTTTTTTCATACATAGATATAAAAGATGATCAAAATGACATATCATAATTTCAAGCACAACCTAAGAATTTAATTCTTTGCCATGCCGATCTTGATAATGATTATGTAGAATATGATTGGCATGACAATTAATATGGAAAATGAATATGAAAATATAATTAAGGGTTATAACATACATGATATTTTTTTAATTTTGATACATGCACATTAAGCATAGATTATTCATAGGAAGTCACTCCTTCATACCATATGTGCATCCTCTAGATGAGCTCCTTGGTTGGACACAATAGTTGGCCAATTCTCTTACTTAGTTATTTACATATTTTATTTATACATAGCTTATTTGATTTTACTTTGTTGTTACTTCTTATATCCCTTATTTGAGAATTCTTCTAACCCTTAGATTTATTTTCACTTTGGGAACTTGCACTCTTGATTTTCAAATTAATTCAAGCAATCTAAAAAAACTATCTAACAATACTTTTAATGCACATTATTTATGGAAATCCACTTGCTTAATATTACATATCTTTCATGTTATGAATTAGATCACACCTGTACATGATCATGTTTTTCTACTTTTACACACTACATGATCACACATAACCCCTTTCCCATTGGGAGGAATGTACATTCTTATCTATATAAATCATGTGTTACATTGATATCACTCATTTACACATACATAGGAGGCATATTCTTTGCCTTCCTTCTTGCCACACTATGTTCGAATCCCTTTCATTTATTCTATTTTTGAAGCCTTTCTCTTAATACTTTTCAAAAAAATTAATTCAAATCTTGAAAAAAATTTAGAAAAATTAAATATGGTAAAACTAAAAAAAAATAGAAAATTAGGATCTCAAAAGAATTTTCTTATGTTGTTAGTCTACTTCTTTCCATATGTTATTTATTTCATGTTAAGTAGATATCATATTTGAATTTTTAATACGCAGTGATTTTCACAAGGTTTGTGAGTGTGATATAGGGCATACAATTACATGGTTCTTTGATGTCAAGATTCCCTTTTACCTAACAGCCTTGCTAAGTTGGGGGAATCTCTTCATTCTCTGTGAACACTTCAACAAGTTGTATTTATCCACAAATTTTCTACCATGTTGATATATATATCATACAAGTGTTTTTATATCCACTCATACTTTACATGATATTACACAGATTTACCATTTTCTAATAATGATATTATGATGCAAAAAAAGAGATCAAACTTCTGAAGGCCATAACTTTTGATCCATAGCTCTATTTGAGTGCATCTTCACATCAAAAGGATCATCTCAAAATTTTGAATACTATCATAACTTACTTTTTTAGTTATAAAATGTTTTTGATATTATTTAGAGGTCATATGTGACCATATCAGGGTCTACAATTATCATTTAATATTATTTTTAGGTTTTTCTAACTTTAGAAATTATTTATTTTTATAACCAGATTTAAACTTTAGTTGAAATTTGTCTAATGGGTTAATTTTAGATTTTAGTTTTTTAAAGATTTTTATAGTTACACATGCTTGCATGTAAAAGTTATTAAAAATAGTAGGTTGAGTTTTATTTATTTATAGAGTTTTAAATATTGCATGTCAACTTCAATTCTGAGTTGAGGCTTATTTATGCATGGTTTGTAATTATTTGAATCATTCAATATGAATCAATAATGGTTATTATTCAAAATCTTAGCCTATTGGATTTTTATTTGTCTTGATAGTATTTAAGTTCATTATTTGGTATCAGAGTAAATTTGAATCTTAGACATATAAGAGATGGTGAAAGGATGAAGAGAAATCACTCAGATGAACCATATTATGTAAGAGCTACATAGGCAATTAGTATATTTAATAAAAATCATTACAAATTAAAGACAAAAGAGATCAAAAAATGATGTAGAAGATGACACAATGAAGAAGAAATTTTGTAAGAGGAGCAATAAGAACATTCACCATCAATGGAATAGAGGATGGTTAGACCTTTAGAAGGAATGAACAAACGAATCAAGGTTGACGTTCTAGAATATGGAGGAAGTTTAAAATTAGAGGAGTTGATAGATTGGATGAATAGAATGGAGAAGTTTTTTGAATGAATAACTATGAGAGAAGATAAGAAGGTAAAGTTTGCATGCATGAAATTAAAAGGTCATGCAATGATTTAGTGGGATCACAAGCAAAAACAAGACACATAAAAGGTAAAGGGAAGATCAAATCATGGAAAATGTGGAGAAGTTGAGGAAAAAATTTCTTTCTATGGATTATGCACAAACCCTATATAAAAGATTTTAAAATTTGAAGTAGAATAATCACAATACAAAAGAGTATACAAATGAGTTTTATAAGTTTTCCATATGAATATATCATGATGAAATAGAAAAATAGATGGCAAAAAAATATGTAAATGGTTTAAAGTTTTCTATTTAAAATGAATTAAGCATGCATAAAATACTTTGCATGGAGGAAGCTTATTAGTTAGCTTTGAAGGTAGAAGAATATATAAATAATTTCATAAGAACATCTATTTGGCCAATAATAAGACAATCCCATCTAATAAAGTGATGAGGTGGATTTAATACAAGTAGAGGTGGGTTCAATATCACTAGAGGAGAATCATTACGTGGTCTAGAAAGACAAGAAGATAATATAAGGGTTTCAAAACTAGCAAAGCAAAAGATGATTTTAGAGAGGACAAAGCTATGGTGGTAGTAGAGGATGGTTTCCAAATCAATGGAGGTCTTATGTTTGTTATAGATGTGGAGAAGAAGTCCATAGAGAATTTAAGTGGCCACACTACTAAGATCAAGAAAGGAGGCAAGAAGATCACCAAGAGTGAATTTAGTTGAAGCTAAAACAAAAGAGTCAAAAACTAAAATTGTAGTAGTAGATATTGAAAAAAAATCTCATGATGAGAAGAACAATGATTGCTCCAAGAAAAAAACATCTACAGAATAAAAAAAGTGGTGATGTATGGATATGAATAAATGTATTTTGAACAATATGTACTTTAGAAAGTAAGATATGCAAGGTAATTATAGATGGTGGTAGTTGTGAAAATATAGTTTCTAATGATATGATTGAGAAACTAGGTTTATAGTGTGAAAAGTATCATAATCTTTATCGCATTTTATGGTTTAAGAAAGGGAATAAAGTTACAGTAGATAAAAGGTGCTGGATCAAGTTTTTTAAAGGTAAAACTTATAAGGATGAAATATGGTATGATGTTATACCAATGGATGCATACCATGTGTTATTGGAAAGGCCGGAGTCATTTAATAAAAAATAAGTTCATGATAGAGCAAAGAACACATAATTTTTGTAAATGTGGTATAAAGGTAGTTTTTTTACCTCTTAAAGAAGAAGGGCAGGCTAAAAGCATGTCAAATACAAAAGGATTTATCAAAGATATGAATATGACATGTTATGCATTAGTAATGAATAAAGAAGACATAGAAGTGGTGCAAATACCAACAAAAACAGTAGTGTTGAAAAAATATATAGATATTATATTTGATGAGTTACCAAATAGTTTACCACTAAAGAGTGATATTTAACATCATATTGATTTTATTCTAGGATCAAATATACCCAATCAAATAGATTATAGGATGAATCTAACAAAACATGTAGAATTAAATAAATAAGTTATTGAATTGGTAAAGAAGAATGAGTAAGGGAGAGCATGAGTCTTTGTGCAACACCATCATTGCTAACTCTAAAAAAATATGGAGGGTGGAGGATGTGTATATATAATAGATCAATCAATAAAATTACAATCAAGTATAGGTTTTATATACCTCATTTAGATGATATGATGGATGTTCTTGCAGGAGCAAAATATTTTATCAAGATTGATCTAAGGAGTGGGTACTATCAGATTTGGAATCATAAAGGAGATGAATAGAAAATAACATTCAAGAGTAGATATGATTCATATGAGTAGATGGTGATGTCATTTAGATTATCTAAATCACCTAGCACATTTATGAGGATGATGAACACAATGCTATGAGAATACAATGGTAAGTTTGTGGTAATTTATTTTAATGATATTTTAATATTCATTAAGACTAAAGAAGAGAACTTATGACATTTGAGAATGGTATTAGAATTGTTAATAAAAGAGAATCTCTACATAAATTTGAATAATTACAGGTAATTGCATAATAGTTTGGTATTTTTTGGATTTATAGTTTTAGCAAATGGTGTAAGAATGGATGAAGAAAAAATAAAGTCAATTGTTGAGTGGTTTTTCTTAAATAGCATCATAGAGGTAAGAAGTTTCCATAGTTTAGAAAAAATTTATAGGAAGTTTATTAATAATTTTAGTAGTCTTGTTGCACCAATAACAAATTGTATGAGAGGAAAATAATTTGTATGGACAAGGGAAACAATAAAAAGCTTTGAGTAGTTGAAGAAAAAAATTATAAAAAATCCTATTTTAGCATTACTATATTTTAATAAAGTATTTGAGGTTGATTGTGATGTTTCATTTGTGAGAATTGGTATCGTGTTGAGTCGAGAAGGGAAGCCAATAACATATTTCAATGAGAAATTAATTGAGGTAAGAAAAAAATATTTTATGTATGATGTTGAATTTTCTATCGTTGTACAAGTCTTAAGACATTGGAAGCATTACTTAGTGCCTAAGGATTTTATCCTATTTACTAATCATGAGGCTTTGAAGTATGTGAACACTCAAAAAAATTTAAATATTAGGCATACAAAATGGGTGTCTTTATTGTAGGGTTATACTTTTATGTTGAAGCACAAATCAAAAAAATAAAATCAGGCAACTGATGCTTTGAGCAGGTGAGTGGGGTTGATAACTACTATGGTGAGTGAAGTAGTTGGATTTAAATTTATTAAATAAATATATGATATTTATCCATATTTAAGAAAGATAGTTGAGCAATGCATGAATCCATTGATAGATGATACAAGTAATATGTATGAAGAGTATATTATGCAATATGGTTATCTCTTCAAAGGGAAATAATCATGTATTCAAATTGGGTCTCTAAGAGACAATATAATAACAAAATTGCACAGTGGTGGCATGGCTGGACATTTTGGTAAGACAAAGATAATAGATTTGGTGGAGGAGAAATATTTATAGACAAGGGATGAATATAGATGGGACAAGATATGTTTCAAGGTGTAGATTATGTCAGGTGGTAAAAGGACATGCATAAAATACAGGGTTGTACATGTCATTACCGATTCTAATAGTACCTTGGACAAATTTGAGTATGGATTTTGTGTTGGGATTACCAAACACATAGAGAGGTAATGATTCATTTTTTATTATTATAGATAAGATTTCTAAGATCATTTATTTTATTGCATGTAAGAAAATCAATGATGCCACTAAAGTTGTAAAAATATTTTTTAAGGATATTTTGAGATTGCATGGTGTTTCAAAAACTATTACATCAGATAAGGACACAAAAATTCTAAGTCATTTTTGAAGGACTTTATGGAGGAAGATGCAGACTAAGCTACAATTTATTAGTGAATACCACTCTCAAACAGATAGACATATAGAAGTTGTAAATAGGAGTTTGTAAAATTTGTTGAGATGCATAGTTGGAGATAAGTCCAAACAATGAAACTTGTCTTTAGCTCAAGTTGAGTTTGTATATAATAGTTTAGTGAATAGATCAATAGGTAAATCAGTATTTTAGATTGTTTACTAGATAAATCCTATGAGTTTTTTAGATTTGGTATAGTTACCAATTGCATAATGAGTTAGTGATGATGCAGAAGTATTTGTAGAACATATATAACCATTACAAGAAGTAAGAAGAAACTTGCAGGAAAATAATGATAAGTATAACGCAAAAACAAATGTCAAAAACATGTCAATTTTTTTTGAATAAATAAATTTAGTGGTGGTTTACTTGAGGGAAGAGATATTTATAAAAGTCACATATAACAAGTTGAAGCATAAGAAATTTGGACCATACAGAATTGTAAAGAAAATCAATGACAATGCTTATGAGGTGAGTTTACCATAGAATTTTTAAATCTCTATAATATTTAATGTTTTAGATTTATATGATTTTCATGCATAAGATGGTTAAGGTGAATAATATGAATAAGTAGATTGACAACAATAGGTGTCAAAGAAGAAGAAAGAAAATATAGTGCAAATGATAAATAAGAAGACAATAAACACAAGGCAAGGAAGTTATAATAGGTATTTGATACAGTGAGAAAGCTTATAATAAGAAAACAACACTTGGATTATACAATGGGAGTTGAAGAAGATTGATAAGAATAAATGGTAATAGTAAAATTAGAGCAACTCACAGGAACTGAGTTATTTTCAACTAGAGGAGAATGATGCAAAAAAAGACGCTGAACTTTTGGAGGCCATAACTTTTGATCCATAACATCGTTTGATCCCATCTTGGCACCAAAATGACATTATTGAAAACTTTATTTTTACCATAACGTACCCTTTCAATTATGGGATATTTTCAATATTTTTTGGAGGTCATACGTGACCATATGAGGGTCTAAAATTATTATTTAATATTATTTTTGAGTTTTTTCTAAATTTCTAAATTATCTATTTTTATAACAAAACTTGAACTTAAGTTGAAATTCATCCGATATATTAATTTTAAAATATAGTAATTATTGAAGATTTTTAGATATACATGCATTTGCATGTGAAAGTTACTAAAAATAGTAGCTACTAAAAATAGCAGGTCAGGTTTTATTTATTTTTAGAGTTCTAAATTTTACATGTTAACTCCAATTCTGAGTTGAGGCTTATTTATATATGGATTGTAATTATTTGAATAATTTAATATGAATCAATATTGGTTATTGTTTAGAGTCTTAACCTATTATATTTTTATTTATCTTGATAGTATTTAGGTTCATTACACTGATACATATTTTTTATGTAAACTAGCCTTATTTTCTCTTTGCTTCTTTTCAAAGTCTTACTTCATTACATGATAATTTAGGACTTGTTTACTTATTTTGTGTATCCCTTGACCTTATGTGTGCAACATATACATGTTCTTGATTTGATGGAATCATCATGCCATTTGAGTGTGGTCCTTGGCCTTATTTTTTTGTATGGCATTTATGTGTCCCTTATATATGGCCTTTGGGCCTTGTGTGTGGCATTCTATGAAAATTATGTGACATTGTATAACATTAAGTGTATATTAATTACTTGTTACTATGATGTCGTGATTCATATCACACATTATTTATATTTTATAATTTTACTATTATGTCATGATACATGTCACACACATGTTGTTTATGTGCCTTAATGTTAGTTATATATATATATATATATATATATAAAACACATGTTTCACATTCAATTCAATTCTATATTCAATACTATGATATAATACATTTCAAATGTCCATATCCTACTCCATGATTATTTCTTTCACATAGTGTATGAGTTTTATTTTGATATTAGTGACTTACAGGATACATCTATCATCTCAAAAAGGTGGCATCAAAATGGGTTTGCCTTGAGAATTGAAGCCCTCACGAGCTATAAATTTCAGACTTATCACAATCTATAGCTTTCACAATTACAGTATGATTCAAAAATATTAGGTCATGGAACATATGACATGCATGTGCACTCATTCCTATAGTTACTTTAATATAGATTCACATATACTTGATGTTTATGCATGGACATGTGTAAAATAGTTAGATATTTCAAATAGTTACAAGCTCAATTGGCATTCTACATAAATACAATACATATATAAGGGGCATGATATTCATTCATGTTAATACTACTACATGGTAAATTTCAAATTTCACTTTTTCAAAGTTTAAAAGTTTCAAAGGTACAAAAGTTTCAAATTGAATCTAGATCTATCTGTAATGATGTGATTTATAAAGTGAGAAGTGGCCATGTTAGATTCTAGTGAGACTCAATGTCTATGGCTTCACTTTTACAAATCTAGTAGGTGGTTCCACCTTTTTTCTTCCATGTTAGTCTAGTGACACCCAGTGTCTCTAGTTGCATAGTAGTGAGCCACATTTGGTGGTTCCACTCCTTCGTCTTCTACTTTAATTATGATGTAGATTAATCTACACATTTAGATGAGAGGTGGAGCACACAATATTTCCAACTTGATAGATTTAATGTTGATGATTGTAGGATCTAATGCATAATTTAAATCATGCACAGTCAAATAGAGTTTGAATACAGATAAATTTTCAACAACAAAATAATATATTCCACTCTCTATATCAAACATCTGGGACATTACACATATTTATAGGAAATGTATTTCCTATAACTTATCCCCTAATTTTTCTCACACCTATAAAACCTCTAAACCTATTTATATGAGTTTAGTTTAATAACCAAATCTCACACAAATAATACAATAACAAATATTAGTTGTAATATTGTTATATAACAACATTTTGATTAATTACTTACTAATTAATAACAACCTATTACTTATTTACCTCTCGATAAATATCAACCTTACTATTTACCATCTCATAAATACTCAAATTCACTCAATGTAAAAATTAATTCTAACATTTCCCCCCATAGTTTTTACATGATGCAATATATCTCATTTTTTAATTATAGCTTGTTCTACCTCCATGTGCTCATAATATTCTCTACATACATGTACCATTTCACATCTCTTCCTTCACACTCATCTACAATTGGTTTTCTAAGTTCGCCAATAACCTTCTAAAATAATTTTCACAGGTTCACCAATAACCTTACAAAATGGTTTTCTTAGGTTCACCACTAACCTTACAGAATGGTTTTATCAGGTTCACCACTAACCTTATAGAATGGTTTTCCACAAGTTTAACACTAACCTTACAACATGGTTTTCACATATTTACCATTAACCTTTCTTCATGATTGCTACAATGCTTTTTAGATCAACATTCTTCAATGTAAATATACAAAAGGGTTACATGAGAATATCTCACAAGTCAACATGTATAACTATTTATTTTTTACGCATGCTAAAAAAATAAGCATAACTACCACACCACACTAAAATAATTGAAATCTAAAAATAACACACCACAAAATATCACCACTTCATTAGTGCAGCACCGTTGTTGGCGCTGATGAAAGTTCACTGAAAGACTTCCATCCTCCGTATATCTTTTAGCCTCTAATTTATCACTAATTTCTCAACAAATTTATCTATGTAGCTCAGGTACATGATTTTTCTGAGGAAAATCCTCCCCATAATGTAAATGTCATGTACAAGTGAAAATGCATCCGTGACTAAACCTAAACAAATTTGACTTTTCTGACATAAATCTTTTTGACAACTCAATAAAAATGACTATTTAACCTTAAAACCTACTCTTATAATTAATACTTGACTTTCTTTTTGAATAAACCAAACTTCTAAAAAACACTTAGACTCACTAATATGACTCATTTGATATAATTAATTATATCAAACCAAAACTATAACAACGATGACAACAAGCTACTAATAACATTTAAATAATGCTATAAATACTATTAATAATAGACTTTTGACACTAAAAAATAAAAGAACCCATACTAAATAAATATTGACTCACAGTTCTAAAAAATCCTTAAACAAAACTAAACACATTAACCTTTAAACTTGTTGTCTTTAATAAATAAATCATATAATATAAAACAAATACTATAGTCACAAAATATTTAAAAAGACTAAAGACATAAACCGAAGTGAATCACAAATGACTCATAAACATAAGTAATTATTTTCTCTCTTTGATAATAATGACTTTTGAAAAAGGACCTTTTAACATTTTTGTCTAGACGCTACCATGTTGAGACATATATTTTCACTTTCCTTGGAGCTCAGAAAAGAAGTATGTCTGATGTAAGAGGAACCCATAGAAGAATTTAACTCCCAATTGGGCATGAATTAGAATGATGACTATATTCAATGAAAATATCCATCCTGTAGAAATGTTATATGATAGTAGATTGTGTAGTTTGTAGTGCACATTGATCGAGGTAGGTAGGTCTAGTAAATGGAATGTAGTTGCATGAATAGAGAGTTGAACCCTGAAGATGAATGCATAACCATGAATAATGGAACGTTGAGCCACTAGATATTAATTTTTCCACTGACAAATTTCACCAGTCGACAAACATGATTGGAAGAACAATGATAGGTTTTCAAATTTAAGTATCTCTAATAGAATTGAGATATTTAATTAATGGACCATGAAAAATACAATAATAACTCATACAAGTTGTCAATCTATCAATGCAACTCATGAACAAGAGTCTATGGGAGATCAATCAAGACATAACTCATACCATCAACATATTGCTAGAACTTTCAGGTCTAGTTTGCAATCTGTAAAGAATTAAAAAATCTAAGCCAATGCTTTGAAGTAAATATCTACAAATATACATACATAATAAGGTAGCACAATACCTTAATCTATACCAAAATACTCTCAATACTACTACACTAAGCTAAGAACTTCAACACAGGATTCTAATCATTAATTTGAGGTAAGTATATAGTCTGTGACATTGCCCCATTCATATTCTTAATCCTCTATAATAGGGACAAGACCAAGCTACTCTGATACCACTATTGAGGATTGGAATATCTAATACATAGTTTAAATCATGCACAGTCAAATGGAGCTTGAGTACAAACAAATTTTCAACAATAAAATAATATATTCCACTCTCTATATCAAACATCTAGGACATTACACATATTTATAGGAAATGTATTTCCTATAACTTCTCCCCTAATTTCTCTCACACCTATAACCCCTCTAAACCTATTTACGTGAGTTTGGTTTAACAACTAAATATCACACAAACAATACAATAATAAATATTAATCATAATATTGCTATATAACAATATTCGAATTAACTACTTACTAATTACTAATAACCTATTACTTACTTACCGATTGGTAAATATCAACCTTACTATTTACCATCCCATAAATACTAAAATTTAGTCAATGTGAAAACTAATCCCAACATTTCACTAGTTTTCAATTGAGACTTGATCACTCTCATTTATCGACAAGTTCTACATTTCTCCAAATGCATTAACAAGGGGCACATACTTCTCCACTTTCAAGTTATAAGGCAATTAGATTGTATAATATTTCAAGTGTATTACTTCCTTACTATCTTTTCAAATTTCAAATTTTAAGTTTTATATTTTCAATTTTCAAATATGGATAATAACTACTTTCAATGGCATTATTGCAAGTTTTGTATTTAGACACCTTGCACAATCAATGTTCACATCAAAATATAAAGTGTATATACACACTTAGGTTTATATCTTCTTTTACTCTAGTAATTCCATTTCATTACATGACTATAATAAGGTAGGAGTGGGTGGGAATGTGGACACTCAAATTTAATCATTAAATTTTTGACTATTTAATCTTGACATCCTTACCTTACTCGACCTATTTATTATTCTATTAACTTATAATCTCTACGAGAGCCTTCAATATTATACTCATTATATTTAAATTACTAAAAACATCATTCAAACATCCATTTTTTGATTATATATACCTATCAACCAAGTTTTAATGGTTTTTGACCTTCGAGGACAAGACCACACTAGGTCGGGCAAGATTGCAACCTAGCCTTGTACACTAGTACATCATTATCTCCCACACTCTAACGGATGATTTTTAAATTCAATACTCTTCATGTCATCCCTCCTTAAATTTTAAAAAAATTGGTTAACTAAAACGTTTTAAATATACCACTATATAATCACATCAATGCTACTCAATACACTACCTAACAACTTGGCAAAAACACTATCTATACAAGCTACAACACATTAAGAAAAAAAACCATTTTCTTCCCAATTTAATTCATAGGCCAAGTTTGAAGTTATTTTATTATATGTCAATGGTATTCATTGTCAAGCATTCAAGTCAATTTACTAACTACATACATATAGTGTAAGTATCGAGATTCACACACTAACTCTAGGCAGGAGAACTATATCAGTCTAAGGCCTTTTTAGACTATGTAAGGAGCACTAAAATTACATGAGGTTTTCTAAGGATAAATTGACTATTCCCCTTGCCTGATTCCACCCTTTGAATTTGATGTCTATTTGGTTTATGTGTAATAACTAGGGTTTCAACACTATAGATTCTTTTGCATGATAAATCATCACTTATAGATAATCAACAGACCACCTTAGATAGGTGCAGTACCCAAAAAAGAAAATCATCACATAGTCAATGTGACACACTTCAAATATCCTCCTAGTCAATCCTACATCAATTATCTACTTGCATAGTTAGAACAAGTCAAATTTAATATAGTTTGCATATTTAAAAATTACTATTTATAGTTCATTTTTATTTTTATATTTTACATTCAGATTATGTGTATTTTGTATTCTCAATAATATTTTAATTATTTAGTGTTTATCACATTTAATTGTTAAATCAAAATAAGCATTAACTATAAGATTACTTGGGGATCATTGATCCAAATTTATTTAATTTTATCCCAACAAAATATTTTAATTGATTTTAAAGTGGATCTAGAATTTGTGTTGGAAAAATATACTATTTAAATATTATTATGATTATTGTTTAAATACATTAGTTTTGCCTAATGCATGGTTTAAAACTCCACCAAGTTATTAATTATTTTTCTTCACTTATTATTTATTTTTTAGTCTTTAGATAAGAGGCATCTTGCGTTTTGAAAATATTTTTTTCCAGCGAGATGTTATTTAGTGGAACTATCTCAATAACTAGTCTTGGGCTTTGTTAACCACAAGTGTGAGTTAGAAAAGACATAGTTAAGACTATGGACTTAGATCCTAGTAGTATTCTTTTGTTGAATTCAATCATTTAGTGATTGTGAAACACAACAAGTATAATGATGTGGATGCAAGTATACTCCCATTATTCTCAATTCATTATAAACATGGCTGATACAGATAACAATACTTTCCTTATCTAATAAATTATCTATGCTCTAATTCAATTTGTAGATTTGAACCATCCACTATTTATACGGTTCCAAAAGTAACTAACTTTCCAAACCTTCATCTAAGAAATGTCCACTACCATTTGATTAGAAATATGTTGACCATCTAGGTTGAAATTAAAATTTTCATCACCTTATTCAATAAAGGTGGTGTTATGTCCTAAATTGGAGAAAAGCAGTAATGGCTATCAAGGCCTAAATTTGATGGTCGACTACATTTATGTTTTTTTTCATAAAATACAATCAATATTTTAGAAATTTTATTATGCAAGGTAAAATTTTAGGTATACCATGTGTGCGTGTGTGTAATGCTTCCTCATTCTATGAATTATATTAGCATTTGAATAAAAAAATTAAATTCATAACAACCATTAAAAAAATTATAACTTGTAGGGTCAAGTGTCAAATTTAAGCCTTGATGACTAGTCACCAAAATTGTCTTTTCAAAATGAATTCTTTCAATTCAAAACATTGTATCTTGGTTATATGAACTTTGAAAATTAACTATTTTTTTTATAACTTAAAATTGTACTTTGTGAATTATAGAATTCTAACACATTTTATAATAATATATTATAAATTGTGTGTGTGTGTATTATTTTTAAACCTAGAATATTTTTAAAAAAAAATCATATATCTATAATTAAATATATGGTGTATCATTTTTATTTACTAATTTAGAATGTACCATAGCTCATGTAATAAATGTACCTTCTAAACAAGAATGTTGATATCATATTGTGAGTCACCATTATTTGAAACACCGTTCATTGCAATATCACTGCTTATTTGTGTAAATTCTTAGCAAGAAGGTTGTAACATCTAATAGCTTGGTAATCATAACTATGTATAATATACATTTAGATGTTAGTGCCATAATCTCATTAAACTAAAAATTTTCCTTCAATTTCTCTATCTTAGAAACTCCGATTGATCAACTCAATACAACAAATCTAAGTGAAATGCAACTTTGAGGCACACATAATTATTAGGTGAGAAACTTGGTTTTACATGATATATTTATAATTATGTGTTTTATACCATGAATTGTTTGACGTTGCTTTTGTTTTTTACTATTGTGTTTGAGCCAGTGTTTTCCTTTGACAGAGAGTCTAAACCATAATTACTAAACAGCTTCCTTATTATGGAACCTTTTGTATTATTATTTTCATTAATAATAGTTATATTGAAACATTAAAATAGTAAAAGGAACATTAAAATAACCTTTTGGGAATTTTGCTTTAAACAAGATTAGAAAAATAGACTAGTTTATAACATGGCTTGTCATCCTTCTTTAATATTGTCTAAGCCCCCATTAAATGAATTAGAAAAAATCCAAACTCAATGCAAATTGAACACATAAAATGAAATTTGAACGTTAAGACCCCATACATTTATGATATATTTAGCTCCATAGTACTTTTCCCCTTCAACATATCTTGTGACATGATGCAACCAAAATAGTACATATTTTAGACACTCAAAATTAATTATAAATTGCTTAAAAATGCTTATTCTTGACATCTTTATCCCTGCTTGGTCTATTCACCATTTTTTTAACTTATAATTTATACATGAAGCTATTTTATCTTATGAACACTAAAAAAATCATACATGCATTCTTATTTCTATCATAATTATCCCTCTTTAGCTCACAAACCTCTACTAAGCATGTCCTAATGATATCTAGTCATTTAGGATGAGTTTGCACTAGGAAGACAAGAGCGCACTAAGGCCCTATCCGATTAGTGTGGCCTTGTCTCCTACACTCCAACAATAACTTTTTAAATTTTAGCCATTTTATCTTACACTTCCCACATGTCTTGTAAGGTTGGTTAACAAAGATATTCGAAATATTCTCTTATATAAGCACATCCAAGCTTCCTTAAATACAACCAGTAACTATCAAGCAAATATTGAGCATATAAAGAGAAAAAAGAACATTGTTACTTCTTATTGCAATTTTAAAGCATCCTAAAAATCATAGGCCAAGTCTAAATTTTTTTTATCCTAAGTCAAGGGCATCCATTTATCAATAATTTCAATCAAATCATCTAGTAATAGTCATCTACTTGCACAGTCATGGATTACACAAGCACTCTAAGAGGGAAAATTACATCAGCTTGAGGCCCATTTGGGCTATGTAAGAAATGTTTAATTACAAGGGGTTGTTGAGGTTAACTTGGCTATTCCCATAACCTTATTCCCCCTCTTTTCCATTTAATTTATATTGTATTTCTTGTGCAGGATCTAGGGTTTGTTATTTTTTAGGCCTTTCACATGACATAGTGATACATAGAGCTCAACAATCAACCTTCACAAGTAGTCACATAGGCACAAATTGAAAAATCAAGAATACAATCAATCAGGATGTAGTCGTAGTCAGTAGATAAGGCTATAGGGCTCTATTTTCTAACTCCTGTGGACTTGTCCCAAAATATTGTCAATTATTATTTTCTAACATGACTATGTTTTCAAGTATTTTTACATTATTTGCACTTACAATGAATCTACATAGTCAAATCTATATCAGTTTAAAGGGACACTTTTTAACCCTAACCTAATTTACTATTTTTACCAAGTTCATAATTTATGTAAATTTTGTATTTTATTGTAGTTTGTTATATTTATTGTATTTTACTTCATTTCAATTTTTAATAGTTTAATACACTTAATTAGATTCACCTAATTAAATTTAGATTAATTTTTTTGGTGAACCCATTATTTTTAAAACATTTCTTGATTCTTGTTTATTGATTTTTATTCTAAGGTTTCATTAATTTTTTATAAATTCTTGACACTGAAATAGTACAACCTTCAACCTTGGATGATATTTATAACATAATGATTTATCATCTTTGAACTTGGATTTAATCTAACACTAAATAATTTCATCTTGTCACCTCACATAAATATAACACTGAAGCTCTTTATTTCTACCTTGGGTTGAAATTTATTGTTAGATATACACAAAAATATTTTCTCTCTTTTTTCTATTACTTTTACTTGTTTTAAAAATTATGTGATGATGACTTTCATACCACTTAGTAACTATCGTGAAGGGCTATACGGTATTTTTTCATAGAAACTATGGCATGAGGGGTTTACCTCAATACTCATTGTTATTGTACTACACTAAACACATAGTTTAGTTTCCCTATACCTCACAATATATCAAAAATGCCTAGGGTCCCTTGTTTATACCAATTTAAAACCTCTCTTATCTATCTAATTTGTGGTACATCTAAGAGGAGCATATCCCCTAGGGAAGTTACTCTTATTGTACCCTTGAAACTAGTGGTAATGGGTTATAGGCATGGTTCTTCCTCTATAGTTAATACTCTAAAACATTGAGCTGACATTAATCATTGAATGAAAAATTAATTTTGAGAGCCTACAAATCATTCAAACTCTTGATTAAATACCCTTATACCTTAATTTTTGCTTGTATTATTTTCATAGATATTAGGATTGTTTGATTCACGTTATATTATATTCTTTATCATTTGTAAATGTTAGATTAGTTGTTAATTACAAAAAAAAATTAGCATTTGCGTTAATTGTATATTCCATGGATAATCAAAGTAAATATGATAATGATTTCCATCCTCTTGATAATGTATGTATGTATATTCAATTAGTAGCACCTAGGGTTTGTATTTATGAAACCCTTCCAGAGCAAATAGTCACTATGAGAGGGATCATAGAAGAGTTATAAAAGTGAAATAAATATTTCAGTTTAAAGATCACATTATTAGAACATTAGATCACATATTTAAAGAATCCATAATACGTTATTGTTAATCATGTATCTACATCTTCATCTACTTATCTTGTGTCTCAAAAGGGTATGTGCACGGAGTTGGGGGACAATTTTGTGCATATAACCCTTAACATGTATGCATTATAACAATAATGCATATGCATTATGTTAAGTTATAGAAACATGTATGTGTTATAGGAATGTGTATGTGTTCTTATAATTAACATAATGCATACACATTATTCAAACTAAAAAAAAATGTCAACCTCTTTCATTATTTCTTACTTCCCATTCACGTTTTGGTGCTTCCCATTCATGTTTTAACTTGCAAGATCATGTTTTTCCCTCAAGCTCTCATTTTGGCCTACAAATATTCATTTTGCCCCCCATTCACCAGATCAATGATACCACCATGAAGAAGAGGTATGTTTTTTGTAGATTAAATCAAATTTTTTAATTTTTTTGAATGTGAATTACATTAGTTCATTTTTTTATTTATCTCCTACAGGGTGGCATGCTCCACCTAACCCTCCACCAAATCTTTTGCCTAACCTTTCACCCAACCCCCTAACCCTCCACCTAACCCTCCATCTAACCCTCCTATAGTTCCCCTAGATCCCCAAAGTAGCCAGGAGGATATAGTCACTCACATAGTAGAGAAAAAAATTGAAATTGAGTAAATAATTAAGAGAATGAGGAAGCCCACTTCCATGAACACCCATCACACCTATTTGGCCAATAATCTAGATTTAGTATTAGGTCAAGTTGACTTGATAATGAGTTAAATTGATAGATGGAGTTCATATAGGGATAGTTTTAGGGCTTACTATGCTGACAAATTGTTAGCATCTGAGGTGAAGAACAAAAATATAACAAAAGATCAAATTTATGCCTTATTTATCTATTTGACCACCAATACCTCATTTCCCATAATGACCAAATGTTTCCCAATCCACAGATGCCAACATGATTTGATTAAGATCAATTTTTGGGAGCAATGATGGATGGTGTTTGACTATCCCCTTGTAATAAACATGCAGTCCCTTAATTTTTGAGGAAACTCTATTATGAGTTTGTCCTCAATCAAATTCTAAACTACTTTGACTATGATGAGTTTCAGGGTCGAGGGAAAGGCCCCACGTAGGATCAAACAAGTACACATCATGCACCTAATTGGACTACAAGGATCCCTACCCAAAAGTCACTTCATCTAAAGATTCCCTTTGTGATGATAGAGGTTGTGGAGATAGACACTTTGCATGTACTTAGTGTGCTTACCGATACACTCATTCATCATACAAATAGACTTTCAAAGACATGCTCAAGATACTCTGGCTAGTGGCCGTACCCAACCCCACCCATGTAGATGTTATGGTGCTATATGAACTAGACCTTTATATGATGACAGTGGCACTTCAGGGTGCTTAGAGGATATGGTCTCAATTGATGATTTGTTGACACACACATTTGGTTTAGATACATTGGGAGTCTCTACACACATGCAGGTATCTTTTATATAAATTTAATGTTAAATTTTTAAGTTATATTTGCAAATTAAAAATGTAAAAATTAATTTACATGTTTAAATTGAATAAAATATATGTATTTTTTTGGTGTTTCAGGAGGAGATGTTTCCTTTGACATCACAACTAGGTAGTAGGCCAACACAAGCTACTACATCTTTCTGTGTCAGTATGACACCATATACATTTACAAAGGTAAAATTTCAATTGAATCTTATATACTCTAGATGTACATTCATACACCTTAATTTCATCCTTGGTAGATTTTGTGTAGGAAAATATAAAATACCTAATATAATTTTGTTTGAATTTTTATTGTTTGATGTATTAACATGGATTGGCATAACTTGTTAGAAACTCATCCTCCATTTCAACTATGTTTTCAATAACCAAAATAGTGAGTTGAGCATTTACTTGATATCCCATTACATGTAGTTCCCATAGTGGGTCAATCCCAATCAGTAGGATTGGTTGTGTGTGTGTGTGTGTGTGTGTGTGTGTGATTCATTTGATAAAAGTTATTTAGTTTAATATATTTCTATCAATTTCCCAATTGAGCATAGCATGTCTTCATCAATATGCACACCACTCCTTTCTTTTAAATATTAGTCTCATAGCCAAGCACTTGATTCCTTATTATCCTAATCACATATAGTGATTCAATATTTATGATTGATATCCAAAATGGTCATAGCTAGCAATTTAATTCCCATCTTGATTCCATTTGAGCATAATAATTTCATCTCCATCTATGGAGTTATAAATTTAGATGGCATAACCTCTTGAACCCATTGTACCTAGTCAATTCCATTAGTTTGTTGGGAGAGTGTCCATTAGATCCCATTGGTTTATTGCAAGAGCGTTGACTTTAAACTATAACTTATATGTATATGGCATAGGCCTTATGACCATATACAAATAGGGGACCTCAACCCCATATAGATAGGTATGTTTGAGTAGTTTTTTACCACCACCTACTTAAGGGGCCCAAAGACCTACTATATCTAGTTGGGGGAGAGGTCCTATCTATATCCATGCACTTTTGTCACTCGAGTGACATGTCGAATCTATAAGACTATAACACCTTTCATCAAGAAATTCACCCTAAAATGAATATTGAGTGTTGAAAAGACTATAGCACCCTTTGTTGACCTCAACCTACTTACATTGTATACATATATACCTTCCCTTTCCAAAATTGAGGGCAATCTAAGGATAGATATTCAACCTAATTTCATCTATAGGGCAACCAAAATCATGCACTTGTAAAGAAGATTGTCCACTCACTCTTGTCTCTACAGTATTCAGTTCTATTTTTTTATATGTTTCTTTAGATTTTGATGAGACCTATTTTATAAGGTTATAAACACTCTTAAAAGGCTCAAGTATAGATGTGCCCCATAAAATCAACCTATCACTCTAGGTGTTTTAACATGATTAAAACTCAATTTACAAACTTCTCAACAACCACCTATACAAGTTACTTGTCTTATCACAACGACTATTTCTAAAGGATTTTTTATCACACCAATACTCATAGGATTGTCCTCAACTATACCAAGTCATTGCCTTAAGACAATTATGCCTAATAACCAAATAATTAGGTCAAAATATGAAATACACCTAGGCAAAGCTATACAAGCATCCAAACCAATGTATATAGGTACATATCAAGGATGTTTCAACACCTAAATTGCATTCAATGACTCAATTTCACAAAATTCACTAAAAAATCCTCCCTCGTTGTCTTATCATTCTCCCTCATGAAACTGACATTTCTTGCCCTCAGTGTGGTGTTATAAGTCACATGTTGAACATATCCACTTGTCACATTCATGCTTCCTGTGACCTCATTATATTTTTTCATATCTTATACAAGACTAAGTTTGTTAACAACTTGTTTAATCAATGAATTGTCCAAATTATTAATTATTAGGTTGTTTATTCATCTGATGACTAGGGTGGACACACCTCCATCATTGTGATTCGAGAGAGACTTGGGCCTTGTTTCTCTAATGTCATCTACACAGGAACTCATTGAGGTATGCATATTCACTTGTAATTTTGAATTGTAATTTAATACTTTTGTTTTAATAATTTGTCTATATACTTTGGAAAATATAACTTATATGCATGAATGTATTATGTATGTAGGGTTGTCATATGACATTTAATAGTTTGATTCAGACAACTACTACGATAGCTCTTCATGTTTCTTCATCATTTGACACACCTATTTATGTAGTTGAACTTGGCACTAATGTAGTCAAACGTCAATAGAAATTTGAGGAGGAAAATGAGATTACAGTAAGTGCATGTTTAAATGATTTTTTTATTATAGTTTAAAACATGAGTTTCTTAACTTGGTTTCATATATACTTGTTAATTTTATAATAATTTTTATATTTGAATAGGTTTGGCTGCAAGTGAGCTATGAGCATAGTACCTATAGTCGAACCTTGGAGCAATCTAAGGCATTTGGGATATCTCCATTTACAAGTAGGGCATCCCAAGGAGAGTCTTCTTCAAAAAAGGCAAATAGAGGGAGACTATTTGATGATTAGGATGTTGTATATGATTTACTTTTTTGTATGCCTATATATAAATGTACACATTTTGGCATTGTACATACGTATATGATGTATTCACCTGACATCAGATATTATGTTATTAGACATGATGTAATTTTTTGTATGCCTATGGCAATGCATGTATTATTGACATTGTATGCCTGTATATGGAATTCGTACATGACATTCCTATTTTGTACATGAATATTTAAGAAAACCAATAAAGTAAATCTTGGTTGAATCACTTGTGTTTAGAGTATTATAAATGATTGGTTTTGAAGTATTCTTAAGGATTACAAATGTTATGAGATTGAGAATAACTTGTTAGGATAATGTTGTAAATTAAACCCTTATAATAAATTAATAATATGAGTGACTGAATTTAAATTATGTTTGTATGATGATGCATAGGTATGGAGGAGAAGTCTACAAAAATATCATCAGTTGGTTCTAAACCCAACTAATGGCATTCACTTATTATGGTTTGATTTGAATCTTCTTTCACAAGCTAGCTCCTCCTTTGACTCTTTGGAATTAATTTAGCTTCTCACACCTAGTGCTTATTCCTTGTACTCTTATCATAACCTCCTTGATGGAATTGACCTTTATCCATACATCCTTTACCTCATTCCATTCATGACTCATTCATAAATTTCCTCTTAATCTCTTTCTAGTTTCTTCCTAGGCAACTTCTTTGGGTCTCAAGGACCAAATCTTGGTCTATGTTTCAAGAACTCAACTTGTCATCACATATGTTCTTATATGATCATAACATACCTGGTATAACCCCCTTCAAGTACTCAAATAATAGCATACTCTCATTCCACACCTTATGGACACAATGCTCTCTCAAGGCTTATAGCCTTTTTTTAATGTATTTTGCCTTATATGGAAATGTTATGATTGATAAAGAGATTATAAGGGAATTTATAGGTACACTCTATTCTTTTTCTTATCTATGTCAAATTTCATAGGCCAACTCCAACTCCAACTATCACTTCCTTTATTAGCCTACCCTCATTTAGGCCTAATTAGCCCTATTCCAAACCCTAAGTCCTAGAATCCATACACATTTGTACAATCTCAGTTTATAAACTTTTGATTCACATTGTACATATATATGGGAGCAAAATTACAAAGTTTCCTTAAATTCTCATGGTTAAATATCTCAAAAATGCCTGAAGCTTGCTAATCTAGGGTTTCTCATGCCCTGTCCATATTTTTCAAAGGACCAATTTGACCTTCTGACTAATCTTGGTTTTTTGAAAAGATACTCATGACATCTAAAACATCTCATACCACCTTTCAAATGATAAAAAAACTAGCTTTGCCTTTATGTCTTTGAGACCGCATGTGGGGATTTGAGCTTGCTTGTGGAGATTGCATGAAGTTTGGAGTGTGAACACCCTTGAAAGGTGTTTAAGATGTTTAAAACCATCTTACCATACTTTTTAAATACTTCTCTAAACTTGGAACCCTCAAACATACCTTAAAACTCCAAAAATTATGCCTACATGAATAGTGACCATTATGAGACATAGAGGGGACTGTGACAAAATAGAGATCACTTCCACTTGTCATATGACCTTTTTTAGAATTAGCTACAGGATCTAATGAATCTAATAAAAAGCATAAATAAGAGATAAAATAGAAATAAACAATAACTATATATCTGAGATAATAATTGAAATAAATAAATAAATAACTCAAATATGATGAATTACTCTGATAATTCAATATTAATCTAATGTAGAATACACAAATAGCCATTGCTTATATATATCAAGGAGTGCATGATAAAGATCAATGAACTCACACAACATGTGTAGTTCAACTGATATCTGACTACACGAATAGTAGAGTACAACTCCACACTAACAATATAGGTTTCTAACTTATGTAAATGATTAACACGAGTTGACTACTAGTTAAGCAATCTTATCGTATCTTACCTTGAATAGTGGAGTGGAACTCCACTATAACAAGATAAGTGTCTAAGTTAACTACTAGTTAAGCAAGCTTATCCTATTTAGTGCAAATTATTAATACATATAATAACTAATTATAATAAGTAATTAGTGCACCAATCTAAATAATAAATACAAGTAAATGCAATAAAGCAAATAAATGCACCAACACACTCATAAGCGAAGCTTAAGTAGGGCTATGTAGATAAGAGTCTCGGTAATGTGTAGCCATATTAGGTGCTTTGTACAAATAGATTAAGAAAGGAGAAAACCCAAAGGAAAAAAATCCTCCTCAAAATGAAGGTCTAGGAGACCTCCCCAAAGAATTCATGTCCCATAAAGAATTGATGTCCCGCACCCCTAAAAGAGATCACAAATGAATATACTTGCTCTTAGTGAAAGGTTTGGTGAAAATATCTACAATCTGCTCCTCCATAAGATAATATTGAAGATCAATGATCTCTGCCTAAATCAGCTCCCTGATAAAGTGCATATGGATCTCTATGTATTTGGTTCTTTGATGATGAACTAAATTCTTTGAGATTTGGATAGTGCTCTGGTTGTCTTAGTTGATGACTAATGGATTCTAAAATAGAACACCAAGCTCAATGAGAATATTTTGAAGCCAAATAGCATCAGTAGTGGCATTAACAATGCCACGATACTCAACCTCTATAGATGAAAGAGCAATAACATTTTGATTTTTACTTTGCCAATAAATGGATCCAGATCTGAAGTGAAAGCTATAACTAGAAGTGGACTTACAATCAGCATAATCACCAGCCCAATCAAAATTTATGTATCCTACCAAGTCTAAACTTTTACCTACTATATATTGAATCATGTATCTGATAGTGCTCTGAATGTAGCTCAAAATGTGCTTGGTAGCTCTCCAATAAAGCTCATGTGGTGTCTGCATAAAATGTAAAACCATGCCAACTACATATGAAATGTCAAGCCATGTATGAGTCAGATGGATTAGGCTACCTACAAGTTACTGATATAATGTGGCATCAAAGGGAGTGGAATAATGAACCTCAAGTCTAACTCTAGATAAGAAAGGAGTCAGTGCAACCCTACAATTAACCATGTGAAACCAAGCTAACAAGTCCATGACATACTTGGGCTGTGAAAGTGTAATCCTAGAAAAAGACTGTATTATCTAAATTCTAAAAAAATAATGCAATAGGCCCATGTCTATCATAAAAAACCTATCATAAATAATAGTCTTAACACTAATGATGATGGATGATGTGCTCCCTATAATAATGAGATTATCAACATAGAGAACTAAGTACAATAGTGAATCCTCCTACCATAGAATGTAGACATTCAGATCTGAGTGACATCTCAAAAACCCAACTAAGAGAATAAATGTGTCCATCTTAGAATACCAAGACTTGGGGGCTTGTTTTAGACCATAAAGAGACTTCTGCAAGTGACACACCAATGAATAATCTTGATCAAACCCTATGGTTGCTCCATATATATCTCTTCATGACTATTCCCATGAAAAAATGTGCTCTTCACATCCATCTGATGTACAACCCAACCATGAGTTGCACCAATAACTAGTATCAAGAAAATGGAATTCATCTTCGCAACATGTGTAAAGGTTTTGTATAGTTAATGCCTTCCACTTGGGAAAAAACTTTGGCCACTAAGCATGCTTTATACTATAAATATTTCCATTGCAAACTTAGTCCGATATATCCACCTATATCATACTAATTTTCTTCTCTTAGGAAGAGGAACAAGATCCCAAGTGTTGTTCCTAATCAATGAGTCATACTCTTCTTCCATTGCTAAATCCCACTCAACTGTCCATATGGCTTCTTGAAAATATTATGGATCAAAATCTATGGTAATGTAAGAATGTGGAAGATCATGTTGTGATCATGTTCTCCTTCTATTTGATGGATCCCTAACAAGAGGGTCTGCATCTGCCAAATTCTATCTAGCCCATGTAGGCATCAATGGGTGAGGATCTTGAGGAGGAGGAGGAACATGACCTGTTAAACCCTACTGGGGAGGTATTACCTCATCATCCCTATGATTAGATGAAGTGGGAATATCATCGTCACTGCTATCTGATTTTTCTAAAGAAGAAGAATGAGAAATATTAAAAAATAAGTCTGAAGGACTCTCTTTAAAGTAAACACTTCTCGTTATAATAAGCTCATGTGAATCTGGATCAATGAGTTGATATCCCTTAACACCATAAAAATATCCCATAAATATGTAAGTTCAAATTTATTGTTCTAAAGCATGACGCTTGTCTGAAGGTATGTGAGCCCATGCCAGACTATCAAAGACTCAAAAATGATACACATCTGACTTCTTATTGCACCAAGTTTCAAGAGGTGTTATCCCCTTTAAATATTTATGAATAACTCTATTCTATATATATGCATCACAATTAATCACTTTCACCCAGTACTCAGGTACTAATGATTTTGCATGAAACATATAACTTTCCATCTCTTTTAACAATCTATCCTTCCTCTCTACTACACCATTCTACTGAGGTGTGTATGCAACTGAATGCTGAAGATCAATTCCTTCAAGAGCACATAATTATTCAAAATTATCATTCACATATTCCCTCCCATTATCTGTGCACAGAATCTTTACATACTTCCCAGATTATTTTTCTATTAGAGCTTTGAACTCTATAAATCTATCAAATACTTCACTCTTGAGTTTCAAAAAATAAACCCAAGTATATTTGGAATAGTCATCATTAAATGTGAGAACATAATGGGTTTTACTAAAAGATAAAGTAGGTAATAGACCCGCTAAATCACTATAAACAAGTTTGAAGACTTGTATAGCCCTTCAAGCCTTCCCTTTATTAGACTTATCCTTTGGATGTTTTCCTAAGGCACAACCATGACATACACCCCCTAAAAACTAAATTTGTGGAAGTCCTATAGCCATCTCCTATTAACTAAGCTATTGTAAATAACGGTAGTTCAGATGACCAAACCACTCACATCATAGCTTGCTCACTGAATTAGTGTGTGAGAGAAAATTTGTAGAGGAAAACTGAGGCACGAAGTGGGAGAATGAATAAAGCTGAGTATTATTGTCGACTTTTTCCACTATAACTAAGGCATTATCCTCCAATTTTTTGATTGATATAGAATTGGGTGTGAACTCAAATTTTCTACTAGTATCAAAGTGAGTGATTTGGTATACATAGAGAAGGTTAGTTGATAACTCTAGCACACAAAGGACATCCTCAAATACACCACTATCAACATCAAATGTACCTTTTCCTAAAACATCTACCTTAGAATCATCACCTATGATAATATGAGGAAAGGAATTTAGTTCTAATCCAAAAAAAAATCTTGATCAGAACCCATATGGTGCAAAGCACCTGATTCAATTACCCATGACTTGGAAGAATTTTCCAGTGCAACTAGTGTTGTAGCTTTCCCTTTTCTTGAATTTGAAGGAGTGGAAGAATATTTTGATTGAATGATGTTATTATTTTTGAGAAGACCCTTAAGTTCATCAATCTCTTTTTTACAACAATATTGTACACTATGAAACCTCTTTTTGCAATAAGGGCAAGGAGTGCCAATCTTTTTTTGTGAATCCTCTTTCTTATTAGTGGATTTATAATCTCCTTTTGAGGAATATTATTGCCCTTTATTCTTATCTTTTAGTGACTTATTCTGATTATTCTACTTCTTTTTACTTGAACCTATATTTGATGCTGATATTGAAACTTACTCATGCTAAGGTTGAATTCCAAGTAGAGCTTGAGATTTGGATGACTTGATTAGATCCATAGTTATTAACTTTTCTTCTTTAACCATTAGAATCTCAGAGAATACCTCAAAGGTGGGCATTTGATATGATGTGCCCAATGTGAGCCTATGAGTCTGAAACCTATAGACAAAGAATGAATATTCAGGGCCTAATTTGTGTAAGGCACTGAAAATCAATTGAATATCTTTTTTATCAATTTTATATTCAGAAAGGTATGCTCTAAGATCTATGACTGTAGTGATGTATTCTTATATTGTAGCATAATTTTTAGGATCCAAACTAATGAGTTCATTGTCAATTTGGTAACCATGAACCTCATTTATTTTTCCAAACAATAATGCTAATTTATCCCAAGCTTCTGTTGGATTTGTATATTTGTCAAGATGGAAATTCAAATCTAAAGACATGTAAGATCGAATGCATCCAACTACCTTAGTAGTTTCAAAGAGAAAGTGTTGTAACTCTTTTGCATCAATAGGTGGAGTAAGAAGATTTTTTATGTAAGGTGTATATCCTAACATTATTAATGTATTCCGAGCATTTTGTTTCCATGTGTTGTAGTTATATGCTATTAATAGTGGGAACTTAGGATTCTCCATGATGCCTTTGGAAATAAAATGTCACAAAGTAGAAAATAAAGTACAAAACACACCACAAAACCCCCCTAAATTACTTAGTTTTATCCCACCCAAAAAGTATTTATTAGCACTTTATAATTGAGTGAAATTACAAGGCTAGATTATAATTTTTTCAGTTTACAAAAAACTCAATTGGACCCTATATTCTAAAAGTACAAAAAATATGCACTTTATTACAAAAATTTCTGCACCAATACATTGTGCTCAAAAAATATTAACTTCCAAAAAAAAATGAGACCTTTATACGAGGTCATATATGAAAGTTATGAGCCTTTGAAGTTACAAAAATGAAGACATGTAAGAGTTGTTGTAAAAAATCTAAATTTTAGAAAAATCTACATAAATTAAGAAAAAATTGAAAGTACAATAATGAAGAGTACAAAATTTTAAGCTATTTCAAAAAAATTTGCTCAAAAATACCTCTCGGTTTTCAAATGGTGGGCTCTCAAAGTTACCCTTTTAAATCTGTCTATTGATCCATGAGGCCTGCCGAAAAAAATGGTCTGCACAGTCTGTACGGTCATAACTAGGAGCAAAAAAAATTTGCCTTCCAATTGACTATGTCCAAATTAGACAAATTTTATATGGATTTGTAGGTTTTGACACTTCCAAACACAACTATGAGGTCTATTTTGCTCATAAACACTTCAATTTTTAAGTACCCGTCAAATTTTGGTTTGGTGCTTATGGATCAAACCCTTGCCAATTTCACCTCCTATGTCCAATTTAGACAAAATTATAGATGATTTTGACTATGTCAGGTACTTTGAACTCAATGGTGAGCTCAAAAATTCTTCATAAAGCTTTAATTTATGCCTGTATATAAAATTGATCCTATATCTAGATATTTTTCTCTTAAATATTTAGTAATCTATAGATTCAAGATTGCTCTGGTACCACATTAGAACTAGCTATAGGATCTAATGAATCTAATAGAAAGCATAAATAAAAGATAAAATAGCAATAGTAATAAACAATAAATATATGTCTGAGATAATAATAGAAATGAATAAATAACTCAAATATGATGAATTACTCTAATAATTCAATATTAATCTGATGTAGAATACACAAATAGCCATTACTTATATAGAGCAAGACATGCATGATAAAGATCAGGGAACTCACATAACACGTATAGTTCAATTGATATCTGACTACATGAATAGTGGAGTGTAAATCCACACTAACAAAATAAGTGTCTAACTTGTGTAAATGATCAACACAAGTTGACTATTATTTAATCAATCTTATCTTATTTTACTTTAAATAGTGGAGTGGAACTCCACTGTAACAAGATAAGTGTCTAAGTTAATTACTAGCTAAGCAAGCTTATTTTATCTGGTGCAAATTATTAATAAACATAATAAACTAATTATAATAAGTAATTAGTGCACCAATCTAAATAATAAATATAAGTAAATTCAATAAATCAAATAAATGCACCAACAACCTTCTCAATATTATATATGGGTATATTAGGTCATTAAGACCAATTGTACCAAATTTTAAGTCATTTGGATATGTACTTTGTCTCGTAGACCCTTTTTACCACAATTTACTTTGAGCTACTTGCATGCCAAAACTTATCTTTCTTTAAAATTTTGCATAAAAACCTTGACTGTGATCACTTATATAGGACAATATAGGTTTCCAAAATCATATTCTATGGTTTTAAGAGCTCTCTAAGGCCTAAACTGCACGGTGGCCTTCTTGACTGCAAGAGAATTGTGTCTAAGCAATAGGCACTTTCACTCTTTTCAAGAGATTAAGGATGGCATGAGATGTTTTATTAGGTCATGGAGACCATTCGTACCAAATTTAGTGCTTTGATTCAACCTATAGATGCCAAAAATTGACCAATTTCTCCAAAGTAAGCTCTAATTTTGATCATGATTTGACATAGGGTTGACTTTACTAGAATAGTGAATAGCTTCCATTATCAAAAATTCACAAAAATATATTTAATAGGTAGATTAGGTCATAATTATCATCTTCACCAATTTTTTAATTAGACCCATTATATTTTGGCTTGTAGTCCCAATTTGGTAAAAGCTAGTGAAACATGTCTTCTTGGTCAAATTTCACAAATGAGTCATCATCCTCTTTTTCCTTAGTTTGTGATGCAAAAAATTTAGTATAATTCTACAATTCATCATTTCAATTGGTGTCATTGTACTTGACGACTTGATGCTTGTAGTCTCTTCACTAGTTTTGACTAAGCACAACCCCTTGGGTTATAAGGACCAAATCTTAGTTTAGGTTTCAATAGTACAAACACAATGCTTGAATGGTCTTAAATGGTCAAAAAATGCCTGCCTAAACCTCTTTCAAGTGTCCAAACCTACTTCTCCTAGGGTGTTCACTATTCTTCACACTATGTAGCCCATTAAGCCTCTAGGACCATTCCTTAGTTTAAGCTACTAAGAATCAAATTCATTACATTGATGGTCTTGAGTGATCATCATGCACTTGTCTAAACCCTTCTCAAGTGACCAAACACTTTGTTCCATTCCTGATACACCTCAAAGTAACAATAATATGTCTAAGTTTTTAGCCTTATTTTCACTACTTTTCCCTTAGTTTGATTAACCTATGTCCTTTCTTGAATGTAAGAATAGTTTAGGGCACCCTCTATCACCCTTCAACTCCTCATAAAGTTACAACACTTTACTCTTCTCATGGTTATCACTTGATTTGATAGAAACCCCCAAACTAGGCCTATTCTAACAAAAAGTTCTATATCTTGAATGAGCAGTCGCCTATCAAGGTTAAACTCACTCTAAAATTGCCACTTTTCTTTTATAATCAATATTGTCTCACTCTCTCAATGCACATTTTAGGCTTGTCTAGGCCTATTATCATCTACCTTATCTATATACACTCAAATTCAAATACAATAGCTTCTAACCTCCTATCATATCCTCAAACATGCCAACCAACCTTCATTTAAGGCCCCAAGTCTTCCTTGTACCTATTTCCACCTTTTGCTCAAGTAGGGCTATAAGACCCAGTAGGCCTAATTCATGTTCTTAAAGATTATTTTTCCATTATGACCTTATTTCTCACTCTTGACCCCACTCTCAAACTTATAAGACTTATTTAAATATTAAACAAATGTTCTCACATGCTTAGACATCCACTCTTCCAAATTATCCACTTATTACCTCTTTTTGGCTTCAAAGTCTAGGCCTAACAAGTACACTCTATTATAAACTTGTCCTACTAGGGTTTTAGGATTATTTGGGACTGACTTTTATCCATATCTCCTCCCATAGACTTTTCCCAACCTCCAAACCACCTTTAAAACTTGAAGTATGGAAGCCACACATTTAGTTATCATAATTGTTATTGCATTATGTTAAATTTATATGGTGGGTACAAATTCGGTGGATTGGCATAATTGATCCATATTTCCACTCCTTGACCTAATTTGGCTGATTAAGGGAATGAAAACTTTGTTTTATGTCTAACTCCATAAACAATCCCATCCTTTTCATAATTTAAAATATTACAACATTTCAAAGGCTCAAATCCTCACCAAAAGTTATGTCATAATATCCTTTACCTCCAACTAGAAACTTTGCCTCCAAGACTGGTAGGTGCATATACATCACTTTTAACACATATATTTAGGAAAATTACATGTGTTCCAACAACCATGACACCCACTTCCACCCACAAGTGCATTTTCACTACTGTTCTAAAGCACAAAAACACTGACAACAAATATTATCAAAGTTGAAGTTACGATCCAAGAACTCATTTTATGGTGCTTGTTGGATGAAAATTGACACTAAAAACATGTCCAAATGGGTGAATAATGTCCAAGACCAAGTTATTGGCCTCTCATCTAGCCTGAATGAAAAACCCACCACCTATTTTGGGCTTAAGAATGCCCTTCCCAATACAAGAAGATGTTGATTTTTAACCTAACTTCAGGCATACATAAAAATAAAACCGTAAGTCATATGGAAGAACTATAAGATCTTTTGTGTGCATGGGAAAATCCTTTAATTATACCCTGAATCTAGTCTGAAGCACCTTTAAGATCAATCTGTGGTAGAAGTCACAGTAAAGGGTCATAAAATGCAACTTTTTGGCAATGACGAGATAACTTTTTGAACTCCAACTAGCAACTTTTCCTCCAATATAGGAAGATAAAAATACACCACTTTAAATGCATCTATATAGGTAAATTACATGTGTTCCAAAAATTGTGACACCCACTTCCACCTGCAAGTGCATTTTCACTATTGTTATGAAGCATAGAAACACTGACAACAAATGTTGTCAAAGTTGAAGCTATAATCTAAAAACTCAATTTTTGGTGCTTATTGGCTAAAAATTGGCACTATCAACATGTATAAAGGGGATAATACCAATACCAAGTTATTGGCCTCCCATTTGGCTCAGACAACAAACCCATCACCCATTCTGGGCTCAAAAATGCCCTTCCCAATACAAGAAAGATGTTGATTTTTAGCCTAACTTTAGGCATACATAAAACTAAAACTATAAGTTGTATGGAAGAATGATAAGATATTTCCTATGCATGGGAAATTCCTATAATTTTACCTTAAATATAGTTTGAATCACATCTAAGAGCAATCCATGGTAGAAGTTGTAGTAACGGGTCCTAAAATGCAACTTTTTGGTAGTGAAGAGATAACTTTTTGAGCTCCAACTAGAAAATTTGCCTCTAGGATAGGTAGATGCAAATCCAATACTTCAAACACATTTATATAAGAAAATTACATGTGTTCTAACAACTGTGACACCCACTTCCACCTGCAAGTGCGTTTTCACTACTATTTTAGAGCACAAAAACACTAACAAATGTTATCAAAGTTGAAGCTACAATCTAAAAACTCAATTTTTGGTGTTTGTTAGATGAAAAATATCACTACCAACATATTTGGAGGGGTGAATAATGTATAGGACTAGGTTTTTGGCCTCCCATCTGGCCTAGATGACAAACCCACCACCCATTCCAAGCTCAAGAATGCCCTTCCCAATACAAAAAAGATGTTGATTTAGCCTAACTTTAGGCATGCATAAAACCAAAATTGTAAGTTGTATGGAGGAACCATAATATCCTTCATGTGCATGGTAAATTCCTCTAATTAAACCCCAAATCTATTTTGAATTACCTTTAAGAGCAATATGTGGCAGAAGTTGCAGTAAAGGGTCATTAAATGCAACTTTTTGGCAATGAAGAGATAACTTCTTGACTTCCAACTAGCAACTTTGCCTCCATGATAGGAAAGTGAAAATTCACCACATTAAATGAATTTATATAGGTAAATTACATGTGTTTTAACAATCGTGACACCCACTTCCACCTGTAAGTGCATTTTCACTACTATTTTAGAGCACAAAAACACTGATAACAAATATTGTCAAAGTTGAAGCTATGGTTCAAGAACTCAATTTTTAGTGCTTGTTGGCTTAAAAATAGCACTACTAATACATTTGGATGGGTAAATAACATCCATTACTAAGTTCTTGGCCTCCCATCTAGCTTGGAAGACAAACCCACCACCCATTATGGGCTCAAGAACACCCTTCCCAATATAAGAAAGATGTTGATTTTAAACCTAAATTTAGGCATGCATAAAACCAAAACTATAAGTTATATGGAGGAATCGTAAGATCCCTCATGTGCATGGAAAATTCCTCTAATTTTAACTTGAATCTAGTTTGAATCACCTCAAAGAGAAATCTATGGTAGAAGTTGAAGTAAAGGGTCCTAAAATGCAACTTTTTGGCATTGAAGAGACAACTTCTTGACCTCCAACTATCAACTTTGCCTCTAGGACTGGAAAGTGCAAATCCACCACTTTGAACACATCTATATAGGCAAAATACACATGTTCTAATAACTGTGACACCCACTTCTACCCATAAGTGCATTTTCACTACTATTTTAGAGCACAAAATAGTGACAAATGTTGTCAAAGTTGAAGCTACAGTCTGAGAACTTAATATTTGGTGATTGTTGGTTGAAAAATGGCACTACCAATACATTCAAAGGGGTGAATAATGTTTAGGGCCAAATTTTTGGCCTCTCATCTGACTCGGATGACAAACCCACCACCCATTCTGGGCTCAAGAACGTCCTTCCCAATACAACAAAAATGTTGATTTTTTACCTAACTTCAGACATACATAAAACCAAAACTATAAGTCATATGGAGGAACCATAAGATCCCTTATGTGCATGGGAAAGTCCTTTAATTTTACATTTAATCTATTTTGAATAACCTCTAAGAGCAATTTGTGGTAAAATTTGTAGTAAAGGGTCCTAAAATATAACATTTTGGCAGTGAAAAGACAACTTCTTGACCTCCAACTAGCAACTTTGCCTCTGGGACTGGCAGGTGTAAATTCATCACTTTGAACATGTATATATAGGAAAATTACATGTTTTCCAACAAACATGACACCCACTTCCACCCTCAAGTGCATTTTCACTATTGTTCTAGAGCATGAAAACACCGACAATAAATGTGTTTAAAGGCTACAAGGAGAAATAAACTTGTCATAAACAATTGTTTAGGAGTGCAGAAATGCCAAGTACTTTTAGTAAGATTCTCTTAGCTTAAATAATATGAAATTCTTTACTAATGGTTCCAACCACGTGAAGGTGGAAGCTGATTTGGCACCACTAACCTAAAAAAATGTTAGTAAGTAATTAAAGATGAAATGTATGCACGTACTACCTACAAAATAAAAAACAATTGGTAAAATTTATTATATCTACATTTTACAAGTCAACATACTTGCACATTTCAATCCAATGAACCACTTGGATCTGCTCTAATCTTGATAGTATCAAGAATAGCTTCATGGTCTAACTCACGAACTTTCCATAGATTCTTATTTCTTGGCCTCCTATGATATGTTTTCAATTGAATATTCATTGTAAGAACCAAATTTGAATAGTGTAAAATCTTCCTATGAGTTTCAAAGTCTTCATATAACCATACATTTTAATTTTTTATATGATATCATCAAATCCAAGTTCTAGTGACTACCAAAGACCCAGTGGGATAATCAATGTTTTCTCCATCTACAATCGGGGAATTCAATTTTTTCTTTCCATCTACACACCAACATAAGTACTAATTTGTTCCCTTTTCATTGTCCTCATCTGTAATAACTATAAAAACATGGCCTAAATCATAAAAAACAATTTTTAATGACATTATGAAGATAGATTATGAGAATAAATAGTACATAAAAATTAATCTTCTACTTGGTTATACTAGAGCGGATGTATGGTCAAAGTCATGTGAGGATGTCATGTAAATAAGTTGTAATGCTAGTGGAACATGATATGTATTAATTGGAATTAGAGGTTTAGAACTCTAATCATCCACCCACTCTTTTGACTCATACTCATTCCAAACAAAGTCCATGCATGTAAAACAAAAGCATGCCAAGTGTCACGTATGAATAATCCAAAAACCTGCATTTGAGCTATGAAATGAGTGGAGCTCACTTGAACTTGTTAGAGTCATACAATCCTCATAGTTTGCCAAGTCTTTTTCCTCCATTAACCAAAAATGTCTATGAATAGTATTATTTTTTTTGGCACCATGACATATGGTCTCATTACACCAGTCAACCATAGTTTTTGCATTAATCAAATTAGAAATATTGTCATATTTGAACTCCTCCCTTACAATGGCTCTTTTTACACATGCTCCATCACCATCATGCTACCTTTTTACATGGCCAACCTCAGTGAAACTCTAAATATGTTCTACATCAGTGGTAATGTGCATCCTACTCAACCAATAAAGCATTTACGTATTCTTTAATTATGATGTGCAATTATCTGACTAAATGTAATGTCGTTTGAAATTAATGTTCCTCTGAGTCAACTATCCATAAAACTTATCAAAACAACCTTGCGTATACTCTGTACAATGTGACTAGTCATCAATGATATAGAAATGGCACTCCCTTAATATGTTTTGATCTTCCTATGTACTATGAGGTGCATGCATGAATGCTATATGCACGAACATGGCAATTTATGTCGAGTTATAATACTATGATTGAACTTCCATTTATGGTTTGAATGTGTAATTTTTTAAAAAGTTGACTACTGAAATAATAGAATCAAGTGGTAATGTGTCCTTTCTTATCTTGAAATGTTCATCCAAACATTTAGCTTTATGTGTGTGCCTTACATACTCATAAACAATTTTCCCCATGAATTCGACCATAAATTCTTAAACAGGTGTCTCTTTCATAAAAAGATCACACCTTTTAGATTCTTTTCCATATTTTACTTTATAAGTCACATATTTGTATTTGCTCAAACCAACTAATTCCTATCCAATTGCACTTGTACACTCTTCATGGATACATTTTTTCAATTTTATAAATTCACTGTAAATGCTATAATTTCCATCCAAACATGCTTTCTTATAAAATAAATATCCATTTGGTCTTTCACAAAAAATATTTAAAATAAATTCCCTAGTTGATTTTGGTAGAACTTCTATGCCACACTCCTGCAAAATGTTAATAGTATGCAAAGGACAATGAATATGGTGAAAAACATCATAGTGCATTGAAAATTCAACATGTTTCCTACAACAAGTGGTGTGTGTGTAATTTATTTTTACATAAAAAGGTTTGACAATATCCAAAAAAATTTGACTAATAGCAATTTATGGATGTTTTTCCAAAAACTTAGAGTACAATTGTATTTAAGTCATATCCAAGAAATATCTAATATGCGGTTCATGATTATGAGAACCAACTCTTCTTTTCACTGCATCTCTTGCATTGGGTGAAACTCTTGTATTATCTTTCCAAAATTGTGTAAGTTTTTCAAAGCATCAACTATAGCCTTGTCCTTTTGTAGAAGTCTACCAAAAAATGCCCAGAACTCTTTCGTATTGGGTTCATTAAGTCTTTCACATCTTGAAATTGCTTTCATTAATATTTTTCTATTTATATCAAGTTTTTGACTTGTTTTTGAAATCAATCATTTTTTCCCTATTTCAGCACTTACTACACATGTTGTCATTATACGTCGGGCAACATTACAATCTTTGTTACATGATTTTGGGCCTACTATGATATGCATCATGTAGATTTTCAATAATTTCATCATTTTAATTATCTATGTTATATGTTCTTAGTCCTAATGTGTACATTATAGGTCTCATCTTAAGCAATTTCATCAATGAAACAAATACTTGACATCTTTGACTATCATACTCTAATCCATGAAAGAAACTATCCCAAATTTTTTAAGCCAATTTTCTCGAATGGTAGTCAGACATTTTATTATGCATTGGTTTCAAAATATTTTCATCAACTTCAATTAAGTACTTATATTTTCTACGCACAATTCTTGGAGGTGTTGTTATTGGTGGAATCCGTTCAGAGGGTATTTCAAAATCATTATATGTTTTCATGAAATTTTCTTCATTGCTTGTTTCTTCATTATATGTTTCCATAAAATTTTCTTCATTGTTAATTTTATCATTATTTGAACCCATTAAATGTTTGTCATTGTTTGTGGGTAAAATGTCATGCATAGGCTCTTCATCAACATAATCAACAACTTTAAACTTTGAATGTGAATTTCCAACATTATCTAATTTTTAATTTTTTATTTCATCATAATTCAATTCATTATTGTGAATTTCATCATAATTAAATTCATTATTATAAATTTCATCATTATTCAATTGATTATTGTTAATTGCTTCATTATCTAAGGCATTTGGCTCATCAGGGTTAGTGTTTGTACCTTGTATAGAACAAATTGCTTGCATTCATACATTGTTTTTTCTCTCAACTCTTTTAATTACTTCAATGTTTTATTCTTCAACTTATTCCTCCTCCTTGAATGTGAATCGGAGCCAATTTTGATAAAAGCAACCAAGAAAGTACTTCAAATGTGAGGTTAAAAAAAAAATGTAACCAATAAAGTATGTAAAGTACGCAGAGTAAGAAGGGAATGTCTATAGGGACAACAATCTTGATTAGGGATAAAAATAGACATTGAAAAGTGAGTTTTTGTTTTTACTTCAAGGAACGTGTATGCATTATATGAATGTGTGCGTGTTCCTATAATACGTACGTGTTCCTTGAAGTATAGGCATATACTATACAAATAAGCAAAAAGGCTCATATTCAAGCATTTTTTTCATTATAATACTATAAAATGATGCATTGACACTCAATAAGACTATAATATGATGCATAAATCCCTAATATGATGTAATAAGACTATCAGATATTATAATAATTCTATCATATCATGCAATAAGGCTCAATATGATGCAATAAGACTATCATACAATGCAATAAGACTATCATGTGATGTAATAAGACTATCATGCGATGTAATAAGACTATCATACGATGAAATAGATCTCCAATATGATGCAATGAGGCTATCATATGATGCAATAACGCTCAATATGATGTAATTAGGTTTTCATATGATGCAATAAGGCTCAATATGATGCATAAATCCCTAATATAATAATTAAATCTCCAATACATGATGCAATAAGACTCTTGATAAGACTATAAAGCAATAAAACTAATGAATGATGCAATAAGACTCAATATGTAAGATGAAATGAGCTAATTTTTCCCACAATCCTATCATAGGTCCTTACAAAACTAGGTGAATAACAGGTTCAAAATTTGGCACTAATCACATTCATGTATTTATGCATTTGTGATGAAATCAAGGAACTTAGGGGTTGTGTTTGTTATAAAATTAGGATTTAGGGTTAGGGGTTTAGAATAATGGGTTTATACAAGTGTATATGTCATGAAATTAGGGTTTAGGGCAACTGTACATGTTCAAGTGATAAAATTAGGGTTTATGATCAACATGTCTCAAAATGTGACCTAATTTAGCCCTTTTAATCACATCTTAGACTCCAATTTAAGTTCGGTGGATTGAAATTAGCCATATTTGCATTCATATTTATATTTATGATTAAATTAGGGTTAGTTAAGTCATACATATTATATTTAGATTATACAATTGAATGGGCCATAAAGTTGGTTTATGGGCTCAATTTTGCCCAAATCACATCCCTAATTGAACCAATCGACTAATTGGTTCAATTTATGATAGATAGAATAGTACTTAATTTTATCCCAAATCATATATCATGATCTTATAATTATGTCAAGAAGGGGTTCAATTTGGCCTCCCATGCCTCTTATATTGAATTGCTCCTATAATTGAACCTTGTTATACCATGTGTGTACCTCATACACTCGAAAGTGTTAAAGTTATCAAAGATACATCAAGTCCTGGAAGTTTCAGAGTTGACAATGCCCTAGGAGGCCAAATCTAATTACATATCACCATGTGTACCTTGTACGTGCTCAGAATTGTCAACACTATTAGAGGTGTTAGGTCTTAAAAGCATTAAAGAGCTCTATTAGATCCCTGTGAGGCCTGATCTAATTAGATACATGTACATGTGTATCTTTTACACACATATATTTGTGTTAGAGATATAACTATCACTTATCCTAGAAGCATCAGATTTATCAGAGCCTTAGGATGCCCAATACAATCAAATATTTCTACATATGTAGGTCTAGTACACTTGGAGAAGTATTAGATTTATCATATATGTATCTAACGTTATCAATTATATATATATATATATATATATTTGTATCCCTCTACCTTGAATTACCTCTAGAGATCCCAAAACTTACATTCATATTAAGTCATACACGTAGGAGAGAACACAATTCAACAATGGATAAGCCTCAACCTCAAATCCCAAGCCAAAGCAAGAATTTTGAGACATGTGTTACTTTTTTTCAGTCCACATCATAAGGTTTAGGCTCATTACAATGAAATATGAACAAGATGATTGAAGATATATGTACAAAATATTTATAATCTTAAAATTTTTGGTGAGAGGGTGCACACTAGTATTCAATTCTGATCAACCATCTATATGAGGTGAGCAATTCATCATCCACATGAACAATTATCGGGTCTTTCTGCTTAGCATCAGCCTTTAGGCAAAGTAGGTCTCAGATTTATGGGACATTATCACAGGCTTAATGCATCTTGAATAAGTTCAATAGAGTTTGAGCTGGGGTAACTTATACATATATCATATTTGGTTAATGCCAGGTTGACACCATCCCTTAATGGTTTCAAATAAAGTCCCTAGTGCATTTAGATATTTTCTAAACTATACATTCATCATTACAGGCACAACATCTTAAAATAACATTTTAAACCCCCATCATCACTAATAGATACATGTGACTATTTTAAGTTTATTGAGCTTAAAACCACATCTTATACAAAATAAAATGCCTATCCAACTTGATCAAAATATTTAATAACTTAACATGTACACACATTGTAGGTCCAACATTATACTTTCGTATCTTACCATCCTAATTACATAGTAAGGTATAAAACTCTATAGTATTGATAAGTACCAAGTGTTTTCTAGCTTGTTTTTGAGCTTGCACTTGTTGCATCCATGGTGTAGTTAGGACTAGTCCCATATCAAAGACACACTCTTCAAATGTTATGGAAATGGATGGATAGGTTGATGGTTGTCCTATATTTGATGGAGGGGTAGATGAAGGAGGTGTATGGAATGAAGGATTAACCATATTTTCACAAGATATCTTAATTTTAGGAAAAAATTGAATAATGTATTTGAAAATAAAATACTTGTTTGCACTTACAGTCAGTTTGCAAAATCAAATCTCTATTAGTTTCAAAAGACACTCTATAACCCTAATCTAATTTACCATTTTTATCAAGTTTCGTATTTCTATAAATTTTGTATCTTATTATATTTACTATATTCTACTCCATTGTAGTTTGCAATAGTTTAATACACTTAATTAAATTCACCATATTAAATTTAGATGAAATGCTTCTAAACTTCCATAAGATAATGAAAAAGACATTAAATTATAAAAGCAAATAATATTTAAAACATACATGATAAATAAGGTCATGAAATGGTAAATACTACAAAAGTTGATGCATTTTTAAAAAATTCATGACGCGTGATGATAACATACTACAAAGTGATACTTTAAATATGAGAGCATATTACAACTTATCTGATAAAATAAAACTAATTTAGTTTGAAGTATATATTAATTAAGTGAGAAAGAGACTTCATGGGAAAAAATATGGCATTTAAGTGAAATTAGGAAAAGCAAAGCTAATTTATTGTCGTTTTAGTTCTTGATTTGTCCTTGACTGCATCTAATCAAAGTATCACACGTGGAAAGTTTATAATGGCACATGATCATAGTGTTCATAGAGTGGATTTATATCTTCAAATGACTTTAATCATAGTCATCAAACCCATTAGTTTATCCTTATCACTTTATGTTCTTTTACATCTACAACTTTTGATAGTCATGGCTATCTGGTAGCTATTTGGGTGATATTTCCTCATACATATCCCAAAACTTATATAGCTTCTTCACTTTACCATGGCCAATGATATTTCAACACATGGAAAAAATTTATTGGTTAAAATCCCTAGACTTAATGGATCTGGGAGTTACACACAACATTATTTACCTCTCTCTCTTTCTCTCTCTCTCTCTCTCTACACACACACACACACACCTACCTAAAGGAAATGTGCAATTTACCAATTAGGGTGATGCTTAATGATGAAATTAAAAAGTGAATAGTCTAAAATATTAGTTTTATGCATGTAAATATAAATACTTAGTATGAGCCTTAAACTTAATTAAGGATAGGGAAGGATTCAGTTGAGGAATAATAAATCCTAGAAATCTCTTCTACTTTGTATTCCTTTTACTTAGATAAAAAATTACTCTCCTAGTGTCATAAGGCTTGGGATTGACCAAAATGTGTAACTACAACCAAATGATTTTATGACCTTGTGACTATTCTAGAAAGACTAGTATGTCACCATATTCCTCAATCATCAGCACCCATTTTTATAACTTTTTTTTAAATCTATGTAGTAGATCATTAGTCCATATTAGTTCCACTTAGGTACTATTAAATAATGGTGGTTATTTGAATGTTGATTCACATGGTAAATACCTTGTGATCCAAATGGATTGATGTGGCTTTGACATTGAAGCCTACATGGGTGCTAAGGACCCCATACTTTTTTTACATGTCTATGCCCTTATGTGGGTGAACTAATAAATTAATGTGAAGTCATTATATTTTGTCACTAAGACCATTGTGTGGATAAAGACCCTATGATTGTGACAAATGTCACTCATCCTAATGTCCCACCCCAATAGACCCCCTCTACAAAGGACTCAATCCAGATTATCTCAGTGAGGTTTGTAAACGTATTAGATATTAGGCTAGATTTTAATGTGTTTGGAGTCTGTGTAAGACCCTAGTGGTATTCATCAAAACATGTACACTTATATATGTAGGGCCCACCTCATTTGAATGAAGAATATTTTTTAGCGATACCTATTAGATGACTAGGTGAGAGTATGGTATACCCACCTTTTCAACTCGAACATAGCTCTTATATATTATATTTAAGGTGCGAACATGTTACCATTAATTGTGGTTGAATGATATCCATGATGATGCCATGTGTCACCCATATTGATGTCATGCACATGAGATTATTTGTAAAGTTAAGGATTAATTTGTCCCTTGATAGGCTTGTAGAGGCATTAGATTATACAATCCACCATAATGTCTTGAGTTCATAAACAAGATATAAGGATTTGGTCATCATTATTGATATATCCTTTAGAGGTATGACACCATTTAAATGTGAAAAATACCTTATGTTCAAAATGGAGTGTCATGGATTTGATGTCAAAGCCTACATGGGTGTTGAGGACCACACACTTTATATACATATGGATGTCACTAGGTGGATGAACTAAAATATTAATGTGAATTCCTTTTGTATTGCTACTAAGACCAATCCATGGACAAAGACCATGTGATTGTGACAAGTGTCACTCATCCATGTGTCCCACCCCAACAGATCCCCTCTATAAAATATTTGATCAAGATTATCTCTATGAGGTCTGTGGAAGTGTTAGATATTAGATAAAATTTTGATGTACATGGAGTTTATGTAACACCCTAGTGGTAGTCATCAAAATGTGTACACTTATTTATGCTGGGAACAAAGGCTTTTTTTAGTGATAATTATTGGATGATTAGGTGAGAGTATGGTGTACACACTCGTTCACCTCAAACACTTGTATACTATATATAAGGTGCATACATGCTACATTATTAAATTCAACTAAATGTGTATATAGACTTTTAGGCTTAAATCACACTCACATGTCTATAAATGACTATTAATATTAGACTTTGGGTCACCTTAGGAACCTTTCCTTGAATCATATCACAAGTCATGTGGCCACTTTTCACACATAAAACAACTTATGATTGTGATTATAACTATGGTTGCAGGCTATCCATGATGATGCCATGTGTTGCCCATCCTGACATCACATGCACATTAACATGCCATCATATCCAACTCCATTGGATATATAGTTGGCAAGGGGGTCTAAAACCCTTGTGACTGTGGTGGCAATATGTTGTGACAACATGAATATATTAAAATAAAAAATAATAAATAAGGTGGGGAAAATAATTTAAATAAAATAACATGATGTATTAATATAATTGATGACCTCAACCTAAATAATAATCGTTTTCATCTAATGTCTAATAATGACAAGTTTATAATCACCCTATAGTTTTCTGGGTGCATTAACCATTGGTGAGGTTAGAAAACACTTTTAAATAATGTGGACAAAGTTATCCCTTATAGGTCCATAACCCATAGGTGTTAGTCCATCATAACCTAGCTTATACATAGTAAGGTTAATTAAGACTAATTTGGTAAGCCATCCATATTAATTTTGTAGGATTAATATTTGAGGTATTCACAATAATGTTATTCACATCAAAGCAAGTTGGTAATTTGGATTGGGATTATGTGTGCAAACTTAATTGAATGTTAAATAAATAAAATAGTTATAGTTAGTTTTGGAGTAGCATGGAAAGGGGATACATCCATCCATTAAAAGTCTTGGAAAAAAAATCCCCATATGTCATTATATTGGTAAGCTTGTTTTGCTTATAAAGAGTAGGAAACCAAAAACATGATTTATATCTCACTTCCATAGATTAAGAATGAAATAAGGGTCATCTTATTAGTTCATGACATGATAAGATACTAAAAAAATCACTTGTGACAAAAATATTATTCAACAAACCAATCAAAATCAATAATTTTTCATTAATGTTGAAGTTTCTAAGTCATTCAAATTGGCATTATCTATGTTTTTTAATAATTACCAATGTTGAGAAATTTAACCATAGTTGTTAAGTTGTTAAGTCCTTGCCCTTAGGTCCTAGGAACATAATAATATGGGTGCTTTCATCATACGTTATTAAACCCACCATTATGTGCTCTTGATTCTTATGTTTTCAAACTTAGATTAAATACTTATAAACCTTTAAAAAATATAATTCTATACACAATAAAGGCTTCATTGCTAAGAAGTTTAATATAAGAAGTTTTATATTTGAACTTCCATGTAAACTTTTGTGTATTAAGCAAGTTTAGTGGGTCATGGTCTCAATGTTATCGATGGAGGCCATGTCAGTGGCTTAAGCCTTATGGATTTTTCATGAATTTTCATGATTTATGTCAAATTATATATTTTCATGGGTCCACATACCTCATAGAGGAAAACTTTGTTAAGGTTGTGTGAGGAGAGTTTATTGGGTTGTGACATCAGGAAAGATGACATGTATCATAATCATGGGCTACCACATAGCTCATGAGGACACACCATGAGAGTGTCAAATCTATATGCCATAATTTATTAATACAAATTTTAAGTCGATGACATTTTAGGAGTTAACATCTTCCTTTGACTTGACATAACTACCATACATAAAGTAATATGGAGTCTAGACTATTTTTATTAGTTACATCAATTTCCCTTTGGAGGCTATAATTTACAATTTATAATTTATGGGCTACAAATAAATCTTACCAATGTTGGGCATCTTAACCAAATAATATAGCTACGATAGATGTCGCAGAGTCGTAAAAGGACCAGATAGAGTGCTGAAGAGACTTGATAGATCTATCCTTTTTAAGGAGAACATATTTTCCTTTTCCCAATGCTTTGACAAGACAATTAGGGTGATCGTGTATGTTCTTATGTTAGACCACCAACCCATCAAATTTTGAATTGAATGGTTAGCCTCTTTGATCAAGACCTTTAATAATCAATATTATCTACAAACCTTGCATCTTTAGCTTGAACAAACTCTCACATATATCATAAGGGTGGGAAATCTTGTTCCTTGCCCTAAATGTGTTTATGGCTAGATTGAATGGTGGAAATTAGCTATTGTGATCATCGCCTCTCTCTTAAGAGTGTTTGGTAAGTAGTCAACCATGTTTTAAAAATGGGCTAAATTTTCTCACATATGGGAGTTTAACATGGTTTCTCAAGAATTAGAGTTTTCACCTCTAAATGAGACTCTATAAAACAAAACTTATGAGTTGAGACAAAAAAATGGGTTAGTTGAGATTCATCAAGCTTGTAGTGTTCAGAATTATTGGCTAAAGATTGGAGATAGAGTTTTAAAAAAAATTCCATGAGCTAAGAGCCAGGAACTCTACTAGGTGAAAACTAAGGCCGTCAAGGAAGCTTGAGAGAATCACATTGGTCTTACAGATATCCAAAAATCCTATTTTCAACACTATAAGCAAGTCTTTCAAGCTCAAGATCCCATGGAAGAAAGGCATTTTGATTTCAAAAAGTGCATTGGTGTGGTGTAATATAAGCTCACTCTAGGCCATAAAATGTCTTGTGGTGGATATCTTTTAGTCGATGAGCTACATTATGTGGTGATCGATATGGCTCATAAAAGGCCCCAAGAATTGATGGATTTCCTTGTGAGTTCTACTAAATGCTTTTGGATTGTGTTGGGTTTGATTTTCACAAAGTTTATCTTGAAGCTATGGCCAAAGATTCCATTGGAAAACTCATCAATAACAGAAATATCAAGATCATCCCCAAGATTAGAGATCCTAAAATCATCACCAATTGAACACCAATAACACTTCTAAATGTGTCCTACAAGATCATTACCAAGGCTCTAGCATTAAGGATCGAGGATCTCCCTTCCTTGGTGGTTAAGCTTGGGGAAACAAGATTCATTGAAGGTAGATGTATTATTTACAACATCAATATAGCTGGAGAGCAGATTGGATAGGCTCACACATCCCAACATAAAGTTCTTTCTGTTAAGATTGATTTTGTGAAGGCCCATGATAGGATTGATGGACCTTCATTATTTCTATGCTTAAATCCCCTAGTTTTTGCCTTAGTTTTGTGGATACAGTCCAAACCCTTTTTTGAGATGGTTCTACCTATCTTACTAACAATAACTATCAATTTGAGAACTTTAGTCTCTTCAGATCTATCAAACAAGGTTGTCGCTTGGTCTCTTCTCTTTATGTCTTAGTTATGGAAGGGTTTTGATACCTATTGGGAGATTATTATTTTTTATAGGCCTGGTGAAGGAAATATCCCTCCCCCACTCTCTTCAAGGCCAACTCTTTAATGACCACTTTTCTAATTATTTCTTTCTTACCATCCTGGAAGAAGAGATTTAAATAAACATAATGGAATGCCTCCAGATTTTTTATCTTGCCTTCGACTCCAATATCCAAAGGGATAAGGCTTAATGCTACAATAAATATCATGGCCTTAAACTAGTTGGATTTATTCTTATCAATGAAAATAAATATCTCATGGGGAAATATGCAATTTACTGGGCATCCCAATTTATTTCCAAGCTTCTCAAGTGGAACTATGGAATTATGTTGTCTATAGAGCAGAGAAAAATCTCTCATTCTAGATAACCAAGCCTCTCTTCCTTGCAAGCAAGTTTAAAAATAATTACAAGGTTTTAGCATGAGGTCATGTTTACTATTCTTCTTGTTGGACTCCCTCTAAAGTTGCCTAAAAGAAACTAGAAATGTTGTTGAGGGATTTTTTTGGGCAAATTCTCAATGAAAAACAAGGCTTTCATAAAGTGGTGTGGGACATTTATTGTAGCCCTGAAGAGGATGGAGGGTTAGGGATTATTTATATAGCCAAGCAAGGAGTTTCCCTTTATGGCAAGTGGATCTCCAAGGTAATTAAAGGTAAAATAGCTTGGAAATATCCTTTTAGGCTTTACATATCCACTAAAAGTCCTTATGGAAGAGAGGTACAAAAGGATTTTGCACTACTACATGAAGTGTAATTAACACCATGAATAGGGTCAAATTTAAGTAATAATCGATCATTTTTTTAGTTTTTGGCCATGAAATTTTGAATTCTTGGTGGTGGAATAATTAAGCAACTAAGCATTTCTAATTATATCACCTTTGTGCCACCTTTGCGCTAAATTTACACCACCAATTTTATGTTTGATTTGTGTCAAGTGCTATATATATATATATATATATATAGGCAATGGTAGTGAGATTAATGAAGAAGAAGAAAAGATTACACTTTTTTATTATTTATCTATTTAGAAAGTGATGCAAATTTGATGCAAAGGTAATGTAAAAAAATTATTTATTTTTAATACTATATATATATATATATATATATATATATATATATATATATATATATATAGGCAATGGTAGTGAGATTAATGAAGAAGAAGAAAAGATTACACTTTTTTATTTATTTATCTATTTAGAAAGTGATGCAAATTTGATGCAAAGGTAATGTAAAAAAATTATTTATTTTTAATACAATATCAATATATATATATATATATATATATATATATATATATATATATATATATATATATATATATTGATATTGTATTAAAAATAAATAATTTTTTTACATTACCTTTGCATCAAATTTGCATCACTTTCTAAATAGATAAATAAATACAAAAGTGTAATCTTTTCTTCTTCTTCATTAATCTCACTACCATTGCCAACAACATCTACCTATCCTCCGCATTTCCTCCATATTCTTATTTGACCCCATCATTATTCTTGTTGCCCTCCTTTCTTGCATTTTCTTCTTTCTTCTTGCCATCATCAATACATTGAGCTCTATTATGCTCTAATACAAAGAAACTAAGGTACCATGCTACAAAACATCATCTATAAAACCCACAACAACATTAAAATTAATAAAATGTATTTATAGCTTATTACAATGTGATTAAAAATATTTTATTTATTACATACATAAGGTGGGGAGGATGAATTTTCTTGTGAGAACACACATTGCTTAAAGAGTGCAGTAGACCAAAGTGGCACCAAATTCCCTAGAAATATAAAAAATGAGACATAGTAAATCAAATTTTAAACCCTAAATATTTAACCCTTGCTCTGCAAATCCCATGCACATGTAGAGTTTAATTTATAGGGAATATCTTTCCTCACTTGGTTATAAGATGATCCACTTGAACAAAATCCTTAGTAACAACAACATTGTTCTTTAAATACATGGGATGTACATCAAATAAATGGGGAAAACAAAAAAGAAATTAATGGGTTATGTGAAATAAATGTGTGGAAACACATACTTTGCTTTTAATGCTACTATTATGATTTTGATAACATTACATCTAGTAGAGAGGGCACCAACAAGGTTCCAAATATATCCTAATTCTAAAACATGCATGTTCCCATCAAAATAAGAAATGGATCCTTCCATCTGCTTTGTACAGTCTACTTAGCCACTATTATGTTGGTGAGTTATGCTTTTACATTTTGTTTATCATTATGTGGCCTTCATCGACACTGTTATGCATACAAACATTTTTATTGCCATATATTTTTTCTTGTAAATGGGTTTAGGTTAACTATATATTTTGGAAAGCAAACCCTATTTTTTTGGCCACCCAAACCAATATTTTGAAAACTGATGCAAACTTAATATTTTACAATCCAATATGGCAGAAAGGTGGCACTAATTACATCACTTGCACATCACCTTTGTGTCACTTTTACATCACAATTTGGATTGAGCAAATATATAAAAAAGTGTAATGACATAAAATTAGTCCAATTTATGGCTTGAGGTGCATTTCATGTGGTAGTGTGGGATTTCAATCATTAATAATTTCTCTTGTTCTTGTCATAATTACATGTAATTTTATGGCTAAGAGTATTTGGAAGGCCAAGGAAACAATCAATCCATGGCTTGTTTGGAAGGGGAACAAAGGTAGGTTTGGGTTATATATCAACTCCCACCCTTTACGATGGTCTCTTGTCATAACTACTAATGGTAAGCCTTTGGTAGAAGTTTTTAGGGTTAAAGCATTTTGGCTATTTTTTAAAGGCATCTGTAATATTATTGATGTTTTTGAAAAAATGAATAGATCTTGGGCCTCTTGGCATGCCTAAAAAACCAAGTTTAATCTTAATAATTATTATTTTAAATCCATTACCGAGATTTAGATGGTGGTGTTGGACTATGCTCAGCATAAATTTGGGATTAGAGCCCCCTTTAAATGATGGAAAGATTGAAATTGGAGTGTGTCTACTCCTTTGCTTTGATATAAACCATAACTTAGTTATCAATGGTTAACTCCCAACACTATTTCTTTGGAGATGCTCAATAATTGATGGAATCTTAATAGCTCTATCATCTATAGGACTAGAAGAATCCAAGCCATCTAGTCTATTGTAGTTGAGCATAAAAAACTCTTTTCTCATGGTACATTCTCTACCAAGGGTTACCGGTGGGTGATAGACATGGTATTTTTTAAGGGATAGTTTTTTCTAATTGGCTAATTTTTGACAATTTTTCCAAATTTTAGATTCGCTAATGAACAAAATTTTGAAAAAATATTTGCAAAATTTTCCTATAAAATGTCCAAAAAAGTTGTTAATTTCAAAAATTTATATATGTATTAGTGGTAAATTATGTTTTTCTTTAGAATTTGTCTACCATACATATGTTTCATAATTTCCAATAAAAAATTGTTTGCATATAATTAGACACTTTTATTGAATTCTCATTCCTTTAAAAATACTCTTGTGATAGATTGCTCAATATGGAGATTTCATCTCCCAAGTGCCCTTCTTGTGGATAAATCAAGTTTCTCGAACATATTTTTTGGTTTTGTGTGAGCTCAAAAGGGTTGAAAGTTGATTCACTCCTTTCATCCCTTAACACCAAAACCTTACTCTTGGCACATGGTCCTATTGGGAGATTATGTTATGTTTCCTGCAAAATTCAAGCAAATTGGCATATTTTTTGAATTGATGTTCTCTTTTAACTTTGAAAAGATATAAATTTTGCTATTTTTAATAAAGATCATTAAGACAGAGCTTTTTCTACTTCTAATATAATTAAAACACTTTCTAAGGTCATGTTACAGATCCAAGGGCAAGTAGAAAAAGTGGGACTAGTGGTGGAACACCTTTTCACCCTCATTGGTCACTATGACAACTCCAAGTGTATTATTAGCATAGTGCCCTTATATTTCCCCTGGCAAGACCCTCCTAGAAGGGATTGGGTGCAAAGTGAGTGAGGTAGGGGTTGACACAGATCACATAGTCACTTCACGATCTTCACTCCTCCCTTTCCTCTTTGTTAAAGGTTCTCACTGTCGAGGGGCCATGGATGGTGGCCTTCTCCTCAGGCTGGTTATGAGCATTTTGGTTTTGTTCCTTTTGGTTATGTTGGGAAAGAAAAAATGCCCATATTTTCTCTTGTTATTTCACTCCCTCATCAATAAACAGAGGAAGATAATGACGAAAATAAAGAACAAGACGGTTAGGAATCGATATTTGATACTGCACACCTCCATGGTTGTGGTTGGGGACATAAGCTAGATAGTTTTCCACCACCTCCTCCTCCCTCCATAGTTTTTTTGTGCTAGTAGTCTAGTATTTTTTTCCTTGCATGTCATTTATAGAAGTTGGTTATTGTTGTTGATATGTGCCATGTAATTTGGTAATAATGTTATTTATGGCCCTAAGACCGTAACTCTGCTTTAATGTTGGAGCTAATCCCAATGTAATTTGTTATAATTTTGTTCGGGGTGTGATTCCATGCCACCTGCCTTTATAATTAAATGCATAATTTATTTATATTCTTTAAAAATATAATACATGCTTTCCCTAAAAAAAATCCAATTCATCCTTAACTACAAAGAATCCACTTTATTAAGTTATTAGCTCAAAATTCGCAATGATTAGAATTGGCATCACTGATTGAAGATGTGGCGATTGGTTCCATATCATTGTCGATGTTTCAAGCCACCACTTAGGCTCATCATCAGGACAAATACAATATCAAAATTAATACATCTTGGCATCGTATTTTTCCTAACACGATGAACCTAAGTGGTGGCTCGAAATGTTGACGACAATATGGAACCAATCGTTGCATCTCCAATTAATGATGCCAATCCAATTCATTCTTTAAATATTCATATAAGATGAATATCTTTAACTATAACTCTCAAATTGGAAAAAATTAGTTAATCTCATTTGAATTTTCCACCACTGTGTACACCAATCAAGACATCCAATCAAGAACTTCTTACATTATGACATTAGGGTGTGGCAAATTTTCCCCCAACCCTTGCACTGACTGGACTTTTGGTGTGTATACAATTTCTCCACTAACACTTCACTTGACTTTGGTGTCCATACAATTCCTCTACTAACACAAGGGTCCCACAAAAGAGACCGCTCCTGTTATTTTTAATGAGTAGGTGCCCCCATGAAAAATGAAAGGAATGGTAACAAAAAAAAAATTATAATCTTTAAGGAGACTGTTTGAAGGTATGAAAAGGAAGGAGGGGAACGTGGAAGGAGGAGGGAAAGCGATGAAGTTGGAAGTTTGCCATACATACTCCTATTTTATAAGAAGATATTTTACCAAATATAAATTTATAAATAAACAAATTTTATCTAAATTTTAATTTAAATAAAAATATAATAATTGTGAATATTATCTCCTTATAAAATTATAATATAAATTCAAAAAAATTATATTATATAATGTAAAAATAATCTCAAAATATAAAAATTGTAAATATATTACAATTCTACAAAAAATAATATTTAAAATTACTATATTTTTATCTATAACTAAAATTTAAATAAATTTTATTTAATTAAAAATTTATATTCAATAAAATATTTCCCTATAAAATAAAAGTAGTTATGAAAAACTTTCTTTTAACCCCCCTTTTTCTTCCACCCTCAAACTTTACTCCTAAAAATTTACTACCTCTAGTTCCTTTACTTTTAAGAAACCTAAAATTTCTGTCCTTGATTGACTTGACTTAACGACGTGATTTTCGCCCTCAATTCACCCAATTACTGTCATATGTTTCATATTTGTAATATTCATTTTTTAAAATCATTAATGGCGAAATAGTTGAAATGTTTTAATGTTCTACTTTCTATCGATCCCAATTATTACACATCTGCCTCTCGTAACCAAAGATTTTTTTATCTCTTTGCATTTGTGAATCGTCAAACTGTACAAATTCTGCAGGTTTAGTCAAAGTCTTGTCCACGCCATTAATCTAATTTTGTTCTTTTCCTCATCTTCCTTTTATTTATAAAGTGGTTTGTATGGAATGGTTTGTTCACTCTTGAGGCGAAGAGGAAGTTATAATGGGAGGAAGCAAAACGGAGGGAGGTGTTTTAAGGGAGATGATGTCCCTGGCTTTGTTATTAATCACTGCCACTGCAATACCCCATGCCAATCAAACGAGCAACTTGTATTCTCATTCTTATATTGGGGACCATGTTTTACAGGTAGTCCTGATATACAAGGAAGTTTTTCTCTTATGAAAGATCGTGTGCTGATGGATGGAGATTCCGCATGGCCAGGTCACCATGATCGTGACAAAAGGGATGTTGAAGCACTGCTGTCCTTCAAAAATGCCATTACACTCGACCCCATGCAATCGCTCTCCACCTGGACTGCTAACAACTCGAAGGAGGTGTGCTCGTGGAATGGTATTTGGTGCAGAAAGTCTACACGGAGAGTGGTGGCCATTATTCTCCCAAATTTGGGATTGGAAGGGACGATCTCTCCTTCTATAGGAGGCCTCTCCTTGTTGCACACTTTCAACCTTTCTGGTAATTATTTCACAAGAAGGATTCCGTCTGAGGTTGGCCACCTCAAGGCATTGAGAATACTTGATCTCAACACTAATCTACTGATGGGTTCGATCCCCAGATCTCTTGCTAATTGCACCCAGCTTCAATGGATTAGACTTTCACATAACAACTTGACGGGGAGTATACCTGCAGAATTTGGTGGCCTGGGAAAGTTGGAGCATCTCCGTGTGTCTTACAATGGTCTGAGTTGAAGCATTCCAAATTCTCTGAGCAACTGCACGTCTCTCTATGATTTGGTCATTGGTTACAACAATCTCACCGGTTAAATTCCCTCTGTTTTGAGCTTGTTAAAGAACATATCCTATCTTTACTTCAAAGGTAACATGCTAACTGGTTCTATCCCCCCTCCTCTTGGTAATTGTTCTAAATTATACTACATTGCAGTTAGTCACTGTTGACGCAGTGGATTGCACCCTTGATAGGACGTTGAGCTCTTGTCTTCCACGCATCACAATGGAAACTCCTCTCTTCCATGTGGGTCTGGCAAAACTGAGGGGAGAGTCTCTAGATAAGGGCTAGCTCCCTTTGATGTATCTCTGTGGTCCTGGATTTTCTACTGCTAACAATGGTGGTGGGGGGCGGGGGGGATGGGGGTGAAAAGAGAGAAGGATGCTGAAAATAGAACCTAAACTAAACGGTGATACACCAAAAAAGTTGATCTACTTAGCTTGAAAATACACTTTCCACCAAGAACAAGTTGATATACACATCATTTGATACGGGAAATTCTTCTACATCAATGAGCTAGGGGTCCAATGGAGATATAGGGAGGAAGAACTACCAGAGGCATTCTAAGACACTTTGGTAGCCTATTCACATGCGCCTATATTCCTGCTGTGGACACTTCTGGCTAACCTGTAGAAGAACTCATAATACACTAGACATGCTGGAATCGTTCTGTGAAAGCATAAGGAAAATGACTTAACACAAAACAAAAAATATAGACATATACGAAAGTGCAAGCTCAAATAGAGGTAAAAATGCTATGTCTTGATTAAGGGTAAAATCTGGCAGAGCTTCGCCTTACAAGCCGAGAGATATCTTCTCAAATGAGAAGTTACAATATATATAGAGAAGAAGAAAACAAAAGCGCCCCTTTTGGAAAAGACTTTGACACCCTTTGACAAGTGGCCCACATGTGCTGAGAGCATTGGGAAGAGGAAGCCGCTAAAAGAGAATGTTGTGTCGACTCCGATTTTGACTTTAGGGGTTTAAAAAACATAGGTCGCGCCGTTTGTCTACAAACATGACCGCTCCTTCAAGGCATTTACGTGGTTTCTCTGCTCATCAATGCAAAGTGGAGAAAAATGGGTCGTGTCGTTCACTGTTCGCCCCCCTTGATGACCACTTGGCAGGCACTGTGTCAACCGCTGGAGTAACTCCTTGAGTCGACACCTTCCTTTGCCACTTGGACTGTTTTGTCTATTTTCGCAGTTGGCTCTTTTGTCTCTTCCTGGGTTTATCTTTTCTATCTCCTTCGGCCCTTGAGGGCTATCTTTTGCTACTTCTTTGGCTCTTTGGGCTCTTTCATCAGTAGGTCACTGAATTCATTCTTGACTTTTGTCTTTTCCCAGCTTTGTCTTTTCCTGGTTTTGTCTCTTCCTTTTGGCCTTAAGGTCTTTGAAACCTCTCGGGTTTGCGCCTTTTATTTAAAGACCAATGGTTACTCCATGGTCGAAAAGTTGACATCCGCGCGCCCGTCGTTATTTGAAAGCCAACAGCTATCTTGTTGCCCTGCATTTGACATCTTCAGGGATGCCTTTTGACGTCTGGATTCCAACGGCTAGTTCATGATGCTTAATCTTGATGTCTTCAGGCCCGTTACCCTCGGCAATTCCTTCGGCTTTCTTGTTTGATCCTTCCCAAAGGGGAGGTGTCCATTTGGCTTTAGAGAAGTGTCGCTTCATTTTTGGCCGAGAGTCCCCCGCAAGGGTACCTGCCCTTCAGGGTCCTTCGGGCTCCTTGGTCCTCAAATCCTTCGGACAAAATGTCCGAAGGAATTCCTTAAGACATTTTGTCCGAAGGATTTGAGGACCAAAGAGCCCGAAGGACCCTGAAGGGTAGGTACCCTTGCGGGGGACTCTTGGCCAAAAATGAAGCGACACTTCTCTAAAGCCACTTCGAACATTTTGTCCGAAGGATTTCTTCCTTTGTCTTTCTCGCTTATTCCCTTGGGGTTTTTCTTTTGGGCGAATTCCTTCGGACTTTTGTTCGAAAGAATTCGTCTTGTCTTTTGCCGTGGAAAATCTTCCCGAAAGACATTATTTTTTTGCCTTATGAATTTATTCGGACAAAATGTCCAAAGGAATTCCTTCGGGCATTTTGTCCGAAGAAATTCTCCATCTCTTGCCTTGAACAAATCTGAAGGAATTCCAACTTTTCTGCCTTGTTCACTTTTCCGAAGAAAACCTTACCCTTTCGGAGTTCTCTTTGATCCCTTTGCAAGTGTTCCCTGCCCTCCACAAGGGCACTTGTCCTTCAGGCTTTGGGAGACTCCCTTGAACCTTCTAATTGAATCGACTGATTGAATTGTTCGATTGAACCAATCAATTGAACCAACAATGGTTCAACGGTTCAATGGTTCAATGGTTCAATACTGTGTTCTGCTCATTCAATTGACCACTTGAACCAACCACTTTGAACCATTTGATCGAACCAATTCTTTGAACTAAGCCGACTGAACCAACACTTTGAATCAAGTCGTTGAACCAAACCTTTGAATCAAGCTGACTGAACCAAGTCGATCGAACCAAAAGATTGAATCAACTGATTGAACCAACTGAGTGAACCATTCGTTTGGACCATTCGTTGACCCAAATCTTTGAACCAAGCCAACTGAACCAACTGCTTGAACTGACTGATTGAACCAAAACATTGAACCAACTAAGTGAACCAACTGATTGAACCAATTGATTGAATGGTTCAATGGTTCATCGATTCAATGGTCTGAAGAAGCTTTGTAAGAAACCTTGCATTCTTTGAATTGGTTCATCATCTGCTGAAAAACTTGTGCAACCAAATTTGAACTGGCTCAGAACAACAGGGAAAGAAGGAGACCGATTTTGGCCTACAGGACCAAAATGGTCAACAATTTGGCGATTCCCAGGGGAAGCATGCCTTCTATGCTTAGAATCTAGTTGCCTTAAAGTCCATTGGGCACGGAGTCAGAATGCAACTTAAAAAAAATTTAGCAACAACCCCGATAGATCCAAGAATCAATCATGAAGCTTTTACCCCGAACACAAAGGAAAACACACACAAGGCTAAAAACACTACCTGTGCTCCGAACCAGGCTCTGTGAACCTGCAACCCTAGCTCTGATACCACTTTGTCAGGATTAGGAGCACAATTGATTACCTTTTATAAGCAACTAAACACAGAAATTAACTAGAAGTAACAAGTAACTAGAAATCAGAAACAACACAGAATTTGAGAGACAATACACAATTGTATTCAACTCATTCCAGAAGGAAATACAATAAAGATATTACACTCTTCCAACACCTCTTGAGTGTACCAGTAACTTTCCTTCAAGAGTTCTCTCTCACACAACCAATTACAACCACAACTCAAACACAGAGTTGTACCCTCCACCAGTCAGTAACAATACTGCCAGTACAACAAGTACTCAAAGTACTCCAAGTAGAACTCCCTGAACTTGCACACCTGCAAATCTTCTGATCTTACTTACCATGTAGATCTCCCCTGATCTTGCACAACCTTCAGATCAACCTGAATTTGCATCACTGCAAACCTAGATCTTACAATCGAAAGGATCTCTTCCTTGTCCTTGATTACAATACAGCCCCATGAGTCTATTATATAGATCCCATGCAAACAATAATTAGACTTCTAATTACAATAATTAGAAACGCGGACTCAAGACTAAAATTAGTCTTTTACATGCAAACAAACTGTCCATCTAAAATAAGACCAGTTCTAGAAGCGCATGCAAATGCATGCACACACATGTTGCTGACGTCGGTGCCTGTCTGACTGATGTCGACCGACCCATAACTGAGGTCGGTTACTCTGAACACTGAAGATGGCCGACGTCAGTTGCACTGTCGACATCGGTTTCTCTGTAACTCAGCAACCTCCTCCATGTTTATATCAGTGAAGCTTTTAACTCCACAACCTAACATTTTTTTCTATATAAATTTTTCTTAATTTTTTTCAATACTCAAAGGGTTCAAATATTTTTTTTGAAATTATGTTTGTTAATATTTGGACAGGGTTGTTAGGGATCATTTTCATAGGTCCTGCCATTACAAACACAAAGCTGGAAGTGTTTCCATCAACTTGGTCATTAATCAATCTCCATTCAAGACTACTGGATTTGCATCTACAGGTTGGTGGGCATCACCACTTTCATACCCATATGTTTTTAAATGATTTTTCGTACTACCCTACATAGTTTTTCATATGGTTTTCAGTGTTCTTTTGATTTTTTTCCTTTGGTTTAGTATTTTTTTAAACAGTTCATTTGGAGGGAAAAAATCATTTTAACCACTTTTTTTTTTGGTGCACTATGCAACAGTGCAATAGTCTTGTCAAAGTATTTTTAAAGGCGGCCCCATATAAAGGAGGAGGAGGGTTGCATAGAGCTCAGAGCAGGATGTGGACTCCTAGGTGATGTTTGTAAACTCAAATTACTCCCGTCGTTATGAAAAAAATACAAACAGCCATTTTAAGCTTTTGTTAGCCAAGTTAGCAGGGTCTACCATTCTAGCCTTGATTTGTTCTACAAGAAACAAGCTTTAAACCTCCCCTTGAGACAGAAACTACAATAAATTCAAAATTATTAAGTAAATTGTAAGTTAACTGATTTCTCTTTCAAATACCTTTTATTCCTCTCTATCTGTCGACATGAATTTTTCCATCTGTCATTAAAAATTTCATACCCTAGGGTCTTCCCTCTTCCTGCAAATTTGTACAAACTTAGATAGCTTTCATTTTCGTTCACATCTTTTGAATTAGTCAATCAGAAGGTAGGGATTCATAGCCTGGCTTGATTTTTTTTTTTAATTTGTGCTCCAATTTTAGGTTTGTGGGAGTTCTAGGGTTTGACAGTTCATCCATTGGATGTGAAGTTTTTGTTTTTGTGTGTCTGTATTTCTATTGTATGTATGTTTGGGAAGGGTTTTTCCTATTGGCCTTCATAGAAGGGTTCAAATTGAATGAAACTAAGTTTCACCATTAGCGTTTGATTGATTGAATGGATTTAGGGTTGTTTCACTCTAATTTTTTTGTATTTGTATTTTTTGTGTGTGTGCAAGGTTTTTAGGCAAGTTGTGCCTAGATTTTTCAGTGCCAAGCTTTTATAAATATTATTTTTCAAACGAGTTCATTATTCGCTTTCCAAAATATGAATGTGTGGGGTGTTGTTTTTTTGTTCAAGATTGGTGTTTGTTATTGATCTATAACACAATTTCAATACTGGTATGCAGGAGGATGAAGATGTAAGTTTCAAAGCTAGATATCCTTAATTAACGAGTTATTTACTACTAAATGATTCTGTGTTTTTTTCCTTCACTACATTTTGTGCATGTTCTGAGTTCAAAAAAATAAAATACTAACAGAACTTGCAGACTGAGGTTGTTACTTCTAATAATGACTCTTATCTATATATGTGCACAGTTTTAAACTTATTAATCCATGAATGAATTTGATTTTACAGCCAAAGTTCCTGTTGTACATAGACAACCTTTGAAACATTGAGACTATGAAGTTGATCAAGTTTGTCACCTGGGTAAAACACAGGTGAGTCATTAATCCATGAATAAAGTGCAAATTTTCAGCCAATGATCCTTTACGTGCAAAGAAACCACTTGAAACTTATATCCTAAGACTATAAAACTGGTCTTAGTCTAATGTTAAATTTTTTGCTATAGTTGCAATGGTTGAATTTTCTCCATTTTTTTTCTTTTTTCAATTTTTCTCTCAAGGCAACTTCCCTCAGCACATGCCAAAGGTGCTGATTGTGGTGCCATTCACTTATAGCTTCATACTTGCACTACAACATAATGTCCAGCTCTATTATATTGTGTTTTCTTGTGTTTGAACTCTATTTTCATATATACCTTTTTTTAATTGATAGACTAAGATTTAAGTTGGTTATGCCTTTGTCACTCTTGTTGTCTTTTTTGCATCCTTAAGGATCTGTTCAGTTTGTTGGAGCTGCCTTAATTCTGTAGATGATTTGGATTTCCTAGTTTTAAAGTGCATGAACTGTTCAAGCACAAATGTCTATTATGAAATCTAAGAAGCCAAAGTAGACTTATTGGGTTAATTTTTTTTCCTCATTGTAAGAGATTGACCGTGTTGTTTTTCCACATTTGTCACTCGTGTTGACCCTTTGAGCCAACAGGTGTGTCATTTACTTTCTTTGCTCATAGCAGGAAGAGATCCAAGATTTTTAATATTTACAATTTTAAAGTATTATTCACTTTATTATGATATTCCTAATTCACAGATTAGGCTTTTGACATTCATTCTTTTGCCCAATCGACTTTTTCTAAGCTTGAATAACATAAGAACAAAATGAGATACATGTCTGAAAGTTGTATATTATAGAATATGATTTTTTCTCTTCTCAATATGTTTTTCAAGTGATTGTTTTCATCTTTTCTTTAGTACAGTGCATTGGATGTCAAGCTTGGGGTCTTATTCAAATGTTGAATATGGATTCAGATTTTGTGGATTTTGTTGAACAGATCTTATGTGTTGAGCACATTGACAGTTTGGTTTTTTTAACAATTTTACATTTTACTCTGCACTTTATTGTAGTTGCAGGCTGGATATTGCTGCAGTGTTTGTGAATGTGAAGTGAAAGATTCAGCAAACTTTTGGGACCACATAAATAGTAAAAAATGTAAGATTTATATTCTTGAATCAGGCCAAATATTGCTAGAATGGACTGTAGGAACTCTCACATGTGTGATTGCAATCGTATAACACAATCAAACGACCCTTTTATATTCTTGAATCAGGCCAAATAATGCTAGAATGGACTGTAGGAACTCTCACATGTGTGATTGCAATCTTATAACACAATCAAATGACCATTTTATATTCTTGAATCAGGCCAAATATTGCTAGAATGGACTGTAGGAACTCTCACATGTGTGATTGCAATCTTATAACACAATCAAACAACCCTTATCTTTTTCTTAATGGATCAAAGGGCATTGGGTATGTCAATGAGAGTTGAAAGGGCATCCTTGGAGCTGGCAAGTGCTTTGAACATGATGGCATTCCCATGGACATTTTAATATGGGAAAATGCATTAGTTTTTTTATTTTGATCAAAAATTTATTAGTCTCAAATATATTTGTAAAATAATTGTATTAGGAGGATAAAACACTTATTTTATTAATGTGAATATCCTCAATGCCCTCAGTTTTGTGGACTAATGTGAAGATCCAAATATTGTTTATTCTCAATTTAATTCATTTTCCCCTGGCCTTTTATGCTGGGAGAGATCGTCACCACCATTCCAACTACTGGTAATACTTCTTTACTCCAATGAATAATGATTCTTGGGTATATGTTTTTTGAAGGGTGATTTAAGGAAGCTGCTTTTGTCAGTGAGAATTAGCTCTTTTAAAATTCGTAATTATACTAAAATGAAGCTCATAGAAGTTGGCTCTCTATCTGTGGAGGTTGAGTTGTGTCTTTGTTGACTTGTTTCATCTTTACAATCACAAAAAGAGGCAAAACCTCCTCTCTCTCTCTCTCTCTTTATTTCTCTCCTTGCAAAATTGAATGTACTTTACAAATAAGCAGCTGAAGGCATTCAGCTATGTTTTTAGTCGATGGGAATATCTCATTGTGGCTAGCCCTCTATTTTTTGCCCCTTCTTTATGTGAAATCCTACTAAATTGCATTTGATCTTGATGGAGCTGCATGTATATAGTGCAATAAAATTATTGTAAACAACCATTGAATGTCTGTAAGAGATTCATTTTGAGTATGTAAGGTTGCAAACTTGCAAGTATTTGAGAGAAGGCCCTTAAAACCATAGTTACCACGTTCGGAAAGCCGAATCCGTTCGGGAGGGCAAAGAAATCGGAATCCGGAACTCCTAAAAAAGTTTGGAAAAATCCACCACTCCTTCCCACTGCTCTGTCATCCCTCCATGGCCTCCCTTTCTTTTGCGCTCTCCCACTACCAACTATTCCCTTCGCTCACAGCTAGCCGTGCACGCACCCTGCAGACCCACCTGTGTTTTAGCCTGGATGCCTTTTTCGACAACACCTCCTCTCCACTCTCACCCTACATGTTTTCTAGCCTGTTCGATGCTACTGTTGACCTTTGCTGTTTGCTATTGAGATTTGGGATCAGCGAGAGTCGAGACTACTTTCTAGGGTTCGCACCGTGTTTTTAGGGTTCCTGTCTTTTCTAAATGCATTTTTTAGATTTCATGTCACTACTAAATGTGTTTTTTAGGGTTTTTTTCATTTTTTTCTCTTTTTATTTTAAAAACAGTTCGAACTGGACAGATTAATTCGGAACCCACAAAAAATTTGCATTGTACCGTATTTGGCCCAGATCTGGCTGAACTTGGTAACTAGGCTTAAAACATAAAGTACTCCTCGTATACATGATATCCTAAAATGGGTGAATACTTTTTACCACTTTCTGTGAATTTTTTGTGCCTCCTTTAGACCATTTGGAAGTCTGTATAGGATACATCATCTTTCTCCACCTCTGGTTATAACAATTTTGGTATCAGAGTCTGACATCTGTGCCTTCTTCGTTCCTTTTAATATGGTCAACTATTTAGGGTTATATTTTCCATTGTGTGTAGAATGCAAACTTATGTTATTGAGAACTTCATTCCCTTTTATTATATACTTGAATATTGCAATGCTTCTCTATAACTGTTATTGTGCTCATTCTCTTTAAAGTCAGTTACCCATTGCTTCTTAAGCCTGTAGTTGTTTTGGAGGTGTGAGTATTTCCATGTTCTATTAAGCAATACCAGTCATTAACAATGGGCCTCTTGGCAATTTTGGTCTTTTTGATTGTTTGATTGCTTTTTAACATCTTAGTCAGTGGCTGTTCAAATATTGACATGTTATAAGATGGGTTTTTATACTGGAAGGCCTCATGCAAGGTTTTAATGCAGACTATATTGCTTTTGTTAAGTCCCTGTGGCCCCAGATGATATAATTCATGCTCTGCAATGTTGCTTAATCTGAAGAAAGCTAGGATTTTCTTCTATGTGCTGACTGGAGTCGTGTTTTAAACATGGTATCAAGTATGGTGTACAGTTGTTTAATTATGATAGAGAATTAAATTTGTTGTTTAACTTTGTAACAGTCAGTCAAAAACAGTGTGGGAAGATCAACTCCAGCATCTTGTCTTACTTTCTCCACATACTAGCTGATTGCTGAGATATGAAAAGTTTGGAGTCTCCAGTTGCTGCCTTTAAAGTTTAAACGCCTTCATAAAGTAAAATGTAATCTCAAGGAATTTTAAAATGGAATACTTTGAGTAGAGGACACGGACTTTAATTCGAGGGCTTCTGAGTATTTTTAATAATTGGGATTATTATAATTAATATTTTACTTGATATATATTGACCATGCCTTGATTATATTATGATATATATTTTACTTTGTATATTCATACACAGTAAAATATATATTATAATATAATCACGCTTTCCAGATTAGTTTTAGTAATTATACAGCATTGTCTCTGGTGAAATTAGCCCACGTGAAATAATCACCCTGGAGAACACCTTTTTTGTTTCACCAGTGTAGATGATTGGGAAGTCATTTTCTAGTTCATGATTTAATTATTCTGAATGGTTGAAGCTTATATTAAGAATTTACCTATTGGGCCTAGAAATTGAGATTTTTGTTTTGATTGTTGTCATTTGTTCATTATATTATTTTCCTGATCCATTGCATTAGATGCTTTCATACCATTGCCAAATAATTGGCTACTCATGAACATTGAAAACATTGAAGGATTAATGCGTGTTTCCTTTAAACGAATGCCAGAATGACATTGCCTATGCTTTTAATGAGCAGTATTAAATGTAGAGGTGATGGAATACAAGAATATTAGCTTCCCTGTTTGGGGTCTTGGGGGCTGGAATAAGGTATTGTTTATTCAACTATTTGAATAAATTCTATACTTGTTGTAGATATGTTGTTTACAGTTCGGTATATGCATGGATATGCAACAGAAGTTTTTCTTGTCTTATGTAGACATGTTGGATGAAATTTATCAGAGCACTTCATATTGTTGTTTACTGATTACAGCAGAAACAAATTTATTTTGAAACCATTTTAGAAGTCATGCATTTAATTTTGAAACCTATTTTTCTCATTCCATTTATTTTTAATTATTTTAATTTTTATTTGCTTTTACTTTTGTTTCTTGTTTTATTACAACTCTTTGATTTTTTACATCATAAAAGAATTTGTTGTTTTCTATGTTGCATGGTTGCACTCGTATTCAATAACTGTTATTGAAAGGAAAATTCATTTCAGTGATTTTGATATAATCATTTTATACTGCACAACAGATTCAGCCACTTTTGAGACACTACTTCCAGGATACTCGGTCTCATCTTTGTGGTGGACAGCAATGATAGAGACCGTGTAGTTGAGACAAGAGATAAGCTTCATAGGATGTTGAATGAGGTAAATACTCTGGGATGGCTCTACCGTTTCCATAGGAAACATGGTTATAAGAAATTATATTACATCAATTTCAGATAGTCTAGTCAGACACATAGGGATCTAAAGTGTATAGAATGGGATAGAAGAGAATATATTCACCATGTAGTAAGTAAATGTCTTTTGTTGGTAGATGGACTTACTTGGTTGACCTATCAGATGAAATCACCAAGACAGGAAAGAGATACCAAAAAGAACTAATATTGATATATCTCAGTTTTCACAAGCTGTTTTTGGTTAAGTAAAAATTAAAAAAACATTTAAAATCTAATTCCTACGAGTAGTTAGTGCCATGTGATCTTATTATGTTAATTTTTCTGATTTCATTTTTTTGATTAAGCTAGTTCTTGATCAATCAGATTTTAGAAATTTTGAATGGTACAATCTTATGCGTATGATATTAATAAAACTCATCACAACAATTTTATAATAATTTAATTGGAGAATATTAAATATGGATGATAAGCATGCCTGTTAGTAGGGAAAAAAAAAGTTCTTTAGCACCCAATTTTTGTGCCAGCATGAAAAGTGGCATGAACCTATGGATTATCAGCTGTTGTATTCCATAATCTTTTGTATTTTGTTGTTCAAAAGCCTTTCCAGGTTGACAAGAGATCATTTTAGAAATATATATTAAAGTATCAAAGATTTTATGCTTTCACAATTTATACAGTTATAATCTTTAGCTTTTGGAAAAACTGTGTACAATTTTGTTGCTCAACGTTTTGGATCATCACCCATGATCTTTCATCAGAGAAAAAAAAATTGGAAATTTTTTTCCTTTAAGAAATGGGAAATCAACACTTAAGCTATTGGAAAAACTGTGTACAATTTTGTTGCTTGATGTTTCGGATCATCACCCATGATCCTTCATCAGGGAAAAAAAATTTATGAATTTTTTTTTCCCTGATGAAGGATCACGGGTGATGATCCGAAATGTCGAGCAACAAAATTGTACACAGTTTTAAACTTTTTTTCTCTGATGAAGGATCATGGGTGATGATCCGAAACGTCGAACAACAAAATTGTACATAGTTTTAAATTTTTTTTCCCTGATGAAAAATCACGGGTGATGATCCAAAACGTCGAGCAACAAAATTGTACACAATTTTTCCAATACCTTAAGTGTTGATTTCCCATTTCTTAAAGATCATAGTTGATTGTTATATTTATTTATGACCTGCTTCCTTTTAAATCATCTTGTTTAGATTTAAGGTCAGGAAGTTTGTTGTTGGTGGGCAGTCTTTGGTATTTGTTACTTTACTTCCCACGTAAGATCATTTTTTTGTTTATTGTGTTTCAAAGAGAGCATATCGATTTTTTTGGGGTCGTTTTATTGTGTTTTAAAATTGGTGGCTTCTAAAATGAAGGCTGAATAGTTCCCTTTTACAACTCAAATGACAGGCTGTGTATCATGTTTTAATACAAACATTTCCAATGTTTTCACCAATTCTAGAAGCTGCAACGATAACCTTGTGTCTACGATTTATACTCTTCAACAGTGTTGGGAACAGTTACTAAGTCCTGAACTCTGGATCTGTTTAGGAGGGCAAAAATACAAATTCTTAATAAAGTTCGGAAAATCTGGCCCCCATATATATATATATATAAACTTAATTTTATAAATATGTAAAATTGATATATATATATAATAAAAAATAAATAATCTAATATAAATTTCAAAATTTCAAATTTATATTTCTATGGTTTGTATTACATCTATATTATGTTTCTATGCTGATACGTGACCTACAATGGTAGCAAGGATTGTAATGTAGCGAGTTGTTCACTAATTATTCTTGATTTTAAATTTGACGTCCATTTGACTGTCATATGGTAATTGCAACCTTAAATTTGACATCCATTGGACCGTCGCATAAAAGTTTTTTCTTTTTTGCTTGGAGAAGACAAATTGAAAAATTGTAATATCTTGGTCATATAGTGAAGTTTGGAGCCCATTTTTTTTGCCTCATAAAGAGTTAGTTGAGCTCGACACAGTTTTCTCATTTGACACCAGTCAGTGGGAAGTTGCTGGAGAAGATAAAGAAAATTTTAATTAATTTGTTATGTTAAAAATCCAAAATAAGAGCCTTGCGATTGATATCTCTCGGCATATTTCCCATAGATAGATTCAAGAAATCTATACTACTTTTTTTCCAGATATAAATAAGTAAAAAAGAAAAGGAGCAACCTGGACATAATTTATTGGAGATGGTTGAAAGATTCAGTCTAGACTGGAATTACAGCAGATCAGGGCAGCTCTGGTAACTATTTTGTCAGGGAAACGATTCCCATTTTGAAGCAATTTACTTGTGTTCTGGTGTGTTTTTGTTCTCAAGTGATTTTATTGCATGGTAAATGTTTATATTCTGCAAAGGTTGTATTCTATTAATGCATATAAATCATGAGGTATATGTGCATGAAATATTTCTATTTGAAAATTAAATAACATCTTCCCTGGTCCCGGTACCCGTAACCATGCCCCTGATGGCATCTCTCTCTCTATATAAATATTTACGCTGAAGACATTTCATTGCCATGCACCCCCAGTTGAAGCTCCTTATTTCTTTGTACTTACTTTTGATCTCTGCAAGCCATGTTTTTCCCAAAATTGTTAGTTGAAGAATGAGCCTTTGTTGTTTAGCAGCATGACACTGGTGGAATCAAAATCTGATACAGGGGTTGAGGTTGATGGACAGTTATCTTGCAAAGATTGCCCCTGATTTGCATCTGTCAGATGACCACGTTTATTGTTTGACACCACACAGTCCTGAAGTCGTAACTTCCTTCTGTCATAAATGACTTATCTACAAAAACACAAAGATCAGATTTGACAGTTGTTTGCTTTAGAGAACTCTGTCGAACATTCCCTAAACTGCCATGGCCCTCTATATATGCTATGCCTACTGTAGAAGATGTCCACAAACATTCAAAACTTCAAATATATTTAGTTATAGGTTTACACATAGTTTACGTAACCGTAACTAGCAAGTACTTGTTGAGGAGATTTTTTTAACCGATAATTAATTGATAGGTGTTGTCAATTAACTAGGAATAACCAACAAATTAAAACAATGCTTAAATTTATCAAAGAAACATAAATTTTATAGAAATTATAGTTACAAAATGTATCAAATGAGTTTATAAAATGTTGGGAAAGTGTTTTCTAGTAGGTTTGAATACAAATAAAGTAAAAAATCGTATATTTATGTGAAGACAATTGTGACACTGTCAAGTTGTCAACAACAAACTGATACGATGATAACTATTCAAGAATCTACAAGTGCAAATTACAAGAATCTATAATTTTCTCTTCCTTGCTCTAGAAAACTAAGGGAGTTTGAAAAATTTTAGTCCTCCCACTCGATGACCCTGCCTCGCTCTGCCTAGAATGCTACGCTTGCGCGTATGGCTCTATCTCCATCTCTGCCTCCGCCTCATTTTCAAAGATGTCTTCCAATCCAGTCTCTCCTTTTGTTGCATTTGAAACTTCCATAGTTTGCCTCTCGAAATCAACAATCTCGTTCTCTGTCAACGTGGGGGTCGTCGCCTCCTCTGCAATCTAATCACTATAGGGATCAATCTCATTTAAATCGATGGATCAATTTCATTTAGATCGATGGGATCCTATGATGTGTTCCCTAATTTTTTTGTGCGACGCTAAAGGTTGTATTGCACAAAATCTAGGTTATTAAGGCATTGTTGACCCAATTTGTTGCACTTTGTTGTGTGAATGGTGCTCACACCCAGTTGCATTTACATCCAAAAGCGCCACAAAGTTGAGATAAAATGTGAAAGGTTAGTCTTTGAATATTTAAGGTATTTCCACCCCAATCTTTCCACTGCAACTTTGCAAACAAGATATTCAAAAGTTTGTAAGTAATTAATAATTGTAAATTTGTAATTGGTAAGATATAAGTAAAGACTTCATTTTCTATTACTTGGTGATTACATGTCTCCCTTGGATAGCTAGTGGTGAAGAAAAGATCCTCCACTAGTCTATTTATAGTTTTGCAACTCTGAAATAATGAGGTCCTTCACTTCAACGTTACGTGTCATACTCTCAATGCATGATAAGAACCCGTCTATAAACTCCCTATTAGCATTTGTGAAGCCATCCGAGTAGAAAAACTTGGGGTTAAGGTAGTACCTCGTTGCATGGATGGGTTGGTGATTTTTCCACCTCTGATCAATCCACTCTCAAATGGAATCAAATCTGACACGACCCCCCTATAATAGTTTTGGATGGCCTCTTTGGCTTTATCCATAGCCTCATAAACGTAAACCATTGGGTTTTGCTCCCCATACACCAAGCGCAAAACCCTCACCAAAGGCTCCAACACCTACAAAGTTATAAACAAATTAAAGATACAAACTTATAAATAAATTAAATACTTCAAGTGTAAAAAATTGAAAATAAGGGAATTGACTTGAAATTTAAATTAAAATTTCAAGTTACCTTGATGATTGTTGTAGCTTTCTTTTCAAAGGGCTAATTGAAAACTATCTTTCCAACCTTGACTCCATCAACGTTTTTTGAATATGATGAGTCCATCCATGCTTGATTCCTATGTCACAAGGTTCGTCGACTTTCTTCCTTGAAATTCAGAATTCGGCGAACTTCATAAAAAATATTAAAAATCGTTGAAATTCACCTTTAAATTTGTACGAAAGAAACTGCCCATAAAACCTGTGTTAGGGCTTTTCCAAATTTTCCCTATTTTCTTTCATTTATTTCCTCTTGTTGTGAGCTTCCTTTGTTGCGATTTTTGAGTAACATTTGTTGTGAGGGTTCATAGGATTGCAAAGACACATACTGCGCTGAATAATTTGCTAGTATTTAGCACCTGCTTTGACAATGTGGCATGCTAGAGTACTAGAGTGGTGTCCCTACTGGCAGTTGCAATCAAGGAGTTGACTGCCCAGGGTCGTGGCTTCCCCTGTCAAGCCTATCAAGTGAGAGAAATTGTTGAGCTTGCTGTGGAGGACTGAGGCTACCATGGAGAACTGAGGGTTTACTCTGAACAGAGTCACCAACAACTTTTGTTATTGCTGGCACCAGGGCAAGCTTGAGAAGAATTGTGCAACGATCCAGGTCAAGATTTTTTTTTAAAAACATTAAACATTGTATTAAACTTTGGCTTTTCATTTATTTTTATTTCATTTTTTTTTAACTCTTTTGTTTTTATTTTATTTTTTCATTACGTTTTTATTTATTTTAATTTATTTATAAGTTATAAATTTCATTTATTTTTATTTTTTATTTTATATTCATTTTATTTTTATTTTCAAAAATTTATTTTATTTTAGTATTTTTTATTTTTATAATCTTTTAAATTAATTGTATATATTTTTTATGTTTTTCTATGGGTTGAATTTAATGGTGATTTTTTTTCAAACTTTGTCCATTGGTGAACTTAAACTAAATTTTATCCTTGTCAAACTTGAACTCAAACTTTGTGACTTAGCTTGACTCACAAACATCTGCTTCAAAGGAGTCAACAAACCCCAAATACTTTGCAACATAAGAAAGTGTGTTGAAAATCTGATGACACTTGCTCGAACAAGTTTTTTTTCCCTTGGTTTGCTCTCTCATCGAGTTGAGAACTCAAGGGTAACTATATATTTTGTGATGACTCTAGCTTCTTTTACAACTAGTCCCATCTAATCAAGTTTGTCTATGTCCTCAAAAAGAAGGTCAAGGCAATGCGTTGCGCAAGGGGTCCAAAAGAGTAATGGGTATTTGTCCTTGAGAAGTATCCTAGCCACCATATATGCTACTCCATTGTCTATAAAAACTTGGACAACATTCTTGATGCTCACCTCTAAAACAACCTGTTTGAGATTCAAGCTCAAATTTTTGCATTTTTTATTTTGTTAGTTGCATCAATGGACTTAAAAAAACCCAATTCAACATTTGAAGTTGTCAAAAAAATTGATGAGGATGTTGTTCTTTCCACCAATCCATCCATTGAAAAGATTGGTACATCTGAACTTTTTCCACACCCTGTTTTGATCTTCCACAATTACCTTTGCATTTTCAATTGGATTTTGGAATAACCTCCCATTTAAGTCTCTTGGAGAGAGTACCTTGTACCCTTTCTCGACAACTATCAATGTTGTAACCAAATATTTCTAGTATAGGCTCCTTGTCATGTTGAAAGCAAGGTTGTTGAAGTACCAAAAAATTGCACATGTTTTATCTGTTTTTACATGTGTTTTTTTGTTACATCTTGTACCTTGCATCAAAGGTTGTGTCCCAAGGATGTTTCTAGGCACACAAAAAATTGTGTATCTGGGTTGAACTCAATGAAGTTGATGTGGCAAGGTGTTTGCATGGACCACAAGTAGAGACCACAATTTTTGTCATAGTTATTTCTTCTTCTACCGATGCGGGAGCAATGGCCGTTGTTATCATTGTTTGCATCCTTGCGCTTTCTAAATTTTTTTTGTTCGACAATGCAAGCTCTGCAACCATCTCTCTCATTTTGCCTCTTTCGTTACATTGGAACAAGGCGTGACACCATGACAAAGAATGCATGAAAAATGGTACTTGAAGTTATTGATGCTTGCTTGGATGGTATACTTTTAAACAATGGTGCGAGCATTAAGGGGAACTGATTGACTACTACTAATTGAATCTGATCTCGATGCACTGCCAAATGCCATTGTATGTTAATGGTAAACCCGCAAACATGTTCAAAACAACATTTAAAAAAAAAGTTTAAAACAAATTAAAATATAACATTTAAAAGAAAAAACCTTACATTGTAAACTTGTAAATTTAGACATCTTGATCTAACCCTAAGGCTTATTCAATTGCATACATTGTGATTGTACATGGACAAAATATTGAAAATATTTTGAATAATCTCTACAATAAACATAAATTATAATGATAAACGAAAACCATAATTTTTATGCTAACACTAAAAAAATGTTTTTATTCAAAAATTATGCATAAATGGTAAATAACAATTACGAATTTGAACAAAATGCATGAATATTTATCAAACATGTTTACAATTAAATTATATTTCATTTACATGTTGGGAATTAAAATAAAAATAAAAATAAAAACAAATGTATTAACCTAGAAACAATGTGTTTGCTGAATTTTTCTCCTTCCAATTCATTTTGAATGCTCTAAATACTATGTGAATCCAATGAGGGGGCTTGAATGCATTTATAAGATAAACAACAGTGTTTTTTGAGAATTTTTGGAAGGTTTGGATGTGTTTTGGACACGTCCCGCTGCATACAGTTCTCTTAGCAAGTACTATGCTAATACTCGTTGGGAGCCAAAAAAAGATAACTGGTGAGTTTGAGTGGTGATTACTGGTTTCATCCAAATTTTCATGATAACCAAGCAATCAGTGATTAAATGATGAGTCTGTAATCTATGGATTTACCATTTTGTCATTATTGTTCCATAAATTCATGCATTTGTAGGATTATTTTCTTGAGTTATTTTTGGATTTCGCTTCCATTTCTTGCATTTATGCTTGTGCTTGCTCACACTGACAACCATATATTTAAATAGTTGAAAAATGATATATATTTGCAGTGATCCCTTTCTTGCATTTATGCTTGTGCTTGATCACACTTACAACCATATATGTAAATAGTTGAAGAATGATATATATTTGCAGTGATCTGGATACAAATGACGTATGCAATTCTTGTAAGCTTTGAAAAATAACTCCTGTCCGTAACTATGCAGGAAAACTTGTTGGAATCACTTTATGACTAGGTTTATTACAGTTTTGTTTAAATGGAGATGGACTGAAGGGGTGATGGTGATAGGGATCTGGAAGATGATGAGGATGGACACAGAGAAGGAGACGGGTACTTCTCATGCAAAACAGCAAGCTCAGAAGCGATTGTGGATGATGCAGACAAAGAAGACTCTAACATCACTTCAGCGTCAAAAATTTTCCTAATGCCATTGCCAATACTTCTAAGAGCTTGAATGTCAGTAACATGAGTTGTTGCTAATGCGTACCTATTCTACATTACCAGTTTGATGAAGCGATTCCTCTCCCTGTAGTGTAACAAGACATCCTTGTCTTCAATCTTGGAGTTTGAACAACCCATCTTTCTACGTCCTCCCTAGAACCAAACCCTCAATTCTATACCTTATCCAACACCAAATTCAAAGCTTGGTCTCATCCAGGGGGCAGAAAATCACAAATTTTAGATACCCTTATTTAATGTCTTCTCATCTTTACAAAATCCAAGCAGGGCTGCAATTACCACCATCCATTATCAGTTTATGTCCTAAAAACTAATGATATTTTCACTCTGTTATGATGAACTATACCACTTGTTCCCCTTCACTTTATGAAAACTTGAAAGGCTCAAAACCATGTTTCTTGACCCAAGTGTAACAAGCTACCTTTTATTTCAGTAAAAACACACTTTTTTACAATTTCAGAATTTCTCAAACTCTGCAATGAAAAAAACATACTGGAAAAACCTTCTTATGAATATACCTTATTTGAATAAAGCTGAAGACCACTGTTCCAGCTCGTGAACTTGAGACCATGAAAGGAATATCTTCCAGCAAATTTTGTAGGCCAATTAGAGAGAAAAAAACAAGAACTCTAATCACTAAACAAGAACTGAACAATTGCTACTGCAATTTTCTTGAAGAAAAGAGATTTTATTAATCTTCTAATTTCCTTGATTACATTGTGCGCCCTTAGCGTCTTTAAATAGATATGAATCCATACAATAATTAGAAAATAAACTCAACACAAACCCAAGACTAAATTTAGCCTTTACATGCAAAAATAACTAATATCTAATTTTAAATTAACTAACTCATATCTAACTGATTGCTTAACTCCCAGTTTACTAACTGCTTGTTCAACTACTTGCTTGCATTACAGCTGAAGGGAGGTGGGAGAAATTATCTCCAACTAACTTGAGTTTCTAACACTCCCCCTTAATTTCTACCACTTACAATTTTAGCATTTACAATGCCTAAATTTTGTCTCAAATAATCAAAGGTCTCTTTTGGTAATGCCTTTGTAAATATATCTGCTAGTTGATCTTCAGATCTACAAAAGTCCAAATGGATTTCTCCATTGTTCACTAATTCTCTGATAAAGTGAAATCTTGTATCTATGTGCTTGCTCCTCTTGTGAAACACATGATTTTTTGATAAAGCAATTACTGATTTGTTATCACAGAAAATTGGTGTTGACTCTTTCTGTGCCTGTAATAAATCTTTCAATATTCTTCTCATCCATGTTGCTTGACATGCTGTTGATGTGGCTGCAACATACTCTGCTTCAGCTGATGAAAGTGTCACTATAGGCTGCTTTTTGGATGCCCATGTGACCACACCTGTGCCTAATATAAAGGCATGTCCAGAAGTACTCTTCCTATCATCAACGCTACCTGCAAAATCACTATCTGTAAAACCAATCAAACTAAAATCATTAGTTGTGGAATATAAAATTCCATAATATGTAGTTCCTGCCACATATCTCAATATCCTTTTTCCAACTTGCCAATGTGAGTCTTTTGGTGACTCCATGAATCTTGAGATTAAACTAACCCCATAACTGATATCTGGTCTAGTAGCTGTAAGATACATCAAACTACCAACTAGCCTTTTAAATATTGTAGAATCAACATTGGATCCTTTGTCTTCTTTGCTAAGTTTAGTCCCTGTAGCAACTGGTGTAGGTGTTGGTTTACAATTTAGCATCCTAAATCTCTTTAATACATCCTTTGCATATTTTGTTTGACAGATAAATATTCCTTTCTCTGATTGTTTAACTTCTATTCCTAAAAAATACTTCATTAATCCCAAATCTGTCATTTCAAATTCATTCTTCATTGCTGATTTAAAAGTGTCTACAGACAAATTTCCAGTAAAAATTAAATCATCAACATATAAACACACAATTAAAATTTGACCTTCTTTGCTGATTTTTGTGTACAAAGTAGGCTCACTATCACTTTTGCTGAATCCTTTGCTTATCATATAAGAATCTATCCTGCTATACCATGCTCTTGGTGCTTGTTTGAGACCATAAAGAGCTTTCTTCAATCTGTAAACTTTTTCTTCATGTCCTTGAACTTCATAACCTATGGGCTGTTTCACATATACTTCTTCATCTAGAAATCCATTCAAAAAAGCTGATTTTACATCCATTTGATATACATACCAATTATTTTGAGCAGCTATGGATAATACCATTCTTACAGTATCCAATCTAGCAACTGGTGCAAATGTTTCATTATAGTCAACTCCATGTTCTTGTGCAAAACCTTTTGCAACTAACCTTGCCTTGTGCTTTTCAACATTTCCATCTACATCAAATTTAGTCTTATAAACCCATTTGACTCCAATACAATCCTTACCTTCAGGTAGAGTAGTTAGATCCCATGTCTGATTTCTTTCTATAGCATTCATCTCTTCATCCATTGCTTTTAGCCAATGTTCCTCATTAACTGCTTTTTCATAATACATAGGGTCATGAGTGAAAAGAGAAAAATTTGAAACCAAATCTAATTTCTCTTCTTCTTGATTATAAATCTCATTTAAACTTCTCATCTTCTTACCTTTAAATCTTGCTCTTAAATTAGCAAGAGTTGGATCTGATTCATTACTTACTTGTGAATTTGGAGTAGGGTGACCTGCATGACTAGATTCACCTTGTTCAAACCTCCTGGGGGTTCTTACTGGAGTGCTTGTGCCTACTTGTGGAGAGGATTGTCCACCTTGCAAATTTTGTTCTTCTTCAAAAACTTCTTCATCCTGTGGAATTGGTGCCCCAACAATGATGGTGCTACCATCCCATGCTTCTGCTTCCTTAAATTCAACATCCCTGCTAATAATCACTTGCTTTGAAATTGGGTTATATAACTTATATGCCTTTGATTCTTCAGAATAGCCAATAAAAATGCATTTCTCACCTCTATCATCAAGTTTCTTTCTCAATTTAGATGGTATAAGAGAATATGCAACACAACCAAAATTTTTGAAATGATATACACTATATTTCTTACCACTCCATGCTTCTTGTGGAATTCGATCTCTGACACTCTTTGTTGGGCTTCTGTTCAGAATATACACTGCACAGGATACTGCTTCTGCCCAATATTCATTTGACAAGTGTTTAGCTTTCAACATGCTTCTTGCCATTTCCATGATTGTTCTGTTCTTTCTTTCTGCTACACCATTCCGCTGTGGTGTGTACCTTGTAGTCAACTGTCTTTTGATTCCATGATATCTGCAAAAATCTTGAAATTGATTAGACATATATTCACCTCCTCTATCAGATCTGAGTACCTTGATATAACGGCCACTCTGCTTTTCAACCATTGCCTTGAATTCTTTAAACTTTCCAAATGCTTCAGATTTGTTTTTGAGAAAGTAGATCCAAGTCTTTCTACTAAACTCATCAATGAAGGTTAGAAAATAAGTACTTCCTCCAAATGATGGAGTTTGCATTGGTCCACATAAATCACTATGAACTAACTCCAATATTACCTTAGCTCTATATGAGCCTCCTACTGGAAAACTCTCTCTATGCTGTTTTGCCAAAATACAACTGTCACATGAACTTCCTGGCTGTTCTATTGGTGGTAAACCCTTCACCATATTTTTCTTCTGTAACAAATTTAAAGCTCCAAAATGTAAATGTCCATACCTTAAGTGCCATAGCCATGATTGATCTAGCTGTATGGATTTGAAGTGTGCTTCCTCTTTTCCTTGAATGCACTGAATATGAAGAGGGAACATGCGATTCTTGGTCATCTCCACTTTTCCTATCAACCTGTCACTTGGAACCTTGTCCAATATTGTGCAGACATTATCCATAAAAGATACTCTGTAACCTTTCTGCACTAACTGACCAACACTCAAAAGATTATGTTTTAGTCTAGGTACAAAATAAACATCAGGTATAAATCTTCTTTCACCATTCTTGGCCAAAACATTTATGACACCTTTACCATGACATCTACTGTGATATCATTTCCTAGTTTCACTTCTGATCTTACAGAATCATCAAGACTAGCAAAAAATTCTTTATTTCCTGTCATATGATTACTACATTCACTGTCTAAAAACCAAATATCTTTAGCTTTTTCTTGAGTAACATTACAAGTAAGAAACATGCTTCCAGAACTAGATTCACCTGTGTAATTAGCATTCTGCTTGAACACATATCCTGGTTTATTTCTGTAGTCACTAGCATAATGACCATATTTCTTGCAGTAATAACATTGAACATTAGATTTATCAAACCTTTTTGAACCTTGCTGTGAGTGGTTGTGACCACGTCCTCTGTTGCTGTAGTTTCCTCTACTACTGTAGTTTTGATTACTATTTTCATATTCATCTGAATTGTTCTTTCCATATCTGCCTCTGCCTCTTCCTCTGAAGCTTGACCTGGCTCTTCCTCTTCCTCTGCCAACTGATACCTGTGACTTGAATGCATTCTCAAGCGAAGAGTTATTCCTATTCATTCTAGATTCATGTGTTAACAAAGAACCCATTAATTCATCTACAGATAATTGTTCCAAATCCTTAGTTTCTTCAATAGCTACTACTATAGCATCGAACTTACTGGGTAAACATCTGAGTACTTTCTCTATAATCTTCTGATCTGTCATCGTTTCTCCATTAGATCTAATTTGGTTCACTATATTCAAAACTTGACCCATAAACTGATCTATTGATTCTGATTCATTCATTTGCAAATTTTCAAAATTTCTCCTTAGAGATTGCAATTTAGCAATTTTTACCTTTGTATTACCTCTATAGGTAGTCTCCAGGATTTTCCATGCCTCTCTGGATCGCGTTGTTGCTACAACTCTAGAAAATATCGATTCATCCAATCCCTGTTAGATTATAAATAAGGCTTTTGCATCTTTCTTTCTGTTCTCTTTAAGGTGGTCATTTTGAGCTTGATTTAACGCCAGATGGGCTGCCTCGTCCTGCGGTTCTACAAAACCACTTTCTACCAGATCCCATACATCTTGTGAGCAAAATAACATTCTCATCTTAATTTCCCAAAAATCATAATTCTTACCATCGAAAATGGGAATTTGAGGCTGTGAAATACTGTTATATGCTGCCATTTCTTACACGTTCTGCCTTCACAGCTTCCTGCACGCTTCTTCAGATGATGACTAAGCGTCCTTAACCTGCTGGCTCTTCTTAAACTTCTACTGACTGTGCGATATTAATAACCTGTGCTTTCAACAAATCGGCGCTTCAAACCTGCTGTTTTGACTTTTTTTTTTAAAAAAATTTTTTGCCAGCTGTGCGTCGCTCCTCTCAAGCTAACTCAGCTGCTGGCGCTTTGACTGCGCTTGTCAAACTCGGTGACTGCTGCAGACTGTTGGCTGTCTGCTCTGTTGGGCGTTGACTGCTACGGACTATTGGCTGTCCGATCACGTCTAACAGCTACGTTCTTTTTTTTTTTTTTAATTTCCTGACAACTGCTGACAGCGTGCGCGATGTAGCCTTTGTCAGCACTCTGTGAGATCTGGTTCGGGAGTTTGTTAAACCTGTCACTCCAAGCTACTGCTACATCACGCCAAGTTGGCTAGGTCTTCATGGGCAGCGATTTGAGGAATATGGGTTTATTCAAAAAACCCTGCTGGAAATCTGGGGTCTCTGCCGTCTCCACACACGCTTCTGCTTAGCTGCGCTCCTGCCACAACCGTTTGGCTCTGATACCAAATTTTGTAGGCCAATTAGAGAGCAAAAAACAAGAACTCTAATCACTAAACAAGAACTGAACAATTGCTACTGCAATTTTTTTGAAGAAAAGAGATTTTATTAATCTTCTAATTTCCTTGATTACATTGTGCGCCCTTAGCGTCTTTAAATAGATATGAATCCATACAATAATTAGAAAATAAACTCAACACAAACCCAAGACTAAATTTAGCCTTTACATGCAAAAATAACTAATATCTAATTTTAAATTAATTAACTCATATCTAACTGATTGCTTAACTCCCAGTTTACTAACTGCTTGTTCAACTACTTGCTTGCATTACAGCAGAAGGGAGGTGGGAGAAATTATCTCCAACTAACTTGAGTTTCTAACAAAACTCTGCAATGAAAAAAACATACTGGAAAAACCTTCTTATGAATATACCTTATTTGAATAAAGCTGAAGACCACTGTTCCAGCTCGTGAACTTGAGACCATGAAAGGAATATCTTCCAGCATAGTCTAGACCTTTGAAGGAAAAAGTTAAAACCGAAAAGGAAAAGATAAGTCAGAAAGGTGGAACCAACAACTGGAGGGATTGACCGACCATCAATATCCCTTTCATTATGCTAAATTAAACCTAGAAGTTGTTAGCCAACGAAGCGTTTAAAATGGAGAATCTGATAAATGGCGAAATATAAAGAAGATAATTTAACAAGGACCCACAACCAGAAAAATCAAGAAATTTTGTGGGCTATAATTGGGGAGCATAAAAAGTGAGATTGAATGGTAGCCTAAGATAAGAAGTCAGATTTTTACAGGATGGTAAATCTTGTGGGTAGTTTTAAGGATGCTTGTACACTTCACAGGCAGAAAAAACCAACAGATTTACAGGGAAAGGGAGGAAGCTTCATGGGTGATTCAAAGTGCAGTATTGGGTAGCAAAGGCTAAGTACGAAGACCCCACTAACAAGAAGATAAATAAAAAATACATGATACCCACATAAAGAAACTCAAAACCAAGTACAAAGAAATGGAAAAAAAAGAATTTAGAAATTAAAATTTTAAATGACATGGATGGAATCATTGGAGTCCTGGTCAAAATTCGCTGCAAGCAAAGACAAATAATGGAATGAAATCCCTGAACCATCAGAGAAACAAACCCCTATGTTTATGACTGCAAGCAAAACAAAAAAACTCAAACAACACGTAATAACCCTCTGAGGAAGAAGATTACCACACGTAATAACCCTCTGAGAAAGAAGATTATTCAATTCAAGATAAACTCAAATCTCTATCTGTAAATTCTTTTGAGCACCCTAAAACTAGATTGAAAAGAGTCAATAGCTTCATTCCCAGAGGATAGTTGTGGCAGGGTGCAGGCAAGATTGGTGTATTGGGCAGAATCTTAAAAAAAAATGTTACATTTTAATGATTTCTAATTTCAAGGTAGCAATAATTGTTTTGTAATTTGCACCTTGGGCATTTTGTTGAGAGGCAACTAATAATAGAAAACTTATACATAAATTTTGTGTTAGTGTAGTTACCTTTAACCTAACAAAGGCGAAAATAATTATTTTAAAAGAAGATATTTTGCATTGATTTGGCTAGTTTTTTTTGGGCTTCTTAATAATATTCTAGCTGTATAACTCATAGCGGCTTTTTTAGTTTGTCTGAAAGATAGAAATTTCCTCCCACTCCCCCAAACACTCTAACACAATTCACAAATATCCTAGGGACAACTCCCATATCTACTTTTACATTGCTGTCGTGTTTGAAGAAATACTGAAGGATGCAATCAAAATTCAGTCATTTGGTTCTGATTTTGTATCGCCTGCTGCAACTTGGCTACCTTTGAGCTTTTATATACTTAAATGAATTTCACAACTTGCTCAAAATATGTAACTGAATTTTATTTTAGCCAAAATCTCCTTTTGTCCTACGAAGATAATCGCATGGGTGCCTTCATGGTACATTCTTGGGCCATATTTTTCCAATTAGAATTTTCTACACAATGAAGGCTTCATTACTCTTATGCTGTGCACATGCGTCTTGTTTTCCCCTGCTGGAGTGCGCCCACCTTGGATGTCAGCAAGCTTTTCTCTGTGGGAGCACGCACATGATTGTTTTAAACACTCTTGAGCTCCTCAAATTGTTGCCATTGAAAATCATTGTTTTTCTATGCTGTATTATTTTTCTATACTACCAACTTTTGGCGCGAGCAACACAATTTATGATGTTGATGGGTTCGATGCATAATTTATGATGTTGATGTGCTTGATGTCATTGTAAATCATGCTAAAAAGGGAGGCCTAGGGCTGCCCCGGGTAGTAGCAAACCCTGCTGCGATGCCCCGTACGAGCAAGCCTAGGGCGCCTTCAAGTGTGCTCAGGCCCTGTTTTGTAAATAATGTGCGGAGGTCTTATGTTGCATACTTATTTTTCTAATGTTTTATTTTGTAATGTGTGGATAATTATTTGATTATATCTTAGTACCACTGTCATTGCTCCTCACTATCACTGCCCAACTCATTTTGAAATCTTTCACTGCTTTCATGTTCATTGCTCAAGCTCACTTTGAAATGGAACGTCATCGCCTTGCACAGTGCATTGCCACATTGCATGAAAGAACGCATGATATCATTTTCCATGGTCACCTCTACCAGAAATATCATATTATCACTGCTTAATGCTTTGTGCACAAAAAGTGATAAATTACATTGCTTTCAGCGTAACTTTGCACCTTTGGGGCAACTACTAATTATATACATAGTTGTACCTTTATTTAGTGTTTGGAAATTGTAACAGGAGCGTTCTTTCTTGTAGATGCCCAATGTTTGTGATTTTGGCAGGCTCTGCATGATTATGTTTTTTCTTCTCAATATTTCCATGGAAATATATATTAGAAAGGTTTAGAGTTTTCGATTCTATTTTTTTTTCATAACTTCATTTCTACTCCAATTGTGAAACATTCACACAAATATTGAAGGCATTTTCAAAACACAAGATCAACTAGTAGCAGACCAATTGGAATTAGGGGGGACATTTCTCTCGTCACTTTGAACATTTGCCTTATGCTCTGAACATTTTTCCTATGTTGATGATACCTCATTTTAACTAACATGTTGCTACTTGTCTTTTATACTCCTTATCGTTTTGTTGTTTGCTTTCTATTTCGTTTCTTAGTCAAATTATGTCATGTGTTTGTAAATCATTTTTCTATTTTTTCTAGTTAATTATCTTCCAAATCAATTCATTGAGGATTTCGTTATAATGGGACAAAGTGGAATTTGCAACCCATCTCAGAGCGTCTTTCCATTTTGAGACGTCACCCATGGTTTGTATCCATTGGGTAACATGTTTGTTCATTTTGAAAACCATGCATTAAGGGTAGGCCTTTACTTAAATTTAGATTGAGGTGAAATGTCATTATTGTTTAACAATCAATTCAATGTTGGCAGAGATTATATGCTACAGAGAATATGGAGTGATTTGAAGAGAATCATAAAGGATTATATTTTGAGATGAGTGTGTACTTTATTTTATCTTTGATGGAGAATTTTTCCCTACAATTCTAAATTTTAATGTGAAATTTTTGAAGTAATTATTTGTTCTTTATAGTTGTATCATCTTTATTTGGTAGGTCATTTTGATGCATATAGTAGGCAAGCAGTAACGCGTACAAACCTACAATTCTTCTTACTAGAAACTTTTGGTTCTTCTTGCAAGATGAGTTAAGAGATGCAGTGTTCTGTGTGTTTGAAAACAAGTAGGATCTGCCAAATGCTATAGAAACCACTGGCAAGCTTGGTTTGCATCCTTTGCGATGGTGTCAATGGTGAGCTAATGTTTTTTTTTCAAATATGTGGAAGTTTGGAGTTTATCCTATTCTAGATTGAAAGTGTTTGGGAGTCTACGTTTTATCCAACCCTGACTTGGAAGATATCTCCCTTACATATTCGCAAAATTGAGTAGACGCAAAGGATTTTTCTTGCCTGAAGGATAGAGAATTGAGATGTCAAGGTTATATGGAGAATGTTATGATACACAAGAAACCACTGATATAACTTAAAGTGGTTGCATGCTTTCATCAGGTATATCCAGAGCACTTGTGCTACATCTAATGAAGGCTTATTCAATGGCTTGGACTGGCTTTCAAACAACATTGCAAACAAGGCAAGAACTGGACATTATTTTGAGAGTTTTTTCTTAGTCTCTAATGCTAGATTCATTATCATCTTTGCAAATGACTGGTTTATCTTCCTTTATCACAGGGTTGAGGATGAACCCTAAAAAAATTGAAGGGGTACCCATAGGGCTGTGTTGAATATATTATGAATTTTGTTGTTATTGACATTCTATTACATGTTTTGTAGTGGATCCATGAATTCATGTTGATGCTAATTTTTGTATCTATCTTTGTTTCTCATTGAGAAGTTGGTGGATTGTTTGCTTTGTTGGTATTTTCAAGTTTAAAGAAGAAACCTAGTCATATAGAACACCAAGTCTATGGCTCTACTTGCTATTGTACATCAAGATATTTCAAATCAGCTATGTTTGTTTTCATAGATTTTTCTTGTTATTGCAATATCCCATTTGAAGAACTATGCTATATTTTCAGTTTCTCATGATAGAAGTGCCAGCCTATTTAGGCTATATTGTGGGGCAATTCATCCTGCTTACCTTTTCCATGGATGATGGGTTTATGAAGCAACAACTAAATTTCTTAATTTACATCCTGTATATAACTTGGTCCCAATAGCTAGCAAGATGTGTAAGGTTCCTAAGGTCCATCATTGCAATTGAAAGATTGTGCTTCAGGTAACAATAGACAGATAGTGTTTCTACATGGATTGAGAGTGAATGCAAATAATTTGCATGATTTTCATAAAATTGGTAGTATTTTACCCTTAATTTGACATGTGTATTCTAAATTTGACATTACTTAATTGTTTTGGGTTGATGACCCTCCATCCACTATGGACTTAAATAGTTACCTGGCTGATATTTGCAACTTTTAATCTTTTCAGAATCATAATTATGTTTTGGTTGCTATAAAATGTTTATTTTGGAGCTTATGGAGGCAACTTTTTTCAGGGTACTAGATATGGTTATAATTATGGTGTTGTTCTAATTCAAGAAAGTCACCATTCGTTATACTGTACATTTCTTGTTAAATGTGGCCTACCTTACATCACATGTGAGAGTTTGAATCTCTTGGCATATTCAAATAAAGTTTTTATTGCTTATTAGAGCATCAAACTATAATAGGATATGGTAAGTGAAAGTCACTCTTAAATTTGAGAGAAAATATCATTGACCAATGTGCCATGAAATTTGAAGTTGAGATATGACATGGATAATAAGTTGGGAGTAAAAGGTACACAACCAAATTAAGGCACAAACCCTGTAAAGATGGTTTTCTAAATATTGTTACTCTTATATCCCATGAAGAAGAAGAGGTTTTCATTTAGAAACCATTACTTTTACAATAATTTTGTACATTATCATGGTGAATCAGAGTGTGATCTGAAATGTTGATAAAAAAAAGTTAATTACATAGTTATTTCCAGAAGTTGTTTTTATCATCATGTGAATTGTGGAATACACGACAAAAATAATTGTTTTATTTATAAAACTCACCTTCACTAAGTGTAAGTTTTCTTTGACACAATATCCCTAAAGGTAAGTTTTCTTTGAGACAATATCCCTCCATTCCTTGAAACGAGAAAAGTAAAAATAAAAATATCAAATCACACCATTTTTGTGATAGGTAAATGCCTCTTTCTCACCTGAAGCCATTGGGATTATTTTCAATAAGATATCCACTACAAGTGTAAAGGGTTTATCGATAAAATTATCATTTCTCTAAGATCTAGGCATAGTCAATAGAGATTTGATAATTTCTTTCATTCCCCATATGGAAATGATCTCTTGAACAAAATGATTTTCTGACGCACAATAGCATGATAAATGGGCTTCCTTTTGATCATAAATATGTGAAAATTCTAATTTAATTATTATTCTGAATAAAAATAGATAGAAAATCTTTGAAAGGGCTATTCACTAAATTAACTAATGAACAATAGAAAAAATTGAATTTAAGTAAATAAAATATTCCATGAACTCTAAGTAAATATAGACTCATTTGCTCTTGATCCGAATGAGCAAATGAGTGAGTGAAAGGATCAGTGCATAATGAGAACTAAATCATCATTGTGTGCATACCCATATCAACATATATAATAAATATGGATAAATTTCTTATCATAATGATACAATTTGTACTATGAATCCTTGTCGAAGCATTATTAATAATATTATACAATCATTATGTATATATGACTCTAAAATTAAATGGATTAATAGATTTGGTTCAATTTCACAATTGGATTTGGCATCTTAAATTAGAGGAGATCAATAGATTGAGAAAGATTCTACTTCTGTAAAATGAAATTCTCGTATTTGAACAAAAATAATTTTTAACTTGCTATTCACTAATTTAATATTAATTTTTTAGATTTAAAGAAATTGTGTAGGAAGGATCTCTGAGTGGTTCAAGGAGTAGCATTGGAATTGTTATGTAGGCGTTTGTTAATTGAGGGTATGAATCCCTCTCTTTCCGTATATTCATCTTATTCTTTTTTATCAATCTATTGAATCCCATCCCAATAAGATGATCTCATCCCATAACCCCGTTATTATTTTGTGATAGAGGAAATGAAATGAAGAAAACAAACATTAGAATTTAAAGAAATGGACAATAAATGTGTTAATATTTATTAATATTGTAATGTAACGTACAAAGGAACAGATGTGTAGGAATTCCTCCTTTTTATTCTCAATTTAAACTCAACAAGAATAATACTCGATGACTAACAATTCATTAATCTTCAAATTGATCTGTTTATTATTTACTATTTTTTTGACTAATTCAATCTATTGTGATTTTTTTTTGTAAAGATTCAAATGGTTTGGGACCGAGATTTTATCCCTCTGGGATAGATCTAGATTTTTATTTATTATATTTTTGGATCTTTGTTGAGCTTTTATAGAAATCAAATCTTAGGGTTTGTAATGATAACTTGGTATATCTACTATCCGATCATTGACCAGGATATCTCTAATAATTTTGTAGTTTACATTTTTTTTCATTTTGGTTTGTATGTCAATATATTTTATTTCCTTATTTCTTAATCATTGTGGTATGTGAAAATTGGTGAAGATAATGAAAATATTAATCAATGTGGTATATAAAAAATCGAAGATAAGAATTTTGAGATTGGCATCTCTCGATGTATTTCACAAGAACACGTTCAAGATGTTTATACTAGTTAGATAAGTTTTTTTCAAATTTCTGGAAAAATCCAAATCATTTCGTGTTTTTATTTGAGATTGTTGCTAGTGGAATGCCATGAAAAGGGCATTTATTCCACTTCCATCTTTTGTTGGTATAAGAGCTCCCATTCAATTCATTTTTGTTTCTTCACTTTAGCCTTCACTATTTCACATTGTTCATTGGTTGCTTTAATTGACATTGTAGTGAGGTCAACGTGATCACCATATCAACTTTGCTAACTTAGAGGGTTTTTTATTTAGTTCCAGCGCTACTAATTTTGAATGAAACATGCATTCGATCATATGACATCCATTCTGATGACATTTCAAATACTTGTATTAGTTTGTCTTGTTTTGTCCCAATTCTTGTTGAACTTTGTCTCTAAGCTCTTAAAACTCTTTTAGCTCCCCTTTCATTTGGAATGTATGCTTTTAAATCTTCAATGGAGTATTGTTTCCAATCAATGTATGTAATAAGATATTGGTGGTATGTTTTTCATCATTAAATTCACTAACAACCATGCTTGTAATAATGGTATAGGACAAACCATTTTGCATTTTTACTATGTTGTGAGATGGGGAATATGTTGAGAGTTGATAGAATGTGTGTTGCCTCCACTTCTTGAGCTAAATAATGAAATCATGACAGGGTTTTTCATCTCAAGTTTCTTACATTGTAAGTCCATGTTGATAACCTCACATTCACGTTGCAAGTATTTGTTGATAACCTAAAAATGGTGTATTAGCTATAAATATTATTTGTTGGAGTTTCGATAATAGTCCAAAGTGTCATTGATCCAAGACTTGTCATGTTGGCCACCCTTTATGGAGGAGTTGCTGAAATTATTCTCATTATGATTTAAATCTTTCCCTCTTTCCAAAGATATATAGGGGCCACTATAGGTATTATAATTGAAATCAAGTCCTAAAAATGGATTGGTGTAATTGTCAAAATTGTGATTGAATTTTCTCCCCGAAAAGATAGACTAGTGCCATTACTAGAGCTGATGAATTATTGTTTGTTTCTAAAATATGGGGTGGTTTCATTGACAAAATTGAAGGTGGACTTTTTCCTATAAGGATGGACAGGTTTTGCTTCCAAGGACGGTGGATTGTTTCCCACATCTAAAAGTTGTAACAACACTACTAGGTACTTAAAATACTTTAGCACATGCTATGAAAATTATTCGAAATGCTAAAGAAACCAAAATAAAATCTACTATGCTAAAGCAAAAAAACTTAACTCTAAAGTGTCAAACACACAAACCAAAGCACTAAATAAACACACGTCTTGATAGAGTAATCTGCTGGTGTCTGTGTCCTTACATGAATGTATTTTTATTCCCACTATCCTTTATCTAGTCTTCAAATGATAACAATGAATTGATAGGATATTCTCTGGCATAATGGAAGTCGATGAACCCCTCATTTAAGGACCCCATCAATAATCATATTGCATGCTATCCATGTAGTAGCTTTTTCTTTTTGAATTTTGACCTTATTTTTTCTTATTCAAACCTTCGCTTGCAAGTTAGGTTTATTGTGATTATAATATTTTATCCATGGAAGACTATATTTTTTAGGTTCCATTGAATATTTTGTCATCCCATAAATAATTTATGTAACAAAACCTTTTTTAAGTTGATTGAAGAATATTTTTACGTCATATCAAGAATTGGTCCACTTTAATTAACATGTTTTAAAAAAAGAATGTTGTAAATAGATTTTTAAAATTTTCCATATTCCCACCAATCTTCTAATTTACGACATTCCTTCATTTGTCTAGTAACACATGTTATAGGACTATCTATAGATGTCTATCAATAATGGATTATGAACTTGGATGTTAATTGGTTCCTCTTATAACTTTAATGTTTCTCGTATGTGATAGTTTCATAATCCACTTCTTCTAGAAGTAACATCTTTTTGAATAATTTCTCCTTTCTCAACAAGCCATCTATGTGCATACCAACATAATATAAGTAAATAAAAAACATACATAATAATACAAGTAGTAAAAATTAACATATTAAAAAAAAATGAAAAACTGATAACACTTATTGAAGAAGGGTGAGAAGTTGTTTGTCCCCATGTTGAGACAAATTTGGATGTAATCTTCGTATACAAGGAACACCTTCTCATCATTTCCATGTTGCCTTTCACTATGATTTCATCTGCATTTCCTCCCATCATGGGAACAAACACAACCTCAACTAATTAATGAACACAACCTTAAAAATAATTCTTATCATTTTTTGTGATCATGCAATGTGATTTGGTATTAAAGATATGCAAATATAGAGCTTTGTTTACAAATAGAGTTGGAAAAAGTGCAAATTTTTTCTTATCTACTTTATTAGGGAGTATAGTGGAAATTATGAGTATGGTGTTGTGGGTTTATTTGGTGTAAACCCTCATGCATTATAGGGCTTCTACGTAGTGGATGTTAACAAAGGCACTACCATAATGAATAGGTTTTTTTGTATTAATCCCACCAAGGAAAAATTTGGGCACTTTATGACATCAATTCTAAACAAGTGAAAATTCTACATTTGCATTTTAAGATAGTCCTTTACACTTTGTTGCTAATAGGATTTGTGGGTTTTAAAAGGTAAATATGTGAATGAATTTTTAAGTTTTTCTATTGAAATCTTTGCATTATGATCCTCACAACCCTGCGTCAAGCACACAAACATCTAGTGACATATAGAGTTTAAAATACTATCATTGAGTCTAAATGTAAACAATGAGACAATGTGAAAATTTTGTAGTTGAAAATTATAAGATTGTAGCTGGAAATTGTCAGAGGGACAATGGGTGGCATGTGATCAATGTTTTTCTATGGAAGATATTCATGAGGTAGTTATGCAAATGGCTTTTGACAAGGCCCCATGTATTTATGGATATTTCCCAATGAATTCTATAAGGCTCTTTGGGATACAACGGGTGCATATCTATATAAAGTTTATCTTGAAGTCATTCAAACCCATTACCTTGGAAAACTCATTAATCAAAGTAGTATCAATTTCATCCCCAAACTTGGGAATTTTGAGCTCATAACCAATTGGCAACTTATTACTCTTCTTAATGTATCCTACAACATTATTTCTTAATCTCTTTCTCTTAGGGTTAGATATCTTCTTCCTCTAATTATTCATCATGAGTAGACTGGGTTTATTTGCATAGATACATCCTTGAAAAAATTATTATAGTTTGGCGAGGAATGGAATGGGATCAATGGTCTCGCCAAAAGGTTTTGATTTTCAAAATTGACTTCAAAATTGCCTATGATATAATTAAATGACACTCATTTTTGGCTATGCTTCAAGCCTTAGAGTTTGGCCCTAGAATTTTAGTAGGGTTTAGATGCCTTTCCAAGATGTCAGTGCTTGCATTACCATCAATGGGGCTCAATCTAACCAGTTTGGTCTCTTTTGTTCTATCCATCAAGGTTGTGCTCTCGCTCTCTTCCTCTACCTGTTGGATGTAAAAGGTTTGAACTACCTTTTATCTCATTATTCCTCCAGAGGTTTAGTTAAGGGTATCTCTCTCCTCCAAACTCAAACTCAGATGGTTAATGGGCACTTTACAAATGATTCCTTCCTTACATTGGCTAAAGAACAATAATCCATATCCAATGCTATAGAATGTTTGAAGGTGTTTTGTTTATCTTTTGGCTGCTCCATTCAGTGCAATAAAACCCAATGCTAAATTCAATCCTTCTCCCCATTAGGTTCTTGGTTACTTAAGTATAGTTTGAATTGGATCCATCTTGGGGAATAATTTAATGTTTTTGGGAACCCCTTTTTTCGTTCAAGCTACACCCTCATATTTGTGGCAATGTGTGATTTAAAGAGTTAAAAATAAAAATGGATACTAGATCTCCAAGTTGCTTTTGCTATCTTAAAGATTATAAATTTTACATATGGTGTTAGAGTTGGGCTCCCTCTAAGGCTACCTATGCTATTTGGTGGACTTTCTGTGGGCTAAGTCTAAAGGTAATTGAAGGTGTCATTGAGTTTATTGGTATATTTTTTGTAAACTAATATCATCAGGAGGGGTTGTTTGTTTAGATATTTGAATCTAAGGCAATGCCTTGTGTGCTAAATGGATCACCCATGCATCGAATGACAATGAAATATAGAGAATTATCCTTAAAAATTGTATCACTCAGGGTATCCCTATGGGAAAAGGAGCCTCGAAGGGTTTGAATCTTCAAACTCTATTGCTTATTCAAGTCCCTATCACCATTATGGGAACCTTTGTGGCTAAGAGTATCTGGAAGGCCTGGGAGGTTCTTAAAATATATTTGATATGGGATGTCAATGGTTTTAGATTTGGGATATATTTCAAATCCAATCTCTATGGTGGTCTCTAATTCTTACTTTTCATGGGTTCAATTTCACTCTTGTACCTTAGATTAAAAGTATGCAACTCTTCAAAAAGGCTACCAAAGTCATATTTGACCTCTTTAGTAAGTAAACTAAGGATTGGGTGCCTTGGAATATTATATGTAACTAATTTTAGTTATAAGCCAATGATCATGAGTATATATTAGAAATCCAAAATGCCATATTTGAAATCCATCTCCATAAGATTGGTGTGTTAACTCCCTCTAGATGTTGGATTGATTGGAAGTGGCCTGTTGAGACCCCTTTCCACTGATATCAACCCAAGTGAGGTTACCAACTCCTCTCTCCTCAACCTCTTCAAATTGAAGCTCTTAATTCCAAATGGAAATTTAATTCCATAGAAAGAGTCCAGAGAAGAAGGTTTGATTGTGTGTGGATGGCTATCATTGAGCCAAACCAAGCAATTTTTTTGGGTGTTCTCTTCACCAAGATCTCCCAATCAGTATGTGCAGGTTGCATTTTGGTATGCCTCACCCTATTTTCTTTGTGTGCAATAACCAGAGTCTTTATAACATATTTTCTAGTTTTGCAAGCTTGCCCAATCTACCTGGTAGTGGATTTATACCCTCTTCTAACCCTTCCATCCAGACATGTTTACCTAGAATATTGTACTTTTTAGGGACTTGGACATGATTCTTACAAAATTTATGAAAATATGACATACATTTTAGGCTAAAATTATCTTTCAATTATGAAAGAACATATATGATGCCAATTTTAATTAGTGTATTTTGGACAATTTTTTTATTATAGATAAAAATATTAATGTGTTATCTAATGTAATGCTCCATATTTAATTTCAAGCTAAGAAAGTTCATCTAGAGATTTCCCACTTTAGAACTTGCTTGATCATTAGGGTAGGGCCCCCTATGCAGTTAATAGAATCCCACCAAACTTCCCCCACCACCAGTCACCCTCATAGGACCATAGGCACTGGTTGTATCCCCAAAGATGTATCCCATATCTAGGTTTAGAACCTCAAATTCATGGTTAGGGAGATGTTGGTGGTAGTGGCTAGGTTGGCAAAAGTGGTGGTTTTGGCTAAGATGGCGATAGTTGTGGCACTAGTTGGGATGCCAAAGGTGGTGGTCCTGGTCTATCTAGGTGGTCCACACCGTAGTAGGAGAAATTCCCTCATCTAGCTCTTACTATTTCTCCTACCATGCCAAATAATTATGAGGTTAAAGATAAATAAAAGGGAATAGATGGTTGGGGCCCTATACTTGATATTGCAAACCCTCCAACTAGTTGTGGCTAGGATGATTGGAGAAATAAGCCCAATGATCATCTTCTGCCTTCTCCTCCATATTTCATCATTTATCCTATTGCTTAGTATGATTTGTGTTCAATGGCTCATATTTATAGCTCCCTATTTCACATTTTTTGCTTAAAAAGTATCTCGAGTTTAATTAAGTTGATGATGTAATTTCTTGGCCTTAGCCGATGTGAATCTCAGAGTGTGATTTATTCCACTCACTTTTTTGTATGAATAGATTATGTTTCATATTGTTGTGTGTGTGTGTGTGTGTGTGTGTGTGTGTTATTGCATCAAAGAAAACTACTTGGTTTAGAGCTAAAAAAACAATGATTTAATTTTTTTTTGAACATATAGGGACTAACCTTTGCAACACATAAAACTAGAAATGAGAGGGCTATATTTCCCTATATATAAAAGATAAAATGTTATTAGATCAAATAAAACTCCCTAGTTTAGAGCTATAAAACAACGATTCAAAACAAATTTGTTGAACATGTAGGGACTAACCTTGCAACACATGAAACTAGTAGTGAGAAGGTTTTATTTCCTTCACACCCACCTAAGAGCCACAAAAATTAATGAAATTATACAAGGGTATCTAAAATCATTATTGTGTTATAAATTACATCATAAATATATACAAATAATAGAAAAAGAAACATGTTATAGATTTTTTTTGTAACTCATATATTTGTAAGGATTGTGTTCTTAATAATGCAGTAATAATATCAATTTTACTTGAACACAATATTTTGTTCAATACTATATTATTTCCTATAAAATGGAAGAAAATCATCAAACATTTTATGGAGTCTTTCTTGAAAATCAGCAATAATAGTTGGAAAATTGTCGCCAAATTTTTTTAAACAAGAATGACTATCATTATATTAAGTAGAAAATACTTAAATATTAGATGACTACTAATTATGTTATCATAATAATGTATCAAATGAAATGCAAACAAACTAGCAAATGCCATAGAAAACAAACCTTCTATACAATACTTATTTACAAGAGACATGCCAAGTGTTGGCCATGGCATATCACATGGTGTGGCTCAGTCTATTGATTTCAAATGGCTTCCAAAAAATTTAATTAATCTTGCACCATCATATTTATCTTTTAAAATGGAGCTCTTCTTAGTCTAAAATACAATTTTTTTTATAAAAAAAATAGTATTGTTAATGTTAAGTTTTTCTATATTTTAGATGCAACAACAAATATATAAGCACCAAATACAATAAATTCACAATATTTTAAGTCTTGTATAGATATTTGGTTATTAAAAATTTAGTTTATAATGAATAAATCAATAACAATAAAAATACATTTAATTTTAAGAAAAGTCATTTTTTTAATTCACTAATTATTCACATCAATTAATAAAAGAATATTTAATATATTATCATATTTAATGAAATTATATATTACCAATAAAATAATAAATCTAATAATTAATTAGAAAAAATATATATCTGACATAATCAATTTGACCATCAACATAATAATTAAATGTAAAAATACTCACCCAAAAAAAAAAAAAAAAAAAAACAATAAAACCAAAATAAGATTTTCAAAAGTCAAAAAAATAAAATAACTTAATTGTACTCAAGGTGTATCATTAGCATAATAACTCATAATAAATATTATGAAAATTACTTTAACTATAGCCTAAAAGCTTTGATATTACTCTAAAACAAAGATGAGATAATTTATCTCAATTTTCACATGCTCATTACAAAAAATAACCCAATCCTATAAGCAACAGTGAGAAATATCTAGGAACTAGACCTTAAACAAAACTAAAATCTATATTAACGTAACCCCACTTAGTTCTATTGTAAAATAACAAACACATAAACCAAAACACTAAACAAACATAAGGTCTTGATGGTTTTGATGGAGTAATATTTTGGTATCTATGTTATTACATCTATGTCTTTTTATTTCATCATTCTTTATTTGAGTCTTTAGATGAAGATGAAAAATTAAGAGGACAATATCCATGCATAAGTGTAAGTTGAGTAATCATTGATAGAAGGACCCCATTAATAATCATATTGCATTCGATCCATAGAAATTTTTTTACTTTTTAGATTTTGAATTTTGAATTTTTCATTCAAATCTTTGTTTGTTAGTTAGGTTGATTGTGATTATAAGATTTTAATTGTGGAAGATTATAATTTTTAGGTTTTATCAAATATTTTGTCATCCTATGAATAATTTTTAAAATAAATTTTGGTTTAAGTTGATTGTATGTGTGTATAATATACACACACGCACAATCAACTTAAACCAGATTTTGTTTTAAAAATTATTCATGGGATGACAAAATATTTGATAGAACCTAAAAATTATGTGTGTGTGTGTGTATAATGTTAGTATCAAATATTGGTCCAATTTTATTAGTATGTTTTTCAAACAACATTAATTTTAAATAGATTTTATCTATTTTCCCTATTATTATCAATCTTCTAATCCACACCATTTCTTCATTTGTCTAATAATATATGTTATAACAATGTATATAAATGTCTATGGATAATGGATTATGAACTTGTATGTTAATTGGTTCCTCTTCTAATTTTAATGCTTTTCATATGTGATAGTTCCATAATCCACTTCTTCTACGAGTAATAGTTTTTTGAATTCTTTATCCAATCTCAACAAGCTATCTATTTGTATAACAATTTAGTAAAAATAAATTAATTATATCTATTGGCAATTTTATTCGAATGGAAAGATATTCAAATGATTTTGAAGAGTTAACTTCAAACATACTCAAACTAACTAACTCTCTAGTGAGTGCTTGTATAAGAAATTCATCCTTTCCTAGAATACATAAAAATTGAAATAATACATGTTGCCACCAAACATATCATCTATGACAAAACTGTGGAGATACTGGGTTAAACCTTTTGAATTTTTTGCTGTCAGTTATGATTATAAATTCTTCTAGAAGCAACAAGTTTCTTTATTTTTTAAAAGCTTTAATAATTGCCAATATTTATTTTTATGTAGGATAATAATTTAATTCATGTTTTCAAATTGTCCACTTACATACATTGACAAAGGTTTTGATTGATTCTGTTCAACTAGTAATATCTTCACTCATCTTTCCTTAAAGGTGTTTGTTTGCAATATAAATGGTCCATCAAAGCAAGGAACTCGTATTATCAAATTTTGGCATTCTCTTTTTAAATTTTCTACAATTTTTTTCATAGATATTTTTTTTGATTAGAAGAATTTTGAGATGTTTTACCTAAACTATGTACTAGTTGTGTAATTTCATTGTGAAGTAGTATTATTGTGAGGGAATGTGGTTTTCATCCTTGAATGCATGTTGTGTATGGGTGATGGCATATAAATGATGCAAAATTTATATGAATAAATGCATAGTTGCTTGGGTAAATAGACACATTATCATGATGATAATCCCTTTTTTGGAAATGTTAATGTGTGAGATCCCCAGTTTCAAATGGAGATGAATCTTCTTGTTTTAGAAAGAAGAATAACATGGTAAAATATTCCTTTGATAGTTTGAGTGACTTAAAAATGTGAATGTGCAGTGTTTAACTTGTTAAATTTGAACGATATTATTGTAAATGCCATTCCTATATATATATATATATATATATAGAAAATATGAATGTGTGAGATCCTTATTTTCAAATGGAGATGAATCTTCTTATTTTAGAAATAATAAGAGCATGGTAAAATATTCCTTTGATAATTCAAGTGACTTATTGAAACTTTGTGTTAAAATGTAAACCTTAGATTTCATAGTTTCTCTTATTTGGCACAACATTAAATAAGTTCTAGCACTATGTGTGGTTGAGTTACCATGTAGATTAAAATTTGGTGTGGACACTAATTATAGAATGATTGATTGAGCATTCAAGTATGATTTTGTTGTGTGATTAGTTTTCCATGGAGATTTGAGGATGTCTGGTTGATCACCTTTGTTGTTATGCTATGACGATGCCTTTGAAATAAAATTTATTTTTATCATAGCATACATAAAAAATTAAAAGGAGGTAATAAACATGGTTGTTATTGTTTTAAATGGATACTACTTGAACTAGAACAAGTTAGGCATGAATAAATTCATGTTTCAATATGAATTGCAACACCATAGGTGGTAGAGTAGTAACATAGTGTGACACCTTTATGTGAACACATGAATATATTGCTTGGTTTGGAATGTAAAATGAAATTGGTTTGTGTGATTTCATTGCCTATTGGAGTTCGGGGTTGATTGTTTAAATTTTTCTATTGTTTATATGAACATGTTTTCATTATTTTATTATTAATAAAAATGATTGTTGCCACGATGTATGTTGTTGTGTGTATGTTTATGGTATTTCAATCTTGGGTTAAAACTACTCTTGATTATGCATTTGTATGCTACTCTTGAGTGGGTAAAAAATTATCGTGATTGTGACGAGTTGTTTGGCCATCATTGCTTGTTCATTTCTACCTTCTATGTCACTGAAAATTGAATTGTGGTGGATAAATGCACACATTAATAAATTTATAAATGGATGAGTAAAGATGATTGAGTATTTTGTGGGGTGATTAGTTTAACCAATCACTCTTTGTATACTAGAAGACAATTATTACAAACTTGTTTTTTAAAATCTCCCATTTGTGATGGATGTTTAATCTATGATAATTGGTAGCTTTACCTTCCCACAAGTGGTAAATGTGTGTCCTATAAGGATTTGATTGATTAAAATGTTCCATGCAAGTGGATGTTTTCTATATGATATTTGGTTACTACAATGATAGACAATACTTGAGTTGTTACATTTCCCATGTGTGATGGATGTTGATTTATGATATTTGGTTAAAACAATGATGGACTATTGCTTGATTTATTACATTACTCATGTGTGGTGGATGTTGCTTTATGATATTTGGTTATAACAATGATAGACTATTTCTTTATTTGTTACATTTCCCATGTGTAGTGGACATTTCTTTATGATAATTAGTTACAACAATGATGGACTATTATTTTAATTCTTGCAATTCTCATGTGTGATGGATGTTTATTTATAACATTTGGCTACTATAATGATGGATAATTGCTTTATGATAATTTACTATTTTAATTACCCATGTATGATATGGATGTTTGCTCTATGATGATTTGATTAGATGCAAATATTTTCTTAAATGCATCTCCTTATAAATTGTTGTTCATTACATGGCTAGTTATATGAAAATATTAATATCGATATGATTGTTCTTATCTAAAACTTAAAACCTAATTTCATTCCAAGGTTCTTCTCCTTTCTATAGAGTAACTTTCAAATCTCCCATGTTATCAATACATAAATTTTCAAGTAAGTACTCACAATACTTTATTCATCATTAAATAAATTCAAAAATAATAAGGTGAAATTTAATTCAAAAAAATCACAATAAAGAATATATGAAAGAGGAAAATATCTTGATCACAATGTTTCAGTAGAGATTCAAAAAGGAACAATAATTGGTCTTTAATCAACTAAGATTTTAAAAAGTAATGTATGAGTTCAATAAATGAACTATTCAAGTCTCTTAAATCTGTAATATCTTGATAAGACAAAAACCAATGTGGAAGTATTACATTTACTCCTTGTGTACTATTTTAAGTGTGAAGGAGAATAAAAATAATTTATGTTCTTAGAAGATAGGCTCACCCACATTGGATGACAACACATATATTATTTTCCCCAGGTTGAGTGGTTAGTTGGTTAGCTATATAGAGGCATGTACTCACTTAAAAAAATCCATGTGTGCTAGTGCTATAAATTGGTATGTGGAGGAAATGCCATACCAATGTTGATTGATTATGGAGGGAAGCGTATACCATAGAGAAATAGAGTGTTTGATGTTCTTCGTGTTAATTATGTCTCTATTGTTTGTTTATGTTGTTATGTGTGTGCTGCTTTTACTATATGATCATTTGATTATTGCAATGATGTAAAATTGATTTATTGCACTATTTTCCTCCTTGTGTAGACTCTTATGCATGAAAGAGATGAAATGGTTTTTTCTTGGGTAAATTAGAAGCCTCCACCTGGGTGTTGATAGGGAGATAAGTATCATGGTTGGTGTTTGATTTCATACACTACTGTTTGCCAATGCCATCAATTACTGATGTTAGTTGTTTGTATTAAAAGGTAAAAGTGGGTTATGAAGGGGCTTTATCCATACAAAATAGAGACATACAAGGTCTTAACTGATGTTAGTTTTTATCGATGATACTATGTGGCATTGGGTATGGGAGGGTTGTTAACTATATGAAAAAATTTATGTTATGGATCTTCCATTGGGTTTATCCAATTGTTGAACACTTTCATTATGTGTGTGTGTGTGTGTGTGTGTGTGTGTGTGTGTGTGTGTGTGTGTGTTATGCATCCTTGATTGATATTTCCCATCATGTTTACTATTAAGAACTATTGAATTGTTGATTGATCTATCACTTGGCTTCTCCAAGTGGTCCTTCTTTTTATTTTATGAATATGAACTGAAAGTGGGTGTCTTATGATTTTTATTCTATTGGTGGAAGCTTTTCTATATTTTTGTAGAATTTGTGACTGTGTGAATTTTGCTAGCCCATGCAAAAATATATATATAATGCTTTCATTATTATTAACACATGTACGAGTGATGCTATAATGATGTTATAAATATTAGGATGCACTAATATATATCATAGATAAAAATAATTGAGGACATGCTTTTTGTTGAAATTAAACTTCAATGTCAAAGTTTCCTAAAATGGGGAAGAATGTCATGCCTCACATAACATCAACTTGGATTGGGCCCATGATTAAGTATTAATCAGGCTTGGACCTATTAATTGAGTTATTTTATATAATATAGATCATGCCATGTTTCATGTACCCTTTGACTATTTCATATTGAATCAAGGAAAAAGAGATATATAATTATGGTTGTGATCAATGAGAATTTGATTTATTTGCTTTTGATTATATCTCTTCATAGCATAGAGGTATTGTGATGAGTTTGGTTTATGTGTAAGGAACTGGGGTTCCTATTGTAGATACTAAAATTTGGTATTAGACACTTTATAATGTCAATTTTGACATATCCTCAGCATATATGACTTGTGCAACATATATGCCTCTTATTCTCCATCCTTTCACATCCACATGCTTTCTATGAGTCTAGTCCTCCTATTTTACTTTTATCCACGTACATGAACCTCTAAATCTATGTCAAATCCACTAAATATCTTACTTAAACATCTCTAGATCATTAGATCTACATTATTGTCTCCTTAAAAAATGTTAGGATCAAATATTTTCATCAATGAAACTTCTCTGAGGGTGACATTACAATCCCTCACCAAACAATGACTACTTTTCAAATGTAAACCATTCCCATCTTTTGATACATCTTCTTATTAGGGTACATGCACAAAGTTAGGGGACAAAAAACATGACAAAATGAAAAATACAAGCCATTTTCTGTAAAGGGCATACACCCTTAAAAAAAACAATGCAAAATTAGCAAAGGGTCAGTCCTGACCCTAAAAGGCATATTCCCTTTGTAAAGGGAATGTGTCCTTTGCATAGGGTGTACACCCTTTTGAAAAATGTTTTTGTTTTTGCAATTAGAAGTATTTTTTTTGCAAGGATATATTTATTATTGAAAGACATGCATTTTTTTTGTTTTGCAGTTAGAGGTATTTTGTTTACAAGGATATATTTAGTAAAATAAATGTTAAATTTACATTTAATTTTATATTCTATAAAGGATATATTTATATTGCATTTTATATTATTTAAATTTATTTTACTAAATATAACAAATTAGGGCCACTCAACATCTTTTGAAATTGATTAAAAAGTTGTAGGAGTTACCATTTATAAGTTAGTTTTTCAAATTTCATTCCAATCAATATTTATTTTTTAGAATTTCTAGATTAGAAGATATAATGAGAATAAGATTACAAATAATGTTACATATGTAATAAATCTATAGCATTAAGGATTACATGTCTATTTTACCTACATAAGTATTCCCTATCTACTTGAGTATGCTCTACCTGATCGAATGTCTGATCCATAGCTTAATCTCAAGGAGTAGGCCCTACCTAAATACACAATCCATATCTTGATATTTACTATTCCCTATTAATGTCAAATTAAGTGCTCCACTTTCTCAACCTAGTCTGCTTCAAGGTCCTCTAGAAACTTGTTTGTAATTAGGTCTCTTCCTAAGCATAAATGATCTCTTGGTCTATCACAAAAGGTATTTTGAGTATTGGTATTGAAAGACTAATGACCTTATTATTTAGTATTATCTCTTGAATTCTTAGCCTCTGTATTCATATCAAAAGACACTTTCAATGACTTAAAATAGGGTATTCAGTCTTAAGATAGTAATTTACCTTCAAGCAAAACCCTTCTTTGATTCCTAAAGCACTCAATTGTACATCCTCACTTATTTTAATAATACTATGAGGTTTTCACCAATTATTTGACTCAAGCTTCTTAGTGCATGAAGAACTTCAACTCAATACTCAGATGACAACAACTCTACCCTTTATGGCCCTATTAGGCTAAATTCTACCTCTTAAGGACTTGATACAAAGATGTCTACAACTACCTTATTTTTTGGACTCAATTAATTCAAAAATTTAATGAAAATATCAAGAAAATGATACAATACTCATAGATGTCTTTACACAAGCTCAAAATACCAATTAGATCACCAAATTTCCCAAAAAGTTGACTAAGTCCTAAGCACTATTACAATATTATGTATAGGTGTGTTTAGTCTTGAAAATGTGTTATTAATCTAAGCTCATCAAAGGATTCTTATAAAGCTTTATTAATATTTTTGGAGACTATCTCTGGGGATAAGAAACTAATTTCCTTTATTGCTTTCTTAAGAATTAAAATTCAATGGAAATTCTACTCTTTACGTCTGAATGCCCTGATTTGCTTACTTGAAAGGATATTGACTTGGCTTAACTATAAAATGATTTGAATCACTTTACTTGTAAGTATTATATAGTATTTACATAATAGCATTTGACCTTCATAAGAGGTTTATAATCAATCAACAAAGTTGGAGATGTACTATACTTGGAGTTTGCTATCTTTGCCTTGGAATCTTCTTAACAACCTTGTTCTCAACTTAGAAAATAAAATTTAATTAATGGGTATATCAATATGCATAAATGAATAGCCTAAAACATGCAAACTATATCATATAGATATAATAATGATACAGTCATTCATACATTACATCTACCACATATATGGTAATACATGTAGGTATTCATCACTCATATATGACATCTTCCTATGGTCATGATATGGTCACTCATATTGGACATGAATGCAGTTAATAAACCTAGTGCACTCCATTTCCACCTAAACCATTAACCCCAAACCCCTAACTTTAAATGCTAAAACTTAAACCCTAAACATTGAAACCTAAACTCTAAATCCTAAACCTTAAGCCATAAACCCTAAACCATGAACATTAAATAGTATACTTAAACCCTAGACCCTAAGCCTTAAACCTTGAACCCTTAACCCTAATACATCATACCTAAACCAAAAACAATAATCCTTAAACCCTAAACTATAGACCCTAAGCATATAAACTTAAGACATTAAACCTTATACTTTATACCCTAGACCCTAAACCCTAAAATCTAAATGTAAGCCCTTAACCCTAAACCCTAAACCATAAACCTAAAATCCTAAATCCTAAACCCTAAAATGTAAATGTAAGCCCTTAACTGTTAACCCCAAACCTAAATCCATAAACTATAAGTCATAAACCTTAAACATTAACTCCTAAACTAAAAATTCTAAACCCAAATTAAAAACTAAAAACCCAAAACCTTAAACAATAAACATAAATCCCTAAACCCTAAAATTAAAACCCTAAATGCCAAACCATAAACACTAAACCCTAAATCCTAAACCCTAAGTCCAAATCCCCAAACACTAAATCCCAAACCCTAAATACTAAACACTAAGTTATAAACCCCAAACCCTCAACCAAACCCCCAAGACCAAAACCCTAAACCCTAAGTGTGAAACCATAAACCCAAAACCCTAACCCCAAACACCAATACCCAAACCCTAAAATCTAAAATATTGGTCCCTTGAGCCAAAAACCATAAATCCCAAACCTTTACTTACATAAAATATAAATAATAAACCCTAAATCCTAATCCCTAAGCCATAACACTAAAACTTGAACCTTAAACATTAATCCCTAAGCTATGAATCTTAAACTATCAACCATAAACCTTAAACCCTAAATTTATAAATCCTAAACCTCTAGACATAAACCATAATCTTGAGTTATCACACATATAGAGAAAGGAGAGGGGGCATTGGCTAAGCCATATCTTGATAATATATGGGTCATTCTAACCTATATAGAGAAAGGAGTGACTAGGGGCATTCATGTAAAAGGCTTGAAGGTGGATTCAAGATGAATTTCTAAATAATTTATGGGTTTTTTAATCAATGGGTCTATCAATATGCATAAATGGCTAGCCTATAACATTCAACCTATATCATACTTATAATAATAATATAGTCATTCATACATTACATCTACCCCATACCTAATACTACATATAGGTATGTTGTCACTCATACATGGCATATTCCTGTATTAGTGATACAATCACTCATACCATACACAAATTTAACTAATCACCCTAGTATACTCCATTTATACTTAAACTATTAGCCCTAAAACCCAAACCCTAAACACCATAAAACTTAAACATTAAACCCTAAACCTAAACCCTAAACACCATAAATCTTGAACACTTAACCCTAAATCCTTATCCCTAAACCCAAAATAATAATACATAAACCCCAAAACCTAGACCCTAAACATAAAACCTAAAACCTTAAACCCTGGGCTTTATAACCTAGACCCTAAGCCCTAAAACCTAAAGGTTAAGCCCTTAACCTTAAAGCCCAAACCATAAGTCTAAAATCCTAAATCCTAAACACTAAACCATAAAAAATTAACCCTATACCCTTAATATTAAACACTAAACCTTAAAAACGAAATTCAAAATTATTAACCTTAAACCCTAAACATTGAACCCCAAACCCTAAACCCAAAACCCAAAACCTTGACCCCTAAACTCTTAACACTAAACCCTAATCTTGAAACTCTAAGCACTAAACCCTAAACCTTGAAAAAACCCTAAACCACAAACCCAAAACCATAAAACCTCAAACCCAAAACCATAAACTAAAAATCCTAAAAATGAATAAACCCTAAACCTTAAAACCTAAATACTAGAACCCAAACAATCAAACCCAAACACTGAACTATAAACTTTGAACCCTAAACCGTTAACTTGAAACCCTAAAAATGAAACCTAAATGACAAACACTAAACATACATTATGGAGACCACACCATAGAGGAATGATGCAAGAATTGGTAGTTTATCTCAACCCCCTCTCCACTTTCCTATCATAATTGCTACACAAGTGTAAAGAAACCAATGCAAGAAGAAAACATGCCATAAAAAAGTCAGCAACACAAATGCTAGTAATTTATACTCATGACCCACATCACTATTTGAGAATAACTCATAAACATGAGAATATCCAAAATGCTCCATCCCTTTTGCTCAATGATTTGGAAATAATTGTGTATAGAAGAAGGATTTAAACTCATATGAAGCAAGCACAAAGAGATAATTTTTGATCTAACATCATCCCTCATCATTCAAAATAAATTTTTGCCATGCAAGTGCAAAGAGGATATTATCTTATTTCCACCATGTAAATCATTCAACAATCTGCCTAGATTAATCCATCATGACCCTATCTAATCTACTAGATACGAATGAGAATAATCACCATAGTACACTCCATTAGAACAAAAGGAATTTAAACACCATTCAAGATTCATCTGAAAAAGATATTATTCAATTTGAAACAAATTTATACTAACTAGTAGACTGAAAAACACTCTAATAGATGAGGGAGCGACTAGGGATGATGGAGTGATTAGGTATGATGAGGGATAATGAGGGAATGGTTAGGGACAATGAAGGTTGAGGATAGATGATGAGGGATGATTAGGGATGATTAAGGATGATGATGGTTGATTAAGGAGATATTAGAGATGATGAGGAATACTGAAAGATGATGAAATATTGCCTATGGATGATAAGAAATGATGATGGTTAATGAAGGAGTTATCAGGGATGATAAGGGATAATGAGAGTGTGACTAGGGATGATGAGGGATGATAAAAGAGTGATTAGGTATGATTAGGGTTGATGAATTTTGATAAGGGAGTGTTTGGGGATGATAAATTATAATGAGGGATGATTAAGGATGATGAGGGAGTGACTAGGAATGATGAGGGTTGATGAGGCAGTGATTAACAACAATGAAGGATGATGATAGCCAATGAGGGAGTGATTAGGGATAATGAGGGACACAAAGAACCACTGAGGGAATGAATAGGGATGATAAGTGAATACAAAGTTCAATGAAGGAGTGATTAGAGATGATGAAAGTCAATGAGGGAGTTTCTTATGTGAATTTGGAGTGCTAGAATATGACTTTATTCTACATGACTTTGGAATAATATGTGAGATTGGAATTGAAGAATGCATGGATTGACAAGCTATCTAACATTTTTTTAAGAGTGAATGGTATATTTTTATAATGAATTTGAATGGTGTTTTGATTTATTCTATTTCAAATGGAGTCTATTATGGTGATTAGCTACATTCATGTGTAGTATAAGTTATTGTATCATGACTATAGGTATATGTCATGTATGAGTGAATGCATACATATGTGTAATAGGTATGTGATAGATGTCATGTATGAGTGACTGTATCATGACTATAGGTATGTTATAAGTTACATGATATAGGGTAGTCATTTATACATATTGATAGTCCCATTGATTGAAAAACCTATAAATTATCTAAGAATCCACCTTCAAGCTCAGGTATTGAATTGGGTAGGGCATAATCAATTAGGTAATATATGGAGCAGGATCAATGGTATATATTTATTACATACGCAACATGATTTGTAACTTCGTTTCTCATTTTATCTTCTGGTCCTAAAATTTTGAAAACTAAATATTGACTGTAATGAAATTTTAAAAACTAACTTCTAAATGGTAACTCCTACAACTTTGTAATCAATTTTAGAAGATGCCGAGTCGCCCTAATTTATTCTATTTAGTAAAATTAATTTAAAGTATAATTTATAAAAATGTAACTTATCCTTAACATTTATTTTAATAAATATATCCTTGCAAACAAAATACCTCTAATTACAAAAAAAAAATGCATGTCTTTCAATACTAAACATATCCTTTTAAAAACAATACTTATAATTGCAAAACAAAAAAAACATGTGTTTACAAAGGGCATACACCCTTTGTAAAAGGCATATTCCCTTTTAACATTTCAATATTTTTTACATTTTCCCTCCAAATTTGCCTTGGGTACAGGCTTGGAGAGGTCCAAACCTAGCTTGAAACTAGTCATGGAGCAACCCACTTAGTTTTTAAGAAATTTAGGAATCTTTTGTATCTTTATCGACACATTTGATCAGACATATTTTATTATTTTTAAAAATAAATTATATGGGTTTATAGAGGAGAAAATTTGGTTTTAGAATATATAATTTTTTTTAATGCTTGAATATTATTTATAATGATTACTTAATTTATACATAACATACCTCATTATGGACTATATACATATCGTCATAAATTCCCTTATAACTTTTTAAATATTAATCGGAAGTTTATAAAACTTATATCTCAAAAATCTACACATTGTCAACTATGCTTTAAACAAATGATTTTCATGAAGGTAAGGTCAAAAAGTTATGTTCATACATTTGTAGTTTCAATTTTCTAGCTGTCTTGACTTGTAAAATTATTTAAAAATTATAAATAATAAAAAAATCAATAAAAAAATATTCTCAACAATATTTGACATTTTAAATATCCATATATGAAGTTTTATACAAAAATTTAATTGTTTATTCAAAAAAAGTGTGTTCATACACATGCAATCTCCTTATATTTTCATAATAAATGACCAACCTATTATCATAAATGCATCTATTTCACACAATTTTATCATCTAAGTATGGAAAATATATATATATTTAGAAACTACATTAAAATTACATAATTCATGTTCTTATGTCATTGTCAAATTACTTTTTGAAATGCCTCTAATATTCTCTCCAAGTTCAACTATTATTATTTTTTTTTAAAGTGTTTTTTTTATATCACCCCTTTTGTCCCCCATTATCCTTCATCTACCCAGCATGTTAGTGGCATGAAAAATTACCCAATTGGACTCATATAAATACAAATCACACCCATACTTGGTATTAATGTGGAACTTATCTATCATACATCTATAAGCTACTACACATTAAGAAAATATGCCATATTCTTCCCAAATTACAAACTAGTTATTAGGAGTAATCATCAGCCAAGTTTGAAACACACTAATCCACGTCAAGAGCAAATATTGTCAAGTATTGAAAGTTGGATACTTGATGCATTCATATAACAAAGGATCATTGTTTCACATTCAAATTAAGGGGAAGAACTATATGTGGCTTGACTTCTCTCTTTGGATAAATGGATACTTAAGAATCATTTAATACATGGGTGATTGGGGCAAACTCAACCCATTACACTTCTCAAATTTTTATAGGTTTTATCCCTTCATAAGTGGACCTAGTATTTTTTGAGAATGAGACTAATTTTTGGAAATAAATATAAATTCAAGTGTCAATATCACATACTTGAGTGACTATATAGTCACTAAAAGCCAAAACATCTTAGGATAATAATGTTAGCTATAGTCAATAGTGTCAACATAACTTCCCAGACTAATGTTAGTGACCTTAAACATACAAAGAGATAGTTTAAGAAATGAGTGTTTCACAGGCCTCCTTCCAACCCCTTTCCACTATAAAAAAATTCATAATCAGTCAACTAACTAGAAAATCTAAGTACCTTGATATATTTACTAATTCCTATATTTAGCACATGTCACTTGTCAAAACAATTTTAGTATTTTAAATTCAGATTCATGCTTAATTATTATAATTTAAATTTTGAATCACATTCAAGTTTATATCTTAATTAATATTGTACAATCTAAATTAGGGTAAAACATATTAGTGAACCCATATATTATTCAAGCATTTTCAAGCCCTAGGTTACCTTTAGGGTTTTAACCTTCTTTCTAGGGTTTTATATTTTATCTCAGGGTTTCAAACCTAATTTATGATTTCACTTTATCCATTATAAAATTAATAATCTATTTCACCTTTTGCCTTAGTGTTTCACATTTATTCTCCTATTACGGTTTCTTCTATTAGGGTTATTCATTGATTAAATGATATCTAGATATAAACAAATATATTTTAAAAATAATCTGAGGTTTATTATATACACATTAAGTGGATAAAACCCTTATTTTTATTTTATAAAATTCTATATGAATTTGTATAAATATGCTTTTTACTAGTTTTTGTAAAATCCATCTAGAGAGCTAATGGTGTACCTAATTTTTTGTTTTGTTTTTACATATCTACTGAGTTATATCCAAAACCAATTTTTACCTCTAGAAATTTCTCATGGTTGTCTTTGGATGGTTGGTTCATTATTTGACACATTGTATGATGGTTGTAATGTATATTCATATTGTGTACTTTCTAATTAAAGTAATGATTGTCATATTTACATGTTGTCTTGAAACTATGAAATATCTTTCATAGTTGTGAAATGAAATGGATCAAATGTTTTTCACTAATAAGTCTAAAATAAATAGTGAACAATCTCAATGTTTTGTTTTTGGGATCACTAATACAAAGTAAGAAAATATAGTCATAGGTGACTATACAGTCACTCTGCTACACTTCCATACATGTCAGTTATGACCAACAAGACAATATCAAATTACAATACTGACTCAATCTTGAAAATATGACCCAATGTAGGTAGCATATCAGTTCTTGACTTGAGTGAACCATAGGCATGGTTTTCCTATTTTACACTCCAAAACACATTCACACTTAGATAATCAACCATAAAATATAAGTATTTTGATCTCTTTAGTAATTTACATATTTAGCATATAACTTAATCAAATAGAAAAACCATAATTTCATTAAATTTGGACATATTCCAATCCATATTGAAAACTAAAACTATTATTAATGGATTTTATAGTATCAATTATTTCAAATATTGGATTCTAATTTCACTAATATCATATTCTAATTTTCAATTTATTGAGATTACATATCATATTTTATAGATTATAATTTCAATGTCTTTGGAATTGAAATTGATTAATCAACCAGTAGTAGATATTATTATAGTTTGTTGAAATAATTCAATCTTTTTTTAAAATAATGGTTAATTAATTATCATTTCATTTTGATGCAATCTATTAAAAATTGTCAAAATGTTACTCCCCCAATTGGAAGCTGAGTTCAAAGAATCTTGAAAATGAAAGCGTTCTCTATGAAATTAAGCTTCTCAAGCTGTTGATATCATAATCATTATATTAGAGAGGATAATCAAGTTACTAATATCTTCCTCCTCGACATTAAATTCATCTAGTATACTTGCTATCGAATGTATTTAATATATTTATATAGGTGAGAGCCCCAATAGAACCATGTTACAATATTATCAAAACAAATCTTAACTTTATATAATAATATGTATAATAATATAATATGTATAATAATTTATTATATTCTTAGCTTTGTAAGTGATAATATTCTTATATAATTGATGTATTGTTAATGGTAAATAAGACTATGGCAATGATATTTATAATCTTTGCATTTTATAGTGCATTGGTCTTCACAATTATTCACAATGATCTTTATCTTTTTCACAATTATTAAATACTTGTCCATGCCCCATACTATGAATAACTATGAACGTGATTATGCTAAATTTTTGATATGATCCTAATTATTGTGTCAAGTGCACTGCTCATATTATCTAAATTAGCTATCTTATCCATCCACTCAATTTTTATGACTCCTCATTGATTGATTTATCTTTTGAATTTTCACATTTATGGAATTACAATTCACTTGCCAGGTGGTTCCTAGTACTTTTATTCAATTCATGAAATTGGTATTACCAAGGGAGTTGTATCCAGTCAAATTACCCATTTTATTTTGGTATCTGACATTAGATACTTGTTCATGGGATTTTTTGATAGATAATTGTGGATGTATGATGCCATTGGTGATTCAAAACACAAATATCCAAATAAGTATATACATAGTTTATTCCTAGAAATCACATTTTTTATTTTATGGACTGTGAAAAAATTAGAAATCTTAAGATAAATATTTTTGGTTATTGATAGTATTTTGATCTTGTGTATAATGGGAACATGCCCATTCTTAACAAGATAAATAATACTATGAACATCCACTTTCTAACCAATATTATGTAACACAAGCTTGGGTGGATTCTTTAGTGGAGTACTACCAACCATGCCCATTTTACACATGGATACCTAACAGATCATATAAAATTTTCACATGATGCTTGCACATTCATTTAGAGCATTCGAAGATAAAATCCCATGTGGCACTTTATTTTTATTTTTCAAGTTAATATGATAGGTGTCATCTACCTACTAATCTATGGCCTTCATGTACTTATAAAAAAAATGCATTTATTGAGAAAGTGGAGTACCAATATTTTACCAAGTGTCACAATTTTGATCACCCAGGCGTATGCTAGCTGATCCAAATATTACCAGTATGCTAATTTTACACCTAGGATTTTTCCAAATATCACAATCCTACTCACTTAGAGCTTGACATAATAAATTTCATTTTTTTTTAAGTTTCAGCTGAGTGGAACACCTAGATCATAATGCATGTCTTCATCCCATTAACATGATGTAATTAAAGCACTCAAAGAATCGGTAAGTCAAATAAGGAAAATGAAGTCGTGACAAGATGAAATGTGACATCATCCCATCAATCCATGAAGGAAATTGATAAGGTTTTATATATAGTAGTTCTAGGTGAGTGGAGCAGTGACAACTATCCTCGTGTTATGATCTTGCTCACCTGAAGACTGACATATCCAAATTTCATAATAGGGATCTTCAAGAAAATGTAATGCCTGGATTGTGATAAGTGTTACAATATTATCAAGATGGGACCATGAGAACATGGCATAGTAATCCAAAAACTAGGCATCAATGGAGTAACAATATATAACCACATGTTATCAGGACATATGATAAAAATGTGAATGGCAAAGACATAAGTGCCAATTATAAAAACATGAAAAAAAGACATCTGTAAAACTATGTTGACAATGCACCTAGAAGAAAGGGGGGGAAACCACATGGTAGAAAAAGCCATAGAAATTGGTAATATATAGGCAAAATTCAAACATGAAAAGAAAAAATATAAATAGATAGATAGATATTTTAATAACGTCCACGAGACAAAAAAAGTCTTTGGGACCCAAAATCAAAAATCATAGCCCAAAGGGAAAGGAACAAAAGATGATACTACCATTAATTTGGGCAAATTGGCAAACTTAATGCATTCAATTTAAAAGGGCAGTAAATCCAAAAGCATATTAAATATGTAGTTTGAAAAATATAATGTGATCACATAAGAAACTACTGCATAGCATGAGAATGAGATACAATTTCATTCTCAATTTGGTAATATTATGATCAATTAATATGATTAAATAAAATGAGAATAGTTATGTAGATAACTATTCACAATGACTATTCTATGATCTATTTTATGTAGAGGCTGTGATTTAAATTTTATCAAAATAGTCAACTTTGTTTAGGTTTGGATCAATTTAAATTTTATAAAAATAGATCAAGATGAGATTAAAAATTTGAGTTAGATTGTAGACTAAGTGTTGGACTCCAAATATTATATCAATTTATTCTTATTTGTTTTTGACTATTGTGTGATTTATTTTATGTAGAGAGGCTACGATTTAAATTTCATCGAAATAGTCAATTTTGTTTAGGTTTGGCTCGATTTAAATTTTATAAAAATAGATCAAGATGAGAGTGAAAATTTGGGTTAGATTGAAGACTAAGTGTTGGACCCCAAAATTTATATCAATTTATTCGTAGTAATTTTTGAAGATGGCATGGAAGATATCAATGTAAAATTAATCCAAGGTGTGAAAGGCCTTGGTACGGAAGAATAAAATCATGAGGAATAAGGATGTAGAAAACATAGAGGAACTAAGGGCATCAGAATCAGAAAATAGTGAATGACTTGGACAAGGGCACATAAGGTAGAGACGATTAGGGAATGGTTCGTATGAGCATCATAAGAGAATAGTCAAGCATAAATCTAGCATTAGTTTATGAGAAGATATAAGAACAACAATAATTACCAACTTAGAGAGGGTATATAGGAGCAGTTAGGCCCGAATCAACATGAATTTATTATAACAAATTTCCACCACTCATTATTGTTAATGGTCATTGGTAAGTCATCACTTATATATCAATGTTGTAACAAAATGGTCGAGGTAAAAACCGTTTATAAATACCCCTAGTTTTACTTAGGGAGATTATCTTAACGCATAATTGTGATCATGTAAATGTAATGCTTAAGCTTAGTCATGATATTTATTGTGACCTATGTATGGGGATCTTTGATAAACATTATTATATATATAGACAACATTTGTGCTATAAAAACACCTTTTATAATCTCGTTATGAATCAATGATACCACTACTCTTTTTTATCAATTTGAGCCTATATTTTTATGTGATGAATAGAGTATGAAATGAGTTGTTAGGATTAACTTTACTATGACATTCTTGGCTAAAACTATGCACCTGTTCAAGCATCCTCGTATAGCGATCTCAATACATAAACCATTGCTTAACATAACTGATGAGAACTAGTCTTAAAATGTGTGCTTTAGGTGAGTACATGAGAACATTTCTCACGTGATATGCTAGTTATATATCTCATTTTAATTCTTATTCCCTTAGGTGTGTGATTAGGATCAATTATTTTAAACTAAAGAAAAAAATTCCAACATTATAGTCATTATTTTAAAATATGTTACTAGCAACTAGTCAACTTAATAGGCTGACATGGTTATTTATATGTATAAAAACAATTGCCTTTATTTATAGATACAGAAACAATTCCAATTATCAAATATAAAATTAATCAACTTCCATATAAATATGCAATACTGTCAATGATATTTTATAACTTGTACCAATCACTTTTGTACTTCAAAATACTTCCATATCTCACTATAAAATTTAACAAAAAATTATTGGGTTTGTTTACATAACTTCTTGTATCAAATATAAATTATGTAATAGTATGAAGATAACTCAATCAAAGTCACTAATTGTTCTTTTATATGTTTTCAAAGAGTGACATATATTTAGGTGTCACCCCACATGATCTAACCATGTACATAAGTGTGTGAATATTCTCTCATTGAAATGCAGTGTGCCATCATATTTCCAAATTTAAGGCAAGCTAAAGAAAACGTGTTATTTTTTATCACTAAAAATAAATTTTATCACTTAATAATAATGTGTTTTGTATCCCATACAAGTGTGTGTACTTGTCTACAACCTTTTCCATGTTTTTAGTGTATACTGACACAATATTTCTTTTTTTTTATCTAATCAATTTGTCACTAATTTTGCATTGTGATATCCCCTACATAGAAATAAATTACACATTTTGTAGCCATTCAAAGCATTGAATGAAAAAACATTATATTCTTGATTTCAATTACGTAAACCATAACCCAATATGGAAATGTTTCTTTGGAATCTCCAAAAAGTTAAGGTTAAATGTACGGCTAAAGTATTGGTAGTATGAATATGAAAAGTCTCGATGTTTGGTATGTGATTTAAATTCAATGGTCCCTGGAACCCCGAACAACACTCCTACTTCCAATATCAATAACTTCCTTCCAAGTGGAATGATAATATCTAATATAGTAAACCAATACGAGAATTATTTTTTAATAACTGGCTAATTACTAATATTTTAATCAAATAAATTTCTTGAAACCATTGCACAATAGTTTATGTTGAACACTTAACATTAGAATGTAATTTAAAGATTCAGTTATGTGAAATTCATAGTTGCAAAACCATTTTGAGATAATCTCATAGTAGCAAAAATTCTTGGGGTAAAATTCATTTTTTCAATGGTACATGTTTATCAACAAATTGTGATTAATTATAAAAAATTATAACCTTAATTTAAAAAGATTTTATAAACGTACCAAAAATTATGTTTCATGAAATTTAAAGTATATTTGAAAATCCTATTTGAGATCCGAGCCAACTATGAATGAAAACATCTAAGAATCAATATTCACAACATATAGTATTACAAATTGAATAATGCTCACAATATTTATTTTATATAAATAATGTAAACTCAGTTTCATTTTGTTTCCCTGGTTCAACACTTGTCACACATAAATTTAATCCTTCTTTCAAAAACAATCTTACATCATTTGCATCCCCAATCAAGGGTAGTTTTGTAAACAATGGCACCATAAGCCATTTTCCCTTTGTAAACTCTTTTTTAGAGAAAACCTTCATTGTAATGATAAATTTTTAATTAGGTACACCTTTTTTAATGGGTTGAATTCCATAGTGTTTTCAGGATTAAAAGGAATTCTAGGGTCCTAAATTGTGTTTGAATTCTTAATAAATATTCCTGCATTATTTTTTCAATGCTTAGAACCCCAATAAAATAAATTACATATATCCACTTTAATATTTATCATTAGTTTCATATCAATTTTTTGTATGTTGACATATGTATCAAACATAGAACAAAATGATAATTGAAATTGTGAGGACACAACCATTAAAGATTGGGTCAAATGTCTTCTTGGATGTATATACTCATTGTTGACTTGGAATCCAAAGTTACTATTTTTCAAAGAATATTTTTGAATTAACAATCCTTCTATGTTGAGAACAAGAAAATGTTTTTTTGGAAGCACTGAAAACAATAATAATTTTGAGATTTAGTGTTACATTCAATTTATTTTTAAATGTTATTATAGTAATATGCTAGTTAATGTTTTACTTCTATTCTTAGGAATTTTCATAAATTGTACATCATCTCCAGTCAAATCTACACAAGAATTTAGAATTAAAATTATATAGTGATTGATAAACATAATCAAACCAATTGCATTGGGACTTAGTCATGAAGTTTTCAATAATTGATTATTAATTTAAGTAATTATTTGTACTTGTCTATGAGCCAAGTGTGATAATTTTTTATGCATGATCTAATGTAAATGATGTGTTTACCACAACCAAATACATATTCTTCTAAAATTCATATTGTTGGTTAGTTGTGACCTCTATCTATTTATTTATCTCCTCTTGAGCTAAAGTTGAGTCTTCATTTAATTCACCATATATGTTTATCACTGTTTGCAATGGCTTTATAATTTATACCAACATGAAACAAACAAGTTTAAAACTCAAATAATTTAGTGTCTAACTACACAAATTTTATGATATAAATTATTATCAAACCATATACTTACCCAGGGGTGTCATGATATATTTGTAGTATTGTTTAAACATCATCTTCTACTATGTATTTTTTACTATGCATATTAGTGAAGTCATATTTAAACTTGCGATAATTGTTATCATATTTGTGCCTCCATAAAGTACTATAATAGGGGATGAGTATATGCTACATCTTGATAAAAAGTGCTCCAAAAAATGGATAGATCTCTCATAATTGAAAGGATGTTCTGACAAAATAATACCAATATTGGTTGGCCTCACAATGTCTAAGGGTTTAGTGTGTTCCCAGTCAAGTTCTATTCCCACTTCTTCATCAACCCTCTCTTTTGAATCATGCACACAAAAAATGCTAAAGACCATCGATAGTCCCTAGAACCCACCTTCCTCATTCAAAATCCTATAACATCCTTTGGAAATGATTTCATTCTTTGCTTTAGTATTTTTATATAAGTTCATATATAATTATGAAATAAGTAGGCTTTGAGCATTGAAACAATAAATATGCACACAGAAGTCATTGCACTAGACCCAATGTAGGAGACAAGATCTATAATGTCACTTTGTGTTACATTGATGACACCATTATATAACTATATGATAACTAGCTCTGGACTAAGAGAAATATGGTGTTCTACTACTCCCAATGTTTTACCCAACATAAAAGGAAAATACACTGACATGTGAACTCATAAGTATCTTCTTCCCTTGGTAGAATTTTTTTGTCACTGATGATACATATAGTTCCAAGATGTTGATGGAATCCTTTGATATCGTTGTATTATCTTCTGATGTTATCTGGATCCCTTGCCCTTTTTGATTTTTTTTCTTTTTCTTTTTCCATTTCCATAATCCTTATAGAGTTTAACAAAGTGAGTTTCATCAATGCAAAAATTTTCTTTCATATTTGATGCATCGCACCCCAAAATAGTTACTTGTTCAAGAACCCATGAATACAAATAATTTAAAACTTTTTGACCTTGAGACTCTGGTCTCCTTCACTCTTTTACAATAGGCATTTAAAGTTTTTGATTTCACACCAGGGTCAATAGTCATGTTCATACAAACATGTCCACTCATAACTTTGTCTCTGAGTACATCCAATTATTCTATAAACATACTCTATGTGCCTCTAACTAAACATGTTTTAAATTTATCCAATGAATTTGGCTTGAAGTCTAGTCATTATCTTTCTTAGGGCTACAATCCAACCCACCATTTATGTATAGATAAAAAAAACTAGAACCCATTTTGGCCATATGTCATTGGGAAGAATAAGAAATGTCAGCTTGTCACTAAGGTTACCCATTTTTCTCTTTTAATCTCTCAATTTAAGGTTGTGTTTTAACTTAGAGTAAGAACTAGTTTAGTTTTAGTTTGTTTATTTCATAAACTCTATATTTTAACATATACAATTGTAGCACACTTGGTGCATCTAACCCACAATTGTCTAATCATATTTTTCAATTTTAGGCCATCATTTCCATTTTCTAAGTTTTAGCATTTTTATTCCATGATTTGGAATTATTATTGGGAACTCAATTTTTGAATCACATGTTGGCATTTGTGTTTTGTGTAGGTGTCAGACATGCTTTAGCATTTTTATTTGAACATTGATGTTTTTGATATGAAGTTTAGCATTTTTGTCTAACAGTTCAACATTTCCATGTTATGCATAGGTTCTAGTCAAGCATAGGCATTTATGTCTTGTTCATTGACATTTTTATTCTATCCTTCGGTAGATGCATTAATCTTTAGAATTTCTATCATGTTTTGTGGTGGTATTGGTATTTGGCATTTTTGTATTGACCAATGGCATTTTTGTACTGATCAATAGTGTTTATGTATTGTTTAATATTGTTTCTATGTTGAGCAATAACATTTTTGCCTAGTCTTTAATTTTTTTGAACATTAGCATTTATGTACCGATCTTTGATGTTTGTGCACTGATTTTTGGTGTTTATTTTTTTTAGTTAAACATCTATATCATTAGCATTTGTATTCAAATTAATGACATTTTTATTTAAATTAATAGCATTTTTAATCAAAGTTTTAGCATTTTTGTTTTCAATTTTATAACTTGTAGGAAAGATTTGAGGAATACCTAAACACCTACATTAGATGAGGACCTAAAATTAGACAAAATTAAACACATAACAATAAATCATAAGTTAAGAACTATTTTTTATATTACTATTCTATGTGTACTCACATGACCTAATAACACATGCTTTTTTCTTGTGTTATAAGGCAATATTGAGAATAAAAAATGGTTTAGTCACTCGTGTCTCCCTAAGCCTAATCTACATATGCTCTTTATTCACACTGTAAAGTGATCTTGGAAATTGGAAATGGTGTGAAACTTTTAGTTTTCATTTTTTAATGGTTTAGAGACATGGATTTCATCAATAAGCACTAATCAAAATCCATGTTCAGACAAATTATAAATATTTCTTGGAGTTGTTATTTTTAGTGGCTAAAACTAACCAACCATCAGGTGAAGTGAGGATGATCTGAATACCAATAACTAGGCCTTAAAAAACACCCTTGTAACATAGATTTGGGCCTCACATACCATAAGGTATAATGAGGACTCTTCTAGTGAGCTTGTGTAAACCTAGCTTAGGAGCCATCTAGTCATAATCATGTAGTGGTGCTAGAAAAAATCATTCCCTAACATTACCCACTCTTATATTGATGTATCTCTATGGGAAAATATATAATTTTAATCCCATTTGATTAGCATAGGGTTGTTATTGTGTATGAATCAAATTGAAAGGGTTTACCAATCCTAGGGGTAACAATTTTTTTATTAGCATAGGGTTGATATTGTGTTTCATCATTTTTCCCCTTGTGCAAAAATAGTTTAAAATAAAATCAGTCTAAAATCAAACCCTAATAAAATCAGTGGCACATAAAATGAGATATAAAGATAGACTAAATCAAAAACCTAACATGGAAAACTATTTTAATCAAAATTCCTTCCACTTTTATGAACCTTTTAATCAAGACCAAAGTCATGATGATGATAATGATAACCTTGCAAACTAGAGTGAGGACAATGATGATGCTACTAATTTGTTTAAAATAGAACAAGGTAGATCCTAATTAGATCAGTTCCTATTTTAAATTAAAGATGTTATCCTCATGCAACTGATATAAATATGAGCCTATATTTCTACATATTATAATCTTGAAAAGTTAAGTCACATTTTAAGCATGAAGATCAAATATTCCATATTAAGAGCAAGTTATTTCTAGCAATCCCACTAGCCAAAACAAATCAAATCTAGAATCTACCAATGAAAACCCTAATACAAATGTTTTTCATGTCAACATTGGCAAGGGAAAATAGTTATAACACCAAAATAACTCCATCATATCAAAATAAAATTATGTTTGACCAACTCCAACAACTAAGTCAACATTTACAAACTTATCATCCCATGTAAGTCCTTCAATATAAAAACCTTCACAACACAAACAAAAATCCAATATAAATGAGGCCCCTAAGTCACCAAAACCTAAATTTAGCATATCTTCATCATCACCACTCAAAGGCACAATGTTTGCCCAAGAATAGTAAGCTATTAAGGATTCTCTTCAATGCCTATAGGAAGGAAGCCATAGTCAAAATATGAAGTAAAATATTTTAATTAAGCATTTTGACTAAAATAAGTCGTAATTAAAGTCACCCTAAATCCTCCTTTATGTCACCAAACAAGATATTTTCAAAGGTCAAATTTCATCCAGAAAGTATTATTTAAAGTCATATAAGCAACTTAAAGTCATCTGTAAAGGCAAATTTAAATGGCATATATATAAAAATGGCCTAAGAACAAGCTAAATCCAACCCTAATGTCACATGCTAATGTCACATGTAGGTGTCATTAGCGTTGTCATTGGAATGAATTTTTTAAGTGACTTAAGATATGTCTTTAGTTAGAGACTAGGATCATCTTTAATTAAAAACTAGGATCAAATTTAAATATTATATTAGGTTTAAATTTTAGTGTGACACTAGGTTTTAATTTAAGCCCATCACTAAATCCAACTTTAATTTTGACACTGGGTCCAACTTTAAGTGTAACGCTAGGTTCAACTTTAAGTGTGACACTAGTTTTGAATTTAAGTGCGACATTATATCCAAATTTAAGTTAAATTTAAAATTGAAACTAATTCAAACTTAAAGAGGAATTTAAATGTGACACTAAATATGGCTTAATGTATGACACTAATTATAACTTTAAGTGTGAAACTATGTTGACTTAAAATGTCACTTAAGTACCACTTTAATTTTTATAATTATATTAAAAAATATAGTTTTAGTAATGTAAATTCTTAAATATTATTAATTATAATATTATGCTCTTATCATATACAAGTATAATTGTTATATGTATAATATATAATTACAATGTCAATGTTTATTGCAATGTTATACATAAAAACAAAATTAGTTTAATCAGAACTTTTTAAGCAAAAAAATTGAATGCATACAAAAATTAAACATGTAATGAAATAATGCTAAATTAGACATGATAATAAAAACAAAATAATAAATTGAAACTCATGATAATCTATTTAAAAAATATACAAAGTCATAAAATAATGATTGAACCCTAACTAATGATTAACTACATTATCCTAGCCTTAATCCTAACCCTAAGTACCACCACTCTCACTTACACCCCCAAAATCCTCCCTAATGTTAACACCCTCACTGTGTGAAATTATTTGGGGCTGAAAATCATCCCTTGAATGAGGAGAACCCTAGTAGTCATTATCATCAGTTCATAGTTAGAAGTTTCTTTCACTTGTAATCTAGGATGATTTCATGCTTCCCCTTATATAAAATAAAATGAAACAATTATCAAAAATCACATAAAATAAAATCATAAAAAACAAACCAATATTATACTACATAATCTATAAATAATCCAAAAATATATTTTATAATCAATTCAAATAGTGTATCTGTCTCGGTTGGACTCCATTGGATGATATTTCATTCTATAGAAAAGGATGTCTATAAGTACAAATGTGGCCCTTCTGCCAAGGTTGGAGACACTCCTCATAATCATCCTCCTATTAGAAAACATAAATAAAATAATTACTTCCATATTGTATCAAAAAAATTGTACTAAAAAAAATATTAGTAAAAAATAATTAAACCTAGGATACTTACGATCTGGGTGTATGCTCCTTCAAAGCCCATAAGACCTAAGGGATTGGTAACATTTTTTACCTATTGAATTTAAGCATATATATATATATATATATATATATATATATATATATATATATATATATATATATATATATATATATATATATATATATAGGCTTAATTCTATTGAAAATCAAATAGTCAATAAGCATCCTCCAAGGATCAACTTTGTAGTGAGAGGGCGTACAAATGATTAAAAAGAACAAAACTTGGTTGGTATAACATTTTAAAAAAATAATGCTTATAATTATAAATATTAAATAAATAATAGCTAAGACACAAAAACATTATAAATAAAATAATTTACAAATTTACAAATATACATATGATTAAAAAATTTGAATTTTCCTTTAAAAAATTTATTATGCACTATTTTTTCGTATATTGCAGGGAAAATTTTAAGGATCTCAAAATATATATATAGAAATGGTGGAGAAAATTTCTATAACATGATTTGTTGGGGTGGCAAATCTCATAAAAATGGCCATTGTGCCTATGGAAAAATGGAAACAACAAATAATATTTTTTGGGACTTGAAGAATCTTTCTTTATTTAAATAAAATAGTGAAAAATCTTAAATTCTAGTTGTCTTGTTTAGATACAAAAGCATTCAATACAATATACAATCATCACATAGTATTTTAAGGTATCATATAACATACAAAAACATTACATAGAGTTAAAAAACATTGTTTTTTCATATAAAAACATCCCATAAAAGCCTCTCATGATAATAAACATAGCATCACAATAAATAAAATTAAAAACAAAGAATGCAAGCTGAGAGTTAAAAATATTTCATAAGGGGAAAACTATGCTAAGAACTCAAATTATGATAAAATTAATGTGAAGTACAAGTAAAGAAGCAAATGGCAATTAAGTACAATTGTACATGTGTCAAATTTTGATTTTTATGTGTTATGAGCCCAGACTCCAAATTTATAGAAAAACATGAGAATAAATTTATTTCTAAGATAAACAAGAGTGAAAACCCTAATTTCTATTTTAAATATTCGATGACTAAGTTTGGAGGAATGTCTTAGAGGACCACAACAAGGGGAAAAGCTAAGTAATGGCATCCATGTCTAGGGAAGATTTGGATGAGATGTGAAAGAATATTCCAAACATGCAGGTGTCATAGGAGCATTTTTATCAATTCCAAATACATTTCAATCTCACGTATGTGGAAATGGAGATAGACAAACATGAGACTTTTGCATGGAGGGATCCATGATGTTTGTTCAGTTTACGAAATTATCCATCATTATCACATAGGTATTTATGGATGATGCAAGAATCAAAGAATTTAAATGAGTATTCAATAATAAATACAATAAAATGGAAGAGACAGATTAGATTAAACTTATCATTGTATCATTATTTGGTTTTATCAATGATTTCATACAAATGGTATGAACAATAAATTTGGATGAAAAAATACAAATGAATCCAAATCAATAAAGAAACCATGTCTAGGGTAAACAATTTTCCTAATGAAAGGGAAAATATTGCTCAATATAGGGTAATATATCCATCGCATATAATCCAGGAAGTCAATAATATATATCAATGGAAGATGTGAACAAGTGTTTTTCTCCTAGGAAGTATGAGTGATATGATGCTTTGAAAACTCTCTGAGCATATTAGAGATTAGTTCTAGCATACAGCTAAAGATTATAAGGATGTCACAGTAAACATAATTTCTATTACACACAAGATGGTGATTTCCAACATAAAATTCAATTGACATGACTATTTTATAGTTTAATTTTTGGAGATACATGAGAAACATTTTCAAGTATAACACTTTACAAAATTTCATTATACTTGCTAGTTTTAATATTATTTTTTTCCTGGAAGACCTCAAAAGGATTAGTGACTTTCACTAAACTATGACGTTCAAGTAACATTTATAAAGTATGTATTTTTTTAGGAACAAGGGTATTATTATTACAAGGAGGCATAAAATAATTTGACACTTTGGTTGTTTGAGCTGAGACAACTCACAAATAATATCTGTAGAGTACCAAAAAAGAGTCATCATTTTTCACATAGAGAATATGTAAGTCACATTCATGAGACACAAAATTTGTGTTCTGGCTAAATGGCACATAAATGTTCATCTTAATCTTTTTCCATTCATGGCAAGAAAGGAATTGATATTATGGGAATTGACACATCGACAGGGTATATCTCAAAACTTATGTGTAGTTTAATTTTTTGGAAAGATCCAAATGTATTAGGATCATCTGAATGGCATACACAAAAAGATGATAATCCAAGGAAGAATCACCAACTAGATGAGATGATACATAATGATTAAAATAAGGTCAATCCTTCACAATCTAAAGCCAATACTAGTAGGGAAAAGGAAAAGGTTCAGAAGGACGTAACTATGGGGAATGAATCCCAAAAATAAGAATCCACTAAAGTAATGAAGAATCCAAATTAATTTTATCAAAGGACATCAAAAGAAACCAAAGTGACCTCATATATAGACTTGTTAATAGCTCTTCCCATATATAAGGTCGTGCACTATCTAAGCAATGCAATCCATTAAGTGTAGGGGATCAACCATTAACCGATGAGCAATGAGCTCATTGTATTTGGATGGAGATTTTTAGAATGCCAAATAGTATATAATTTATAATATAGGCCATCAAACAACTCCTAAGTACTTGAGGATTTCGAGAGGTACTACAACTATAGTAGAAGGGGTTAGTATTGCACAATCCTAAGTTGAGGTAATACCTTCAACTCAAACTTCTTCTTTGCCTCAATCTATTGCAGTGACACTATCATTAGATGTAGATACATTGTATATGAATGTGAATAAAACTTAATGCATAGAATAATATATTCCATTTGCAATTGCAATTAATATACATGAAAATCCATTAATAAGTGACTTCACATATCTAAAAGTGGCATGGGATACTTTCAAAGGGATCAAGACTCAATTTTTGATAGGTATAGATGACATGTTGGATGCCTTGAACATGTTTCAAGAATATATTTAATTTTATTCCCCTATACTAGAATAAGGTAGTCACATAGAAGGAGTCAAAAATATAAAAGAATAATTGAATAAATAACACCTCCTGAATACACTCACAAATCACCACCACATGCCATAGAGACTAGAGATCAATCTCATGTTGAATCTTCTACTCAATTTGCATACACTCAAGAGTAACAATCACACATAGGTAAATGTTATTTTACTATCGAAGGATCCAAATATAGTGTAAAAGGACTTGTAGAATTAAGAATCTATGATGGTTCTGATAAGAATGAAAGCTCAAATATAAGGAAGGGATTATAGTTCAAACACTAAAGCTCAAAATCCAATTGTGGAGAATGCTCAATACACTACTCAAACTAGTAGACAAGCATCACAACCCTCTGATCACTAATATGGTGCAATTGATCTTATTCATAATAATTGGAAAAGAAAGAAAAACATGCCTTATTGGTACACAATTTTTCCTTGTTTAATGTCATAGTGGATAGTGGTGGATAATTACAAGCAAATCTAGCTTGTCAATCTATTCTTCTTATTGAGACCTTGATGATCAATCATACCAAATTTTGTAGTGAGTAAAATTTTGTTGGAGCATAAAATCAGTTTCCTATGGCTCATCATGAATATTATAATTTCATCAATACCATGAAGGAGCTTCAAGAGACCTTGATAAAATATGCTCCAGATATTCTACATGAAGTTGGGGATATATAAGGATTCTTTGAACCTAACAGGTTATCATTTTTTATTGAAAACTTACAAATAACTACATCCATTTGAAGAAGCATGGTGGATTCAAACAATGGATCATTGTAATCAAGAAAGAGTTAGAATAGGAAGTCCACACTATGGAACAACACATGGTAGAAGTCTTAGAAAAAGAGAAGGAGGTCATTATATTAGGAAGGAATTTATTTAACTAGGTTGTTCTCTAGCTAGAGGAATATGATTCAGTAAATAAACTATGTGAAAACATCAACATTATAAGTGATTGAATATGTATTGTAGAGGTGGCCATTCCTCAAGAATATTTATAGTGAATGTAGAAGGAGGAATAGTAGGAGGAATAAGGCCTTAGGTCTAATGATCAAACAACATCAATAATTATGGGATAATGATCTTATTATCGATGCTACTATTGAGATTGACATAGCCATGTTATTAATCCAACGATCAATCACCCTCTCAATTGAGGAGGTGATTTCTACTCTAGATAAGGTACGAGGTTGTAGTAGTCATTTGGAGGACGTAATGGAGGAATGGGAGACTGTGAAAGGCAATGTTATGTCAATGGTGCTAGATGTTAGGAAACTATTGCATCAACCACTTGAAAAACCTTCTCTTCCATGATAATTTCAATGTTTATTTTATAAAAATTTGAAAATGGAAAAGCATCACAAGACTACAAGAGCTTCATGTATTTCTTAAAAATTCATAAATGTTGAAAAATATATAAATGATCACAAACTTGTAATTTCTTGTAATTTATTTTATATTGCAAAAGGATCACAAACATTGGTGTTTATGCAATCTGTGTACTCACCTCTAAACTTTTAAAGATAATTAATAATTAGTATATAAGATTTTCTTACAATGAAATAATGAAATCACATAATTGTGATGCAGATTCAATTTCATAATTTTTGGAGTTTATTCTTCTAAAAATAGGACGAGTTATCAGTTGCTCTATTTTATAAGAATCTATACATATAATTATTGTAGATTAGGATAATTACATCGAGAGGCATTCTATAATGGCATCTGAGGGGTGATGGTGTGTTGTAATGTAGTGAGTGTGTTCACTTTTTATTCCAACCTTAAATTTGAAGTCCATTTGACTATCACTTAGAAAAAAAATCATTTTAAAAAATGACTGACATTATTATATTATATTAACTTATATTAAAAATATAACTTTATAAATGTAGACACTATTTCAGTTGAAACCCTACAAACATCATTATACCATATTAAATTTTATTAAAAATATAATTTTATAAGTGGACACTAATACAACTTAAAAACTTAAAACTCATATTTTTTAATTTCGATGCACCCTCCATTGTCACACATTAATTTTATCTTCTTTGGAATGTTAGGTTGTAAACTTATAAATAACATTATGATTATCTATAATTCTAAAATCCATCCCCAATTTGCTAAGAAATTTATTTTTCAATCTTTGCAGTAAATTTGGTTGTTTTTATTTAAGTTTCAATGTTAGTGTGTATTTTTGCTTCCATCTAAGACTCAAAATTGTATTTTGAGTGGCATTACAACCAAGCTCTTGAAATCTATTAAATAGTACTTATAGAACTAGGTTCATTTTTATGCTTAAAACCCTATTATTCTCATGGATTTATAACCATGTTATTATTATTTTTAGGTGGCACCACTGATCTCAAGTTTGAGAGAAGAAGCAATGTTTTTTGGAGATGTCAATTATGTTGTAGCTTCCCTATGTGACAATATTTTTTACAAACTTAATTATCTATAACCGAAATAAATGTAGAGCTATACTTAGATTTGTAAACAAAATATGTTCACCATATGAGTCATGAATTTATGTACCATTAATTATATTAAATTATAATCAAAATGTCTTGTAAATGCAATGTGAAATTTTGAGCACACCAAACTATTAAACCATATTTGTATTTCTATTAGTGCTTCCTACTTTTACTATGATTTATATGGGTAATGTTGAATAATAAAAAATTTTAGACCCATTTGAACTAGGCATATCATATAATAAAATTCTAAAACTTAAAAGTTTACTGAGTAAAGTTTATGTTAGATAAATTTGGAATGAACAAATCTTTCTAAAGTGGCTCTCATTTCTCATGGCTATTGCTATAAATGATAGACAAAAGCCCTATACATGATTGTTGAGTGCAACTATATGTACCAAATAAAATATATGTAACAAACAAAATATGAACCAAAACAAGAAATTAAATTTAAAAGTTAATATTTAAATAGTGTATTAGTTAATCTTAATGTGTTTTTATATATTTTAAATTAATAATTAACAAGCATACATATCTTAGATAAATCTATATAAAAGATGCCAAGAAATATTATTCTCAAGGTGCTCCATTCCATTTATTTCATAAATCCAAAATCATATTGGTGCCTCAAGAATCATATATATGCTAGTATAAAAAGAATTGTGTTGTGGTTTTAGTACATGTTGTTTAAAAGAACAAGGGAGCCATGCACTTAATCCATGCGGTAGTTATAATAGACAAGTTTTTAGAAGAAAATAAAATAAGTAATGTGAAGATGAAAGCATACATTTAAAAGTGACTTTGTGAGGGTTCGACATATATATGCTCCTACATGCTCCATATCAAAGGAGACACTATCACATATGATACATGTAATGATGAAGTATTTGCATCCCGATAGCCATTCCCATTTTATTGCAGTGTGAAGAAGTTTAAACCTCAAATGCCTCACTATAAAGAATGGCCTAGGTGTGATGTTTCTATATAAGAAACAAAATAGAATACCCAGGTAGCTAGCTAGTTTGGAACTATTTGTGAACTATATTTGCATGACCATCTAAGAGCTAAATAACTTGATCACATAGATAATAAAAATTCCACATGCAACAATGTTTACCTAAGTTCAAATATAACAAATATATACAATCTGAATTAAACAACTAATACATAATCCTCAAAGTAAATAACTTTGCTAATTGAATATTACTCTAATCTTGATAGTTCAAGAAGCATAACATTTTTAAATATGGATTTACAGGTTGCATCCACAATGCCCACTGCCATCACAGCTAGATGATCATCCCAATGTTGTGTAGATTAAGAAGATTTATAAATTGAATCTTAATTTCCTAAACTTAATCATACAAAAAAGTACATATACCTTTGCTCCTAAATTCTCCATCACTCGCCTCTTTAAATAATCATAATCCTGCATGAGAAAAACTTCTCCTTGTTAGCAGAAATAGAAGCAATTCGATTGGACAAAATTAAGGAATGCAGAGAACAAATTAATTAAAGTTACCATTCTCACAACCAAAAATTTGCCTTGGTGAAGTGCAATAACATCAACTATTGTTTGCCTTCCCAAAAAACCGCCAATATAACGAATCTACATACTCATGATCGTAGACAGAGGCTTCCAACCTCCAAAGCAAAACGATTGAAATGTTGAAGGGTTAGTGAGAAATTTCCGTGGGAGAGGGAAACCAGTTTAGTGATCTGAAAAACATAAGCAAAATAGAGCAACTCTATTGAATACTCAATGGCGGATCAAATAATATTAGGGGTAGGCGGAGGTCAAATTTGACAGTTGCTTAAATGTTTTCTGATAAAAAATTATAAAGCCGGTCAATATAATGTTTAAAATAAAAAAAATGAACTGTTTCAATTCAAGGGTCAGCTGCGGTGGGAGATCGGTGCTTGCAGACTGTCGGAGCCTTCTTTCATTGTTGGATCACCAAAAAATTAAAATTGCAATTTGCACGTGGATACGGTCTTGCTTGTTACAGATTATTAATTATTAATTATTAATTATTAATTATTAATTATTTTGTATCCTCGACTCCACCAGATCTTTCCTTGTAAGTTCCTCGTACATTCAGACAATCCAACTTGTTTATATTTATTTTTAAAAAAATCATTAAAAATTGTGTGATATATTAAAAGAATGTTTATCAAAAACAAAATTCCACGTAATTTTTATTCTAATTTTTTATTTATTTATAAAAATATGAAATTTTTGATTATAAATATTTATTAAAAATATAATTTATTTGAATTGTGAGACTAAAGTAAATTTAAATGTTCTCAACGAATTATTTTTTTATTAGATAATCATTTTCGTTTGTTTTGGTGTTATTAAAAAATTAATATAAATTAATGTAAATGTGAATAAATTTAATTGAATAAATTTAAATGTTTAAAGGAAATAAAAATAATAATAAATAATATGATTTTTATTTTTATTAGATGTTCAATTCTTCTATATTATTAAAAATTAATATAAATGAATGTAAATTGGATAATACATTCTATTTATTTGCTTTCCAAATTCAACTTATTGAATAGATGGATAAAATAATGATTATATATTAATTGAATTTTATTTCATGAAATATATTTTGTTACCTCAATTTTATTGTTATGTAGATGTAATGTACCTAGAGGGGTATAATAAGATAGAGAATAATCCCACATGCAATTGCATATGGAGAGAGATAGGTAGGAAATAGTATAAGTATAGGGGTATATGGTGTTATAGAGTATCCAAGAAGAGTATTTATAATAGAGCCATGCTTTAAGGAGGTAGCCCCTTTGAAGTGGCCCACGATATGAAACTAGTATTGTAATCTACATTTTTGTTAATATATGAATCATTTGTTGTAATCTCCATTTTTGTTAATATATGGGTCATTTGTTGTTATTTAGTCTATGTGAGTAAGAGGTTCTTGACATTGCTATTAGAGCACTTTCCAAGGCCACATTTTTTTTCATTGCAATAAAATTTGAGGTATATTTTTTAGTGAGTGTCTATATTGTAAATATATTTTGGAGCTTCGTGGAACAATTTTAATTTATCCATTTCATATTGAGGGATTTTCAACAATCAGATCTACATCTCTATCTCTTGTTTCAATCAAAATTTGAAGCTTAAATATATCATTTTCAAGTGTTGATTTCAATTTTTTCTCATAAAAAACTTGATTGGTTTCTGTTAAACTGCTCTCAAACTGTAATAGATCGCGTCAAATCATTTCTGAATTTTGTGCACCTTGTTTCTAGCTTTCCAAAATAGTTTGAATTTTTAAATTTTGTTAAGTATTGTAGAAATTATTGCAGTTTTAGTGACTGCATGTATTGTAAAAAAAATAAAAATTAAAAATTAAAAAAATAAAAAAAATCAAAAAGTCAAAAATCAAAAAATCAAAAATATTGGTCATTTTGTAAAGGATGCATTTTCGATTGAATCCGACGTCCTCTCCATCATTTTAACTTCTGGTTCTCATGGGGTTTTCCACCAATGCATTGAGTAACCTTCAACAAACTGATACAGTCTGGGAATATCAGGCTGAGTTTGAGACATTTACCAACGGTACTTCTATTGCATTCTTGCTTCATCAATGGAATTCAAGAGGAGATTAAAATGGAGGTCCAATATGACAACCTCGAACAATGATAGAAGCGATGGGCTTAGTCAAGCTTGTTGAAGATCACATCCACTGGCAAACATCTTTAAACAACAAAAGTACTAGAACAAGCACTAGAAGTGCTCGAGCACTCCTCCAACGAGTCTATTCATGCAACCATTATGCTCGAGCAGACCCTAGATGAGCCCAAGCTGACAATCACATATCCCAAGCAGGGAATTGAGGCTCCACCTCCCTCAAGAAGCAATGCTAAGGGGGATGGCATGTACCCTCAATTGATTCACAAGGACAACTATTTTGTGCGCCCTTGTTTTGGATTTGAGGTGATCATCGTCAAGATTCAACTTTCATTGCTCGACTCTCACTGCCAAATTTCAGTTGTGGTTAGTCCACATATTTATCTTTATGCATATTCACCTCCTATTTCAGTGCTTATGTTCATTTTATTATTATACATGCTCCTATCACAACACAAACAGATGAAGTAGAAGCAGAAACACATGCATGGTAGAGCTTCCATCTGGTCTTCACATTGCTTTTTGTTTGGCTTTCATTTGGTCCACCTATTTCTTATCATGTTTTGAGGGTGAAACATATTTAATGAGGATGGAATGTAATGTACCTAAAGGGATATAATAAGATAGAGAATAATCTTACATGCATTAACATATGGAGAGAGATAGGTAGGAAATAGTATAAATATATTTGTCATGCCTTTAGAGCATGATAACATCATTGCTTTACTCAAATTGTTTCAAAAACTTGTTGCCTTATGTTCTAAATTACAAAATCAAAACCATGTGTGCCTTTTAGATCTAGGCCTAGTACTGTCATGTCGTTCATTTTGATCTATCTTGTTGTCTATTTTTAGAAGACTAGTTTTCTAAGTTGAATTTGAAATTAGCCTTGATAATTTCAAATTCAAACATTAATTGATTTTTGCCTATGCATTGTGTAATTTTGGCATAGACATTGATCATTCACTTTTGGGTTATGTAACTTAGGTTAATTCTTTATTCAATTTGAAAACTATTTTTGTGCTTAGATTTGGGGAAGTAGTCTATCTTTCATATACCTATTATTTCATGTCTTTTGCCAAATGATCAAGTCATTGTTTAAATATGAATGCCTAGTTTATTCCAAAGTGTTTCAAAATTATTAGATTAAATATCTTTCCCTTTAGACCTTGTTCTGTTTAAAAGTCTAGATTTTGTGCCTTTTCTAAAAGACCTAACAATACATGTTTTGAGCCTAGATTTTGTGCCTTGTTTTCCAAAAGACCTAGAAAACTTTGTTTATTTAGACCTAGTTTAGACTTGTTTGAAACACCTTATACCTAAGTTTGGCATTTCCATTTTATTTCATACAATTGACCCTTTTGTGTAAGACATTTGACGTTAGACTATTTTATACCAAGTTTTAGCACAAACCATTTTGGAGATACAACTCCACTTTTAGACCAAGTTTGGACCATTTGTCTTTTAAACATTGTTTTTAAGAGTTTGTAGAAATCTAGGTCTTTTTTGTGAAACGATAATCATTGATTTTGGATATGTCTTGTCACACTCGTAGTGGAGCCATGTACAATTCAAGTTATGATAACATGGTCATAAAAGATGACTTTGTTCAAGACCTCTATGGTGATGATTTAGTTTATGAAATGGATCTTTATCCTTCTTACAATACTCAATTTGAAGAACAAATCCAAGATCTTCAAGCATAGTATTCGATGACACCTTCTTTGGGTTGATTAATGTACCAAGTTCACCCTTTCCGTATTAATGGTACTTGATCCCCTACCTATACCATTAGCCCTACTTTAGCCCATGATAGCAACTAAGCTTTGTGATGCCCTACCATTACCATTCCAAGACCTTATCCTTTGGATTGTACGAGAGACCAAGCTTCACAATTTCCTATCATTACCATTTCAGGACCTTTTATGTATGATAGATTGTTATCCCAACAAAGTTATGCAATTATGACTAGACAGGTCATGGTTATCATTTTAGATTGGCAACCAGGCTTTGTTAAGCCCATCTTAGATGATCCTATTCACAAATAGATCATTATCCAACTGTTGGCCACTCTTCATCCATTGCTTACCTTCTCCCACTTTAGAAAACTGATGCCAACCTTCAAGTCACAATAGAGCCAATCAATACCTCTCTAATAGAGCCAATCATTCGAAGACCAAGATATGTTAAAAAATGGTATTTTAAAACTACTTATAAACCAAGATTAAAAGAAATAATCAATCCATGATGCTTTTGTTGAAACACCTATTTGTGATGAATCACCTTTTGATACTATCCTTGTTGTTGAGGAGTCTCACTCTGACAAGCTAGTCTTTGTTGAGTCACTTCTTAATGATTATAACTGCCTTTGGGAAAATCATTATCTTGACCATTGTCCTATTTTTAAAGAGCCTCCCTTTGACAAGCTAATATTTGTGGAGTTTTTTCTTGACCTTTCCCCCTCGTTGAGGAGTTTCACTTTGACAAACTAGTCTCTATGGATCCCATTATGCCATCACAGGTTGTTACTTGCACAATACCAAACATTTAATGAAACATCATTATAGTAGCATCCACACCAAATGAAGAATCAATGTCCATCTCAACATCGAATTTAGAGTCCTTTGGGTCAAACTCAACTTCAAAATTAGAATATGTTCATGGATGTTACAACATTGGTTACACATGTCTTGCTAATCAATTTGAATAAATTTGTGATCCTTCCATGGTTTTTGAATATTATTATTTTAGCATCGACACAAGTTCTCCTAGTATCTTTTAAGAGGATTGTGCTACCTCCTTCCATTCCATTACTATTCCACATGCCATTATCACCACCAAACCTAGCCATTACATTGACATTCCACCTCCCACAAGTGTCGATTGGGATTGACAAAATCAACCCTTGTTAAACTACATCCATGGAGACATATCAGTTGAATAATATTAGGTGGACCAAGACCACATCATGTAGAAGAATAACAATGTCCTGATGAAACCTTTCCAAAAGTGCTAGGGGAAATCAAAGTCCAAACTTAGTATCTTTTAGTGAAACCTAATTTGAGGCGCTAGAAGACAATCAAAGTCAAAATTCAATGTTCCTTAGTGAAACCTTTTCGATAGTGCTATGAGACAATCAAGACAATATTTTTCGGTGAAAACCTCATTGAGGCACCAATACCTGAGCACAATAATTCTTCATTACTTGATGAAGACATTATTAAAGATGACATCAATATAGATTCCAATCTATAACAACATAATCAGATGGTAGCTAATCTCAAACCCAAATAATAGAAAAATGTGGTGGTCCTATTGAGAGCATATTCAGAAGTCTTCAGCCCTACCACAACCAAAATTTTGTCAAATCCATAATCAACAACATTGTGTATGCCTGAAAATCTCAATATGCATTTGTTTCCCAACTATTATACACACCATTATAATCCATTTATTCATTCTAGACCTATATTATATTTCAAAATTAGAACTATCAACCAATATTTATCCCTATTTACCATCCCTAGCCATAATTTTCTTTACATAAGATACAAAGACATCTTGTCTCAAAGTTTGGAGGAAATAAAATCAATGATCAATGAGGATCATAACAACATTACTAGAGTCTAAATCTGCAGCAGGTTCTTGATAGAATAGCTATTAAGAAGAGGTGTGGGCTATCAATTTCCATGATTGATTATTTTGGTTGTGTCATACGTTGATCATGACGTGCATCTACACATCATCAAGAAAAATAGAACCATATCTTTTCCTTTCCATTTACCTTATCATTTTCATTTGCCATTCATCTTGTCATTGTTTCATACCCTACCATTTAACTTACCTTATCACTTGAGGGCAACCCTATTACCATTATGGCAAATTGCCTTCCTATCATCTTCTTTATGCCATACCCCATACCATCACTATTGACCAAACTTATTTTCAAACACCCTACCTAACCATTTTAACCTTAGTTATATTGGTTCTTCTAGCACCTTATACAAAGGGATTCTGATCCAATTTCAGTAATTTCAAAATTACATGTTCAAATGGCAGTCTATGAAAATAGTATGATAGTGGGTCTAGAAATTATATATTTCATTTACACTTGGCAGGTACCACTGATTATAACTGCCTTTTGGTAAATTAGTATTCCACCTTGTGTTACTAATTATAAATACTTATGGGAAAATTAGTATCACTGATCTATGTCATTATTTCTTCATTATAACCACCTATGTGCAAATTATGAACACCTTTACCATGCATTGCAGCATCACCTTACCCTTAATGTTATCATTTGCCTAAATTTATGAACTTGTTGTTACCTAGCCAGATCTCATCATCTTTTGGGTAGGTAGAACTATAGTGACTCGAGGACTCATCTTAGGACTATGTAAGCAACACTCAATTCACATTGGGGTCAGTTTAATCACCCTTTGTTGCGTTCTCACCATTTTGTGATTAATTTCAAGTTTGAATGCTCTAGTAATTTTATGAGTGGGACCATTTTGTATCTTGTAATTCTCAATCAAGTTGGGAAGCTTGGAAACTTCCAAAAACATTTAAAATACCTTAAAAAATCTTAAAATTCACCATTGACCACTTCTTTGCCTTGATGATTTTGGGACCCCTTGTTATTTCACAAGAAACTAATTGTCAATTAGTTAACGTATCCTTATTGACCTAACGTCCTGCGTGCTCACCATTTTGCAAGATCCTTCCCATTTTCTGCTACAACACAATCATCTTTTTCTTGATCATCATTTTTTTCTATCTCATAACCTAGGAGAACTACATTTAGCCTAAATTTGATATTGGACATGGTGTCCATAAAATTATGTAGGCAATGTCCATTTTTCTAGTGCATCTGGAGTGAGCTCGACTACCCCTTCTTGTTCTTCTATTTCCTCCCATTTTGTTTATTTATTACGTTTCCTCTTATAGCCTAGGGGAATGTTTGTCATCTTGTTTATTCTCTATTTACACTAACATTATGATTAACCATTATTTTTTATTGTTTCATTTTTATTCTCGTTATTTTGTCTTGTTGTGTCTTTATTTTTGTTTCTTGTTGTTTTGTGATTTTAGTTTGTTGGTGTTTTTATCTTTCTATTTGTTTGCTTGTTTGCCTATTTGATTGATTTAATTGTTGTGCCTTGACATAGTATATTTGTGTTCATTGGGTGATTCTTTGTGCATTACTTAAGTCTATCCATATTCATACATCAACATTGTCATCATGGTTTTTATCATTGGTGTATTGTTTTCAATTGTTTATTAGATTTTATGTCAGTCCTTATGCATATTTCATCTAAGTTATCATGGTGTTTTATATCATGATACCTACCATCACGTGCTATAGTAAAAATCAGCTCAGGAAATCTTATAAGCAATGAAGTCATGATACTTCTCCTTGGTACCTAAATTTTTTTTGATCTACTTGAATCATTTTCCACATATAGGGTAATTAAATCATGAAATAATTTTACTTCTTGTTAGTTAAGACATGCATATCCATACTTGCAAGTTCACCAAATTCATCTTTCTCCTCTGTACTGACTTACTCTTTGTAAGTACAATTTTAATAAGCCACCTTCTCTAATTTTTCATATTACTCCCATCATTCTACCAATGATTCTAACTGTCTTTAGGCAAATCATTATGTATCGTCCCACCCATAGAGCCAATGATTATAATCACCTTTGGAAAAATTATTGTGTTTTGATCTATTTTGGATGCTAAGGATTATAACCACCTTTCGGCAAATCATTATCATTCTTCTGCCCAACTGGGGCACGTTTTCATTGTGATAATGCTTATAACCATCTTTGGGTAAATCATTATTTCTATCTGCCCAATTGGAGCATGTTTTTATACTCCTAATGATTATAACCATTTGTGGGAAAATCATTATTTTTCATTTTCATGATTATAACCGCCTCTAGGTAAATCATTCTCTTGTTATCCTTATCCTTTGGATGATGATTATAACTGTCTATAGACAAAACATTATCTCTATCCACCCAATTGGGGCATGTTTTTATATTGCCAATGATTATACCCACCTATGGTCAAATCATTGTTTTCATTTTTTCATGATTATAATTGCCTTTGGAAAAATCATTCTCTTGTTACCCTTATCCTTTGGCTAATGATTATAACTCCTTGTGGGTAAATCATTATCTTTTTGCCTCATTATTTTGATTATTATAACTACTTTTGGGCAAATCATCCAATTTATCTACCCAACTAGGGTAGCTCACCATGCCACTGATTATAACCCCTATGGGTAAATTAATCTTTTTCACCCCTTTTTACCTTTTGGTCCCATCATTTTCCTTCTTTCAATGGATAGGTCGCTAACCCTTTTTGTTGACCACTCCTTTAAGGGAGCATCCAGGGATCATCCATTGTCATTGAATTAGTAGGTAAACATGACCTTTTCATTCCTTGAGAAGATGTTATTGTGCCTATAGCTGACAATGCCTTGCCAAATAGGGGAAAACTGTAGACATCTAAATCTAGCCACAACTGACTTCTGATCAGACTTCAAACTAATTCCTACCAACCAATGTAAATTAAGCCTAAGAATCATTGAATGTCCTAAAAAAATTTGTGCATCATTCATCAAAGCCTAAAATCATGTTGAGGCATCCATATCTAGGATACTAGCTCGTATGCAACAATAACCTCTAATGGATTCATTTCTAATCACCTTGCGACATAATAACTATCAATTTGGTCTATGGACCTATTAAATGGGGTACTTGATCAAATCTTGAAAGAGTTAAAAGGCTAATCATAATCAATTAACTAATTAAACAAGATTAAATACCTAGTTGAATTATCTATTTAAAATTAATGAATATCTAAAAATAGAAATTTTAAAAAATCAAAATATTAATCATTTCATCATTGTCTTTATGAGTTATCAAGCTCTTCCAAACTATCCCAAAATATGTAATTTGAGAACCATGCCTAGTAATTGAAAATCATAATTACATGACAATTATTAACTCAACTACAGTTAGTCTTAACTCACCTAGAGTTAGTTTGAACCCATTCCAAGTCTAAACTCAACTTTAACTCACCTTGGGTGAGAGTTAAATCTTGAGACTATAAATACAAGGCCATGCCTATTGGTGTTTGAGTTATTTTGGTGCAAAATTATTATGCACAAATATCTTCAATAGGTTTGGATATTGTAGACTTATTACATAAGATTTACTCCATAAGCCTCATGCAAGTAATGTTACCATGCCCAAATCTTAAGCCAAGCAATCAAAGCCAAGGTGCCAAGGAAAGGTGAAGCCAACAAAGCTTCATTGATGAAGATTTCTTGATGCACAAGCCGAGCAAGACATTTATACAAGCCATTTGAAGATCTAAGGAAGGTAAAATAAGTTTTTCTTTTATGTTTTAGATGTTTTTCATATGCATGCTTGTTACCTATGCTCTCCCTAGTGTCTAGGCTAGAGGTGTTAATATTTTAGTGTGTTTATTTGAGTTTTATTTCTTAGACTAACATAATACTAACCTCCCCTCTACGTATTCATTATCCACACTTTATGCACCGTGGGGTTCTCATCCTCAAACACAAAGGTTTGTATAAAATCTTTTTGAACCTATGGCCAATGTTTGGTTTCATGTTTATTCTCTTGGTGCATGTACCATGCACTTGACATAGGTGATATTGTATGTTGGAATACATGTACCCAATTTTTAAATTTTACACCCTATGATGGCCATATGTTTACACACCTATGAATATGTAACTCACGGCACTATCCTTTTATAAAAATGTTGAGATTGCAGAGGCCACTTGGAATTGATCTTGCATCATTTCACATGCCTCCTCCCAATGCAATTGATTTGAGCAATGAACTACCCACCATGTTGCATCAACACCTTTTCGAGCATAGTTCATCACACTAACTCTTCGATCTATGTTTGGGACATGTTACACCATCTTGAAGATAAACTATGCCAAGTCTTCAGTTGTAAATTACTATGGTAATTATTTCTCAGTATAGAATACCATTCTCATGGGTATTACTTCATGATCTCCATGTTCCCTATATAACATATGCACCTGCAAGTCACCACTTATTGATGATGCGACTTCCCATGGAAAAGTGCCCTCATGAGTGGGTTATATGTAATCCATATTCATAGGAGTGACCTAATATAAAAGGTCCAATTCTATCCTTGTTGGAGATCATACTCATGGAGAATTTCATTCCTCCATATGAAATTGTGGTACTTTATCCATTGCCTTAACAAGTTAGTATGAAAACTATTATGTTGTATATGTGGAAACAAGTGAACTTACCATGCGAAATCAATGAACTCTACTTCGTACAACTTGGGACTTTGGTTTTGTGCCAACTATAAACCAACTATCTCATCTAAAGGCATATGATGATGCAGGCTCCTTGGGATTGATATAAGGCTCTCAGCCTTGTTTAAAGGAATGATAATGATCTTATCCCTTTGATGCACCTCAAATTGATTATCTTTATTAACTAGTACAAATATTTTAAACACATCCCTCTGAAATAAGCTGAGAGATACCTATCTCAAGCTTTTTTATCTTAGATTTTTCACATACCACATTGCTTAATAATTCCATTACCTTCTCCACCAAATTTCACATACCACATTGATTAATAATTCCATTTACTTCTCCACCAATTTTTACATACCACATTGATTAAAAGATAAGGAAATAAAACATATTTACATGCAAATTAGTATGAAAAAAATGCAAACTATAAATTTATTAGAGATATGATGTTTTTGCAGTTCATATGATGATAAGATCTACTTCTTGAAACAACTATGTATTTAACTTTTTTATCAATGCATTAGGTCACTCTGATTCACCATAATAATGTACAAAATTATTATAAAATTAAGGTTGCTAAATGAAAATCTCTTCTTAATAGCATATAAAAGTAACAATACTCAAAAAACCATCTTGATATGTTTTATGCCATAATTTGGTTTGTGTACTTTTTATTCTCAACTTATTTATCCATGTTATATATCAACTTCAAAGTCACACAACACATTGGTCAGTGATATTCTCTCAATTTTAGAGTGACCTTCACTTACCTTATCCTATTGTAGTTTAATGTTGTAGTAAGCAATAAAAACTTAATTTGAAAATGCCATAAGATTCAAACTCTCACATACCATGTAAGGTAAGCCACATTTAACAAGAAATGTATAGTATAGCAAATGGTGACTTTCTTGAACACCATAAACATTATCATATCCAGTACCCCAAAAATCAATAGTACAATATGCTTGCATAAGCTCCAAAAAATTATTTTACAGCATCCAAAACACAATTATGATTCTGAAAAGATTAAATGTTGCAAAAATTAGCTGGCTATCTCTATAAGTCCATAGTGGATGGAGGGTCATCAACCCAAAACAATTAAGGAATGTCAAGTTTTGACCATGCATGTCAAATTAAGGGTAAAAAAAATTGGCATTGAAGTGAATTCGTGGATGTACTGTGAATCCACTACAAAACATGTGATAGAATCTGAACAACAACAAAGATCATAATATATTCAACATAGCCCTGTAGGTACCCTTTTAATTTTTTAGGCTTCATCCTCTAGCCTGCAATAAAGGAACATGTCATGTGTAATGATACTAATGAATCTAGAAATAGATATTAAGACAAAACTCTCAAAATAACATACAGTTCTTGCTTTGTTTGCAATGTTGTTTGAAAGCATGTCCAAGCCTTTGTATAAGCCTTCATCAGATGTACTACAAAAGTTAGCATATAAGTGAATTCGTGGATGTACTATGTATCCCCTACAAAACATGTAATAGAATCTGAACAACAAAGATCATAATATATTCAACACAGCCCTGTAGGTACCCCTTTACTTTTTTATGGTTTCATCCTCTAGCCTGCAATAAAGGAACATGAAACAGTCATTTGCAAAGATGATAATGAATCTAGCAATAGAGACTAAGAAAAAACTCTCACATTAGCACATGCTTTTGAGAGCTCTTGTTCGCCATTGCCCACACCCCAACCCCTGCCCCCCCACTCTCCCTTACTATTTGTATTTGTTCCATTACCACCTTTGTTAGCAGCACACTACTTACTTTGTCTTCTTGGATTCTCTTTCTTTGAACTTTATATTGTTAACAGTTGTATCCTCGAGTCCCATTGACCTAATTTTGGTCATCTGTGGACATTAAGATAATTTCTATTCTTTCTTTCTTCTCAAAACAACATCTAGTTCTTGCCTTGTTTGCAATGTTTGCTGAAAGCCAATCCAATGTTTGTATAAGCCTTCATCAGATGTAGCATAATTGCTCTAGATATACCTGAGGAAAGCACACAACCACTTGAAGTTACATTAACTAATTCTTGTATATCATAGCATTCTCCCTACAACCTCAACATCTCAATTCTCTATTCTTCAAGGGAGAAAATTCCTTATCATATACTTTTTCTTACTATGTAAGAAAGATATCTTCCAAGTCAGGATTTGATAAAATGTAGGCTTTCAAACACGCTCAAGCTAGAATAGGATAAACTGTAAACTTCCACATATTTGAAAAAATGTATTAGCTCACCAATGGCGCTGTCGTAAGTAGTGTAAACCACGTTTATTAGCGATTTCTGTAGCATTTGGTAGATCCTGCTTGTTTGCAAGCACACAACATTGCATCTCTTAACTCATAATAAGCACCAAAAGATTCCAGTAAGAAAAATTATAGGTTTGTACACAGTACTGCTTCCTTACTAGATGCATCGAAATGACCTACCAACTAAAGATGGTACAACTATAAAGAACAAATAATTACTTTAGAAATTTCACATTAAAATTAGAATTGGAGGGAAAAATTCTCCATCAAAGAAAGATTAAAGTAAACATTCGTCTCAAAATATAATCCTTAAGATGCTTTTCAAATCACTCCAAATCCTATGTAGTATATAATGTTTGCCAATTTTTATTTGACTATTTAACAGTGATGGCATTTCACCTCAACCCAATGTAAGTAAAGGACTACCCTTAATCCCTGGTTTTTAGAATGAACAAACATGTTACCTAATGGACACAAACCATGGATGACGCCTCAAAATGGACACAGGCTCTGAAATGGGTTGCAAATTCCACTTTGTCCCACTATGATAAAACCCTAAATGAATTCTATTGGAAAATAATTAACTATGAAAAAATTGAAAAAAAAATTACAAACACACAAGATAATTTGTCTCCCACAAACAAAACAGAAAGCAAACAACAAAATGATAAAGAGAATAAAAGATGAGAAGCAGCATGCTGGTTAAAATGAGGTACAATCAACATAGGAAAAATGTTCAGAGCAAAAGGAAAAATATTCAAAGCAACAAGAGAAATGTTCCCCTAGCTCCAATTGGTCTACTACTAGTCAATCTTGTGATTTGACAATGCCTTCAATATTTATGTGAATGTTTCACAATTGGAGTAGAAATGAAGTTGTGAAAAAAATAATAGAATCTAAACCTTTCTAATATATATTTCCATGGAAATATTGAGAAGGAAAAATCTAATCAGGCATAGAGCCTGGCAAAATCATAAACTTTGGGCATCTACAAGGAAAGAACATTTCTGTTATGATTTCTAAACACTGGATAAGGGTACAACTATGTATATAACTAGCAGTTGCCTCAAAGGTGCAAAGTTATGCTGGAAGTGATGTAATTTCTCAAATTTTGTGCACAAAATGTTAAGCAACAATGATTTGATATTTTTGATGGAGGTGACAGTCAAAAATGAGGTGGTGTGTTCTTTCATGCAATTTGACGATGCACTGTGTGGGGAGGAGACATTCTATTTCACAATGAGCTTGAGTAATGAACATGAAAGTAGTGAAAGATTTCAAGATGAGCTGGGTAGAGATGGTAAAGAGAAATGACAAGTATTGAGATATAGTTATAAATAAATAAATATCCAAACATTACAAAATAAAACATTAGAAAAATAAGTATGCAATAGAGTAGTGAAACCTTTATTGTGTAGAAACTTCTATTCATGGGCCCAAGAACATACCATCGAGGCACCCACACAATTCTCTTCTTAGGGAAAAAGGAAGATTTTTTTGATCGAAGGAAAAAAAGGAAGATTTTAGCTAAAAGAAAATTCTGTTACAACTTACAGTTTCTGGGCAAGTTGTGAAATTCATTTCGAGTATAAGAAAGCTCAATGGTAGCAAAGTTGCAGCAGGCGATACAAATCAGAACCAAATAACTGAATTTTGATTGTATCCTTTCGTTGTTCTTCAAACACAACAACAATGTAAAAGTAGATATGAGATCTGTCTCAAGGATATTTGTGAATTGTGTTGAGTGTTTGGGGGGACTGCAAAGAAATTTCTATCTTTTAGGCAAATGAAAATAGCTGCTATTAGTTATATACAGCTAGAATATTATTAAGAAACCAAAAAAAAAGCCAGTGTTAGGTAACTACACTAACACATAAGTTTATGTATAGGTTTTCTAGTCTTAGCTGCCTCTCACCAAAATGCCTAGAGCGCAAATTACAAAATAATTTATTGCTACCTTGAAATTAGAAATCATTAAAATGTAACATTTTTCAAAAGATTCTCCCCAATGCACAGTCTTAACTGCACCCTGCAATCAGGGGTTAAATTTGACCCTCGTTTAAACATTTTTTACCATTTTAAACGTAAAATACTTCCAATTTTTTTTAAACCATAATGAAGGACGGGGATTTTTTTTTTTAAATGTCATTTTGACGTTCACTTTTAAAAAACACCCATTCTAATTTTATATAAGGCTAAGCCTATATGCCTTAAGTTTATAAGTTCACTAGCTCAGCGTCCTGGTCTAGCCTCTAGCCCTTCGGCTCTGAAATCCTGATTCCTGACTCCCAAAGTCCTGACTCCCTGAGTTTGACTCTCTATCTGTCTCTCCAACCTGATGGCTCCATAGTACGCGAGCTCTGGGCATTCACATCTTGACATAGAGCTAGCAGGTCACAACATTAATACTGATTTGACTTTGCTTACGGCGTAGCATTACTTGCTTTGCCTCTTGGTAGTTCGTAGCCTACGCTAAATATATATTAAATCTCCACCTCAGCAATGAGCATTGATGGATTACCGTGGTAGTTGAAGAGGTTTGGTCTTTGACTCTTTGCCATTGGGCATTCCATAATTTCCATTCCAAATTCCAATTTCCCCCCAATTGCAGCCCGCAGCCTGCAGCCTGTGTGATAGCGTGTGACAGTGAGAAGCTAAGAATATATGGGTCATGGTAGAATAGGGTAGCAGACTAGCAGTGACAGGCTGACAGCACTGCAAAAGTATCCCAGGGGCCAGACTCCAGTACCCATTTGAAAATTGCATTGGCTTTTTATGTATCTAAACTTGGTTTTTCATCTCATAGTTTATTTTTTCGTATTGCTTCGCTTTGGCTTTCATTCTGCTCTGAGAATCATTATTGCCAATTTGCCACTTTAGTTAAATCATGTTTTTCTAGTTGCAAATTACAATACTAGTTTTGATCAAAAAAACTTCATTTCCCATCTATTTAGGTAAATATTTGTCCTATTGTGAAGCTCCTGTAGTCTTGTCACTTATTCGCCAATCACATTGTCCCTTAGTGTTTGTCCTTATTTTGCATACAATGCGTGTTAACCCCTATTGGCCACCCTGAAGTTCTGAACAACAAAATTAGTAGGGTTGCACCCTGTGCTACTCTACATTTTTTGTTTTAAATGCATTTTGTTTTGTTACATTTTAGATTTTAATATAATAGCTTCTAAGTTTATTTTTAATAGCTTTTAAATGTATTTTTATAATTAATAAAATGGTAACTTTCAATCCAAAAATCATGATAATGAAATTATAGTAATTTTTAATTTAATTAAAAACCATAATAATAATTAATAATATTTTATTAATATGTATAAATTAATTAAGAATCATTATATTCTATTAATAAATATAAATTGATAATTATTAATAATTGAGAATAATTAACTATATTTCATTAATATGTATAAAATGAAAAATATTCAATTAATATTAACAAAATCATAAATTGAAATTATAATACAAATATTTAATTAATATTAATGAAATCAACAATATTTCAGTGATATGTATAAATGAATTTAAACTAAAATTATAACTCAAATATTTAATTAATATTAGTAAAATAAAAAAATTAAAATTGTAATATAAAATTTAATTAAATTTAATGAAATTAACAATATTTTATTAATATGTATAAATGAATTCAAAAAAAATAATCATCATCTATACAATATTAAAAAATGACATCTAAAATTATTTATATTTTGAAATAAATAATTTTAACTATAATCATTAGGGCTTTATTGTATTAAATAAAATTTTCATTTAATTTTATATAATTACATTTAATATTTATATCTTATTAATTTTGTTATATGGTTTGTACAGGTGGTATATAATTTAAAATGTCTCAAAATAAAAAAAATCAGTCTTCAATTAGAAAGTTTTTACCATGGTCTGGAACATCAAGAGCTTCATTGCAAGAGGATCACAATTTTGATTTAAATGAAGATTTAAATGCATTAGGGTGTAATGATGAGTATGGTGAAGAATTTGAAGAGGGGGAAGCTTCAACAAAAAACAAAAAAAGGGCTAGAGTAAAAAGAATGTTTAGAGATGAATGGAAAGCTAAATTTAAGTGGTTAAGATGTGCAATGCATGAAGGAAAAATAGTAATGAAATGCATATATTGTGAAGCACACAAATATGTGGGACCATGGGGCACTAGAACTGGTTGTACTACTTTGCAACATGATGCAATAGTTACTCATGCAGATTCAAATATACATAAAATTTCACAAGCAAAATGGATATGTGGAAATGAAGGGAAAGCAAAATCAATTCCAGAACACATTGCAAACATTGATGATACTAATAAGGAAAAAATCATCATAGCTATGAAATTAGTCTATTGGCTTGTGCAAGAAGACTTGCCTCTCTCAAAATATGAGTCCCTTTGCTCTCTTGAAATGTATTTAGAAACACCAAACATGCCGAAAAGTAAGGACTATAAGTCATATACAAATCATATGGCTGCAAATGATTTTCTTTTCTCCATATCTAAGTATCTTGAAGAGGAACAAAATGCAAAAATGCTAGATAGTCCATTGTTCTCTTTGATGTTGGATGAAAGTACAGATCGAAGCTTAGAGAAACACCTTGTGGTTTATGCTACTTTTCTAGACTCAAAAGGGTTGGGGCCACCTATTTCACAATTTCTAAAGCTCATAAATGTGTGTGATGGAAAAGGGAAAACAATCTATGAGGCAATATGTGTTTTGATGAAAGAAAGGGGTCTTTCAAATAAAAGATTGATAACAGTTTCTACAGATGGCACTTCATCAATGGTGGGGAGTGAAAATGGATTCGTTACTCTTTTAAAAAAAGATGTACACAATCTTATGGGTATTCATTGCATTGCTCATCGTGAGGCTTTAGCTGCATCAAATGCTGCTAAATTTTTTCTTGAGTTGATGTTTGTTGAAAATTTGGCAAATAAGGTATATTCTTGGGTCCAAAATTCTACTAAAAGACATAATGAACTTATTGCTCTTCAAGAACTCATGCAACTTGAAACACTTCAAGCTCTTCAAATTCATGGAGTTAGATGGCTCTCAAGAGGACAAGTTATTAAAAGACTTATTGTGTTGATGCCTCCATTGTTGACTTTATGGAAAAGTGAGAAGAGAGACTCATGGTATGATAAGGCTAGGATCTTCTCATTACAATTTTTCTTGCATATGCTTGCAGATATATTGTGTGAACTAAACAAGTTGAAAAAAAAAATTCAAGAAGAGAATGTGGATGTCACATCTTTAGGGGCAGCCATAGATACTACTATACAAACTTTAAGCAGGTGGTTTTTAAGGTCCAACACTTTTGCAAATGGTACAAGTTACTTGTCTAAATTTTTAGAGAGCTCTAAATATGGTTATTTAGAGATTATTGATCAGGATGGATACATTCATATGCATGAATTACAATTTGTGGCAATTTCAAATGTGCATGATGATTATGTTGATCCACCAAAACAGAGAATGAAGCCTTACATTGATGGTTCATTAGAGAGCTGCAAAAAACTTGCTAAAGAATATGTTCAAAAACTTATAGATTGTTTAAATGAAAGATTCCCAGATCTTTCATTTTTCAATTCTATAAAGTTGTTCAGCCCTTGTCATTATTCAGAGGATGCACATACTAGAGAAGAAAATTCAAAGCGGTGGCTTCTTAAAATTTTTGAACACTTGCAACATACTTTATGTGAGGGAGAAAAAACTTTCTTTGATTTTGAAGGTTGTTTAAAAGAGTTGTATAATTTTGTTGATACTCTTCACTTTAGTTGTGAAGGATTCTGCATGAAGGAAGCTTGGAGGGTTTTTTTTGCTACAGATTCACATACAAGCTTTCCAAATATGACAAAACTATGGCAAACAATACTTACCATCCTGGCAAGTACATCAGCATGTGAGAGAGGATTTTCAAGACAAAATATAATAAAAGATATACGGAGAACAAAAGTCTCATTGGAGTTGCATTGATAGGTCTTGATATATCAATGGTGAACTGGGACAGGGCTTATGAAATTTGGAAAGAAGTCAAACAAAGAAGGATTTAAAATATCTTAGAATGTTCTATGTGAACATATTTATAATGGTATTGTATTTCATATGAACCAATGAACACTCAAGTTTTTGCTTACACTACTTTTTTAATAGTGTTTTTTCAAGTCAAAATTGGTGGATATATGTTTGATTTTTTTGAAGATATACATTTGAATTTTTTGAAGATATACATTCATTTTTTTTGTAAAGATGGAACTAGTGCAAAAGGCAAATCCATTCTAGAGTTGTATTCTATAGCTAAGGTTATCCTCGTATCATATTTCCAACATGTATTTTGAGTCTACTTCACCAAGAATCTTCTCTCAAATAACATTTAGAATATCTTGATTTTCTATTGATGGTCTCGAAAAGTATGCTGCAGGATTTTTAGTGCATATATAGGTCTGCCATATGAAAAATTGAGTTGAAATAGTCAAGTATTAAATATATTTGCAAAATTGTGACTATGGCATTGAATATATTTGCAAAATTATGACTATGGCTATGAATTTCATACTGTTAACTATAATTTGTTCTTAAGTTTTTTAGAGACCATTACTTGTGTTCAAAGGACCTATTTGTGCTTGTTGCTTATCGGCTGAATGGATACATCTTATGACTAAGTTATAATAGATGAAAAAAACAATTAAAAGTAATTGTCGGCTGTAAAAACTGTACATCAATACTGACATGCTGAGACATACTGACATGATAGGAAAGCTATAGCTAAGTTAATGTGTGCAAACTAGGGGTTTTAGCTGCCTGACATCAACAGGTACAGAGCTCCAAAGCGTGCTTTCAAGCATCCATGTGCCTAGGCCATCAGATAGGTTGCTTTGTTCATACATTTCTGCCATATTAATGTTAAATCAGAGCATATTTACTACTGGATGTCTATTCATACATTGATAGGAATTTAACACCACCTGTTCTGATGTTCTGATGATCATACAAAGGATCGCCATAATCAACAGGCTTGATATCTACACTTTCATTTTTGGCCCTGTTTTCACTTTCATTTTTTGCCCTGTTTTGTTGCACTGCTCCAGCCACGACTTCATTGCTTGAATCATAATGCCTCTTATAATAAGTTTGAGGGGCAGGTGACTGGTTTCTCACTGATCACAGATGGTTTTGATCCTCCTTATCACCACGTTTGTAGTTGTTATGAAACTTGAACTCCTTGTAGTTGGAAACACCTTTCATGTCTCTGGTGGGTTGAACTCGAACACTGTGAACTTTCAAGGGCTCGGGTGTGGGATTATGATCATCTGATTCTTGAAAAGAAACTTAATTTTTCCAGATTGGGTCCAATTTAGGCTTGTGATTGTCATCTGGAACAAGAAGAGAGTCTCTAAGTGGCCACAAATCTCCTTTCTTTTGACAAGTTTTGGACATTTGCTGAGGCTCAACATCGTCATCTGGAATGGGGACGGTATCATGTAAGGGCCATAAATCTTCTTTCTTTTGGGGGCTTTTTCTTATTAGAATAAAATCCCTCAAATAAGTGAAAATACCACCTATGATTTCAGCTGCGAATTTGAAGAGATCCCAAATAAATTTTCCAAAGGACATCCAACCTGCATCATCATTTTCGGATTGTCCCTCAACAGGGATAAGTGAAGGTCTGTTTGTCTTGACGGCACTGGACATTATTTTCTTGGATGGCTTGTCCTGTCTTGCCTGCAAAAGACTTGTGATAAAGAGGCCTTGGTATTAGAACATAACCAGTGTCAAGCAAGTGTGATAATGATGATACATGTAATAAATTTTGTAGCTCTCTTTCTTCTTGCAGGTTTCATAGCCTACCGTTCTCGAAAAAATGGAGCTTCCAAATCCTTGTTGTTGAAGCAAGCCAAGAAGATATCCTACTGACAGTGCACCAGCAACCATAAGAATGCCTGTAATATATTACATGCCTTAAGGCTTAGATAAACCAATACTAATATGTGAATACAAGTCAACAGGGCAAAACCAAAGTTAGAATACTCATAAAGCCAATATCATGAGAATCTCAAGGGAAATTTTCGAGTTTAAACCCTCCAGAACCATTCCAATCATTACAGATAGTTCGTGGGTAATAGACTTTGCTGAAGAACTATGCACTTGACACTTCTGTAGCTGGGAAGAAGGATTCTATATAGGAATTTGCAAATAGACAATTTGCATAAAGACAGATTTTCCAATTGTTCAACGCTTGAGAAATATTGAGAAATATCCATTTGGAGAGTTGTTCAGGGTTCCCCATCACATGAACAATAAGTTTAATTAATTTCTATATAAAATTATGAAAGTCAAAAATGATAAATGAACGTTACGTGCAAGGTGACATTATCTTAAAAACTGTCACAAAAAATTTTCTTGATGGGCAAGGGTGACTGTCAAATTTAACCCCTGCCTGCCATGACTATCCTCAAATTTTGGAATTTGTCTTTTTAAAATGGGCCTTTGGGAATGAAGTTATTAATAAAACTCTTTTCAATCTAGTTTCAGGGGGCAAAAAAGAATTTACAGATAGAGATTTAAGTTTATCCTGAGCTGAAGAATTTTCATTCTCAAAGGATTATTAGGTGTGGTTGAGTTTTTTTGGTTTCACTTGTAGCCATAAAAGGAGGACTTTGGTGCTCGGATGGTTCAAGTATTTCATTCCATTATTTAGTCTTCGCTTGCAGCCAATTCTGACCAGGACTCAAATGATTCCACCCATGTCATTTAATCTCTGTATTATTCCTTTTTTTTTGTTTTCCATTTTTTGGTAGTTGGTTTTGAGTTTCTTCGTGGGGGTATCAATTATTTTTTATTTTTCTTCTTATTAGTGGAGCCTTCCTACTTAGCCTTTACTACCCAATACTGCACTTTGAATCGCCCATGGAGCTTCCTCACTTCCACTGTAAATCTGTTGGTTTTTACCACCTGTGACATGTACAAGCATCCTTAAAACTACCCAAAAGATCCGATTTCTTATCTTGGGCTACTAAATCTCACTTTTTGTGCTCCCCATCCATGGCCCACGAAATTTCTTGATTTTTCTGGTTGTGGGTCATTGTAAAATTACCTTCTTTATTTTTCTCCATAAATCAGATTCTCCTTTTTAAAGGCTTCGTTGGCTCACATCTTCTGGCTTTAATCCAGCATAATGAAAAAGATCTTGATGGTCAGCCAATCCCTCCAGCTTTTGGTTCCACCATTCTGACTTATCTTTTCCTTTTCAGTTTTAACTTTTTCAAACTTTTTCCTTCAAAGGTCTGGACTGTACTGGAAGATATTCCTTTCATGGTCTCAAGTTAACGAGCTGCTGCAGGAGTCTTCAACCCTATTTAAATAAGGTCTAGTCAGTAGAAGGTTTTTCTAGTATGTTTTTTCATTTCAGAGTTTGAGAAATTGTAAAACTGTGTGTTTTTTACAGGAAAAAAGAAGGTAGCTTGTTACACTAGGGTCAAGAAACAGGGTTTTGAGCCTTTCAAGAGTTCAGAAAGTGAAGGGGAACATGTGGTATGATTCATCATTAGAGAGTGAAAATATCAGTATTATTCAAGACAAAAACTGATAATGGATAGTGATAATTGCAGCCCTGCTTGGATTTTGTAAAGATGAGAAGATATTGCATAAGGATGTCTGCGATTTGCAATTTTCTGCCACCTAGATGAGACCAAGCTTTGAATTTCGTGTTGAATAAGGTATAGAATTGAGGGTTTGGTTCTGGGGATGACTTAGAAAGATGGGTTGTTCATACTCCAAGATTGAAGACGAGGATGTCTTGTTATGCTGTAGGGAGAGGAAGCGCTTCATCAAACTGGTAACAGAAAATAGGTACGTATTAGCAGCAACTCGTGTTTGCTTAAATTCAAGCTCTTAGAAGTATTGGTAATGGCATTAGGCAATTTACTGAAGCTGAAGTGATGTTAGAGACCTCTTTGTCTACATTCCCTACAATGGCTTCTGAGCTTGTTGTTTTGCATGAAAGGTCCTCATCCTCTTCTCTGTTTCCATCCTTGTCCTCGTCCAGATCCCTATCGCCATCCCCATTTAAACAAAACTGTAATAAACCGAGTCACAAAGTGATTCAAGAAAGGTTTCCCACATAGTTACGGACAGGAGTTATTTTTCAAATATTACAAGAATCACATACCTCATTTGTATCCAGATCATTGCAAATACATATCGTTCCTCAACTAGAGGGGAATAAAAAACACAAGCCAGGCTATGAATCCCTACCTTCTGATCAATGAATTCAAAAGACGTGAAGGAAAAATGAAAGCTGTCGAAGTTTAAACAAATTTGGACGGAGAGCGAAGACCCTAAGGTATGAAATTTGAACGACAGATGGCAAGATTGGCATCGACAGATATTTAAAAGTTATTTGAAAGATAAATCAGTTAACTTGCAATTTACTTAAAAAAAAAATTTAACGTGGTAAATCAATGGGAGGTTTAAAGCTTGTTTCTTGTAGAACAAGTCGAGGCTAGAATGACAGAACCTTTTAACTGGCTAACATAAATTTAAGAGGGTTGGTTTTAAATTAAAAAACAAAGGGAGCAATTTAAGTTTAGAAACCTCACTTAAGAGACCACATCCTGCTCCGAGCTCTATGCACAGTATTGCACTGTTCTATACTGCACCAAAAATGGTTAAAACTATTTGTTTACTTCAAACTTCAAATGAACAGTATAAAAAAATCAAATAACTCCAAACGAAAAAAATCAAAATAAGAGTAAAAAAAAGGTAATAGAAATAATCATTAAAAATATATGGTTATAAAAGTGGTGATGCCCACTAACTTGTAGTAGATGCAAATCCAGTAGCGTTGAATGGAGATTGATTAATGACCAGGTCGGTGAAACACCTCCAGCTTTGAGTTTGTAATGAAGGGCCTATGAAAACGATCCCTATCAAGCCTGTCCATATATTAACAAAACCAATTTCAGAAAAATATTAGACCCCTGTGATTATTGAAAAAAGTAAAGAAAATTTCATGTAGAAAAAAATATGTCTTAACATCCTCTTCCTTGCCGGTGTTCACATGCCTGGTTGCTTTAATCTGTGACCTCCTTTGCTTACAATCGAATGTACAACCTGCTGTGCTCCCAATCGATGGCCTTAGATCTCCCTCCAATCTCGGTCGATGTTCACGCCAATATGAAAGCTGAGGTAAGGAGTTTGAAGGAAAAAAAAAACAGAGCAGAAATTTGCAGATAATAAAGAAAATAACAGAAATAAAAAGAGACGGACTCAGATTGCTACCGCAATCATGAAAAAAAGATTTCATTAATCTTCTTGATTCTGTATTTTAAAAACTGCGATCCGGATACATAAATAGAATGAAAACAAACAAAGAACTTGACTAAACTTATCTTTAACTGTTTGAATGAACTAATCTTTAACTGCTATTGCATGCGGACTGAGCAAGGACTAAGACTGAAAGGTAAGCTAATTGTTTAACTGTAGGTGTACACGCAGACTGAGGCGCTGAGACAGCATGTAGACTGCGTGCATGATGTGCATGAGGGAGGCGTTACTTGAAGTGGAAATTAACAACTGTTTCTAACACTCCCCCTTTATTTCTACCACTAACTACTTCAACATTTACAATGCCTAAGTTTTGTATTAGATAATCAAAACTCTCTTTTGCTAATGCCTTTGTGAATATATCTGCCAATTGGTTTTCAGATCTGCAAAACTCTAAATGGATTTCTCCATTGTTCACTAACTCTATGATAAAATGAAATCTTGTATCAATGTGCTTGCTCCTTTTGTGAAAAACATGATTTTTTGACAATGCAATTGTTGATTTGTTGTCACAAAGATTGGTGTTGACTCCTTCTGTGCTTGTAATAAATTTGTCAATACTCTCCTCATCCAAGTTGCTTGACATGCTACTGATGTGGTTGCTACATATTCTGCTTCAGCTGATGAAAGTGTTACTATAGGTTGCTTTTTGGATGCCCATGTGACCACCCCTGTTTCAAAAAGAAAGGCATGTCCAGAAGTACTCTTCATGTCATCAATGCTACCAGCAAAATCACTATCAGTATAACCAATCAAACAAAAATCATTAGTTGTGGAATATAAAATTTTATATTCTGTTGTTCTTGCAACATATCTCAATATCCTCTTTCCAACTTGTCAATGTGAGTCTTTTGGTGACTCCATGAATCTAGAGATAACACTGACCCCATACATGATATCTGGTCTTGTAGCTGTAAGATACATCAAACTACCAACTAGTCTTTTGAATGTTGTAGAATCAACATTAGACCCTTTGTCTTCTTTGCTAATTTTGGTCCATGTAGCAACTGGTGAGGTGTTGATTTACAATTCAACATCTTAAACCTCCTTAACACATCATTTGCATATTTAGTTTGACAAATAAAAATTCCCTTCTCTGATTGTACAACTTCTATGCCCAAAAAGTACTTCATTAATCTCAAATCTGTCATTTCAAATTCTTTCTTCATTGCTAATTTAAATGTGTCTATAGACAAATTTTCAGTGAAAACCAAATCATCAACATACAAACACATAATCAAAATCTGACCTTCTTTGTTGATTTTTGTGTACAATGTAGGCTCACTATTGCTTCTACTAAATCCATTGTTTGTCACGTATGAATCAATCCTGCTATACCATGCTCTTGGTGCTTGCTTGAGACCATAGAGAACCTTCTTCAATCTATAGACTTTTTCTTCATGTCCATGCACTTCATAACCTGGTGGCTATTTCAGATACACTTCTTCATCTAGGAAACCATTCAAAAAAGCTGATTTGACATCCATTTGATATACATTCCAATTATTTTGTACAGCTATTGCTAAAACCATTCTAATAGTATCAAGTCTAGCAACTGCAGCAAATGTTTCATTATAATCAATTCCATGTTCTTGTGCAAAACCTTTTGCTACTAACCTTGCCTTGTGCTTTTCAATATTTCCTTTTGCGTCAAATTTGGTCTTATAAACCCATTTGACTCCTATGCAATCCTTACCTTCAGGTAGATTAATTAGATCCCATGTTTGGTTTCTTTCAATGACATTCATCTCTTCATCCATTGCTTTTATCCAATGTTCCTCATTAACTGCTTCTTCATAATACATAGGATCATGAGAGAAAAGAGCAAAATTTGAACATAAATCTAACTTTTCTTCTTCTTATTTATAAATCTCATTCAAGTTTCTCATTTTCTTACCTTTAAATCTTGATCTTAAAGTGGCATGAGTTGGATCTGATTCATCACTTACTTGTGAATTTGGAGTAGGATTATATGCATGACCAGATGATTCACCTTGTGCTAAGCTCCTAGGTGTTCTTATTGGAGTGTTTGTTCTTGCTTGTGGAGAGGATTGATCACCTTGAAAATTTTGTTCTTTAGATTCTTCTTCATTTTGGTAAATTGGTGCTCTAATTGTGATGGTTTTATCAATGCTTCCATCCCATGCTTCTTCTTCTTTAAATTTCACATCTCTGCTAATAATTACTTTTTTTGAAATGGGGTTATACAACTTATAAGCCTTTGATTCTTCACTATAGCCAATAAAAATGTATTTCTCTCCTCTATCATTAAATTTTCTTCTTAATTTAGATGGTATAAGAGAATATGCAATACAACCAAAAATTCTAAAATGATGTACACTATGCTTCTTACCACTCCAAACTTGTTATGGAATTTGATTCCTGACACTCTTTGTTGGGCTTCTATTCAGAATATATACTGCACATGCTACTGCTTCTGCCCAATATTTATTTGACAAATATTTGGCCTTCAACAAGCTTCTAGCCATCTCCATGATTGTTCTATTCTTTCTTTCTGTTGTGGTGTGTACCTTGTAGTCAGTTTCCTTTTAATGCCATGATATCTGCAAAAATCTTGAAATTCATTAAACATATATTCACCTCCTCTATCTGATCTAAGTACTTTGATGTAAAGACCACTCTACTTTTCAACCATCGCCTTGAATTCTTTAAACTTTCCAAAGGCTTCAGACTTATTTTTGAGAAAATATATCCAAGTCTTTCTGCTAAAATCATCAATGAAACTTAAAAAATAAGAACTACCTCCAAATGATGGAATTTGCATTGGTCCACATAAATCACTATGGACTAGCTTCAATATTACCTTTGCTCTATATGAGGCTCCTACTGGAAAGCTCTCTCTATGCTGTTTTGTCAGAATACAACTTTCACATGAACTTCCTCGCTATTCTATTGGTGGTAATCTTTTCACCATATTTTTCTTTTGTAACAAATTCAAACCTCCAGAATGTAAATGTCCATACCTTAAGTGCCATAGCCATGATTGGTCTAGAAGCATGGTTTTGAAGTGGGCTTCCTCTTCTACTTAGATGCACTAAATTCAAAGAGAGAACATCCGATTCTTGGTCATCTCCACTTTTCCTATCAACCTATCATTTAGAGATTTGTCTAGTATTGTGCAAACATTATCCATAAAAGATACTATGTAACCTTTCTGTACTAACTGTCCAACACTCATAAGATTATGCTTTAGTCAAGGTACAAAATAAACATCAAGAACAAACCTTCTTTCACCATTTTTTGCCAAAACATTTATTACTCCTTTACCCATTACATCCACTTTGTTATCATTTCCTAATTTCACTTCAGATTTTATGAAATCATCAAGACTTGCAAAGAATTCTTTATTCCCTATCATATGGTTACTGCATCCAGTATCTAAGAACCAAATATCTCTAGCATTTTTTTGAGCAACATGACAAGTGAGAAATAAGCTTCCAAAATTAGAACTAGATTCATTTGTGTAATTAGCATTCTGCTTGTCCACATCTCCTTGTTTCTTTCTACATTCACTTGCATAATGTCCATATTTTTTGCAGTAATAACATTGAATGTTAGATTTATCAAACCTTTGTGCATTTTGCTAGAAGTGATTGTTGCCACGTCCTCTATTGTTGTAGTTTTGATTATTGTTTTCACCTTGATCTAGATTGTTCCTTCCAGTTTTGCCTCTGCCTCTTCCTCTGAAGTTTGACCTTCCTCTTCTTCTTTCTCTGCCAAATGATACCTAAGACTTGAAAGCATTCTCAAAAGAAGTATTGTTATTCCTATTCATTCTGGATTCATGTGTTAACAAAGAACCTATTAATTCATCTACTGATAACTGTTCCAAATCCTTGGTTTTCTAAATAGCTACAACTATTGCATCAAATTTATTGGGTAAACTCCTGAGTATTTTTTTTATGATCTTCTGATCTGTTATTGTTTCTCTATTAGATCTAATTTGATTCACAATATTCAATACTTGACCCATAAACTGGTCTATAGACTCTTAATCATTCATTTGCAAATTTTCAAAATTTCTCCTAAGAGATTGCAATTTATCTATTTTCACCTTTGTATTACCTTTATAGGTAGTCTCCAAGATTTTTCATGCCGACTTGGATCTCATTGCTGCTGCAACTCTAGAAAAAATAGATTCATCCATTGCCTGCTGGATTAGAAATAGAGCTTTTGCATCATTTTTCTTGTTCTCTTTAAGCTCTTCCTTTTGTGCTCGAGTTAATCCCTGATGGGCAGCCTCAACCTATGGTTCTACAAAGCCATTTTCTACCAAATCCCAAACATCTTGTGAGCAAAACAATGTTCTCATTTTAATTGCCCAAAAATCATAATTCTTACCATTAAAAATGGGAATCTGGAGCTGAGAAATGCTGTTTGTTGCCATGTCTCAAGACTTGTAAGATTTAGCTGTTGTTGTAGTATTTCTCCTCCCTGGATCTTGTTTCCAGCTATCTCTGCAAAAGAAAAAAATCTGAGTTTGTCTTATTCTCTCATGCATTTAGCTACTTTGTTCACAGACTGCTTGACCTCCTTCTGTTCAAGATCTGCGATTTGTTTTATCTATTGGTTGTTTGTTGGCAGTGCCCTGATGTTGGTGCCACGTCCTCTCTTTTAATGCACTTTTTGGCTGATACTATGAGCAATCTGTGGCAGCGATTGCTCTCCAACTGTATTAGCTTTTGTCTGTTGCGCCTTCCTATAACCTGCACTCTCATACCAGTTTGAAGGAAAAAAATAGAGCACAAATTTGTAGATAATAAAGAAAATAACAAAAATAAAAAGAGATGGACTCAAATTGCTACCGCAATCATGAAAAAAAAAGATTTCATTAATCTTCTTGATTCTGTATTTTAAAAACTGCGATCAGGATACATAAATAGAATGAAAACAAACAAAGAACTTGACTAAACTCATCTTTAACTGTTTGAATGAACTAATCTTTAACTACTATTGCATGCAGACTGAGCAAGGACTAAGACTAAAAGGTAAGCTAATTGTTTAACTGTAGGTGTGCATGCAGACTGAGGCGCTGAGACAGCATGCAGACTGCGTGCATGATGTGCATGAGGGAGGCGTTACTTGAAGTGGAAATTAACAACTGTTTCTAACAGGAGAAACCAACCTATTAAACCCTCCCTTCTCATTTTCACTGAAAGCAACAAAGAAAACACTTCAGATGTTGCAATGACAAATTTTAAATGGGATTTTTATGTGGCGTATTTCACATGAGAGTTAAAGGTGTTTTATAGTTTTTAATTTTTTTTCCTGATCTAGGGGAGCTTGACAACCTCAGCGTGACGCTTGGAGATCTGACTTCCACAGTGGATGAAGTGACTGCAGCTGTGGCAGCCATTGTTAGCCGAGTTGAGAGTGCCATTGTCAGTAGAGATTGCCAGCTTACGAGATGGATCAAAATTGCAATCAAGCATACATTAGTAGATTGTACATCTCTATGCACAGCAAACTGGTCCCATTCTTCTTGAAGATACAACAGACGAGAGGATATTTCATGGTTTATTGCAGACCTAAACCGCCACTGCAGTCTAGATTATTTCCTTCAGTGAGGAAGTGTTTCTCGCTTAAAGGTATTTGGCATCCTTCAAACCTCTTATTGCAGATGTGACATGAACTTATTTTTTAATGAGATGACATCCTTCAACTTTATTTAAATAGAATCTAGCTAAATAGTCATGACAGTGTCTAACAGTGAATTATAAAACATAAAATATAATTCAAAAAATAATTATTTATATATATATATATATATATATATATATGAATGAAACATTAGATAATATTCAGATAGATAGAATACATAGACAGAACTTTTGAAAAAAAAAGAAAACATGATATCTATATCTCCACCAAATGAGTTGTTGGATAGCTTTAGCCTCTTTTAAGGCTGTGCAACTATTCAATGTTGCTGGAATTCTCCCTGACAAAATGTTGTTGTCCGATACTAAATCGGTGATATGCTTGCAGTTGCCTACAGATTGTGGAATTTGTCCCCTAAGCTGATTATCAGGTACATCTAATTTCTCAAGTGAAATCAAACCGCCAATGATGTCAAGATTAATCGCAAAAAAATTATTACTGTAAATGTCAAATTGAATAAGATTTTTGAATTGACCAATGCTCTGGTATAGGCCCAATAAAATTGTTTGAAAACATATGCAAAATTTTTAAAGATTGGAGGTCTCCAATAACCTCTGAAATTGTTCCTGTCAAATTGTTCCTATCTAGATAAACAGTTTCTAGCTTGCTCAAATTAAATATTTCTTTAGGTATTATACCTGTTAACCTATTTATTCCTAAAGTCAATTCTGTCAACTCAGTGAGCTGTCCAAGGCCCTCAGGTATGGTACCTGTTAACCAATTTGTGCCTATGTCAAAATATAGAGAGCATACAAAACAAGAACTTAAACAAATAAACAAGAAATAATCCAATTGCTATAACAATTTCTTGAAAGAAAGATATTCTATTGATCTTCAATTTTTCTTGTTTACAATGATGCGCCCAAGCGTCTTTAAATAGATTTGAATCCATACAATAATTAGAAAAACAAACTCAAGACTAATTTTAGTCTTTACATGCAAACTAATTCTCTAACAAATTCTCTAACAGTTTAACTAACTGTTTGCTAACTAACTGATTGCTCAACTGTCAGTTTACTAACTGATTGCTTATAATTGCATGCATGAGGAGTGGAGAAATTAACTCCAGTTCAACTTGACTTTCTAACACTCCCCCTTAATTTCTACCACTTGCAATTTTAGCATTTACAATGCCTAAATTTTGTCTCAAATAATCAAAGGTCTCTTTTGGTAATGCCTTTGTAAATATATCTGCTAATTGATCTTTAGATCTGTAGAAGTCCAGATGGATTTATCCATTGTTCACTAATTCTCTGATAAAGTGAAATCTTGTATCAATGTGTTTGCTCCTCTTGTGAAACACATGATTTTTTGATAATGCAATTGCTGATTTGTTATCACAGAAAATTAGTGTTGAATCCTTCTATGCTTGTAATAAATCTTTCAATATTCTTCTCATCCATGTTGCTTGACATGCTACTGATGTGGCTGCTACATACTCTGCTTCAGCTGATGAAAGTGTCACTATAGGTTGCTTTTTGGATGCCCATGTGACCACACCTGTTCCTAAAAGAAAGACATATCCAAAAGTACTCTTCCTATCAATGCTACCTACAAAATCACTATTTGTAAAACCAATCAAACTAAAATCGTTAGTTGTGGAATATAAAATTCCATAATCTATAGTTCCTGCCACATATCTCAATATCTTTTTTCCAACTTGCCAATGTGAGTCTTTTAGTGACTCCATAAATCTTGAGATTAAACTAACCCCATAACTGGTATCTGGTCTAGTAGCTGTAAGATACATCAAACTACCAACTAGTCTTTTGAATGTTGTAGAATCAACATTAGACCCTTGGTCTTCTTTGCTAAGTTTAGTCCCTATAGCAACTGGTGTAGGTGTTGGTTTACAATTCAGCATCCTAAATCTCTTTAACACATCTTTTGCATATTTAGTTTGATAGATAAAAATTCATTTATCTAATTGTACAACTTATATTCTCAAAAAATACTTCATTAATCCCAAATCTGTCATTTCAAATTCTTTCTTCATTACTGATTTAAAAGTGTCTACAGACAAATTTTCAGTAAAAATCAAATCATCAACATATAAACACACAATCAAAATCTGAACTTTTTTGTTGATTTTTGTGGACAAAGTAGGGTCACTATCATTTCTGTTGAATCCATTGTTTATCATATAAGAATCAATCCTACTATACCATGCTCTTGGTGCTTGCTTAAGACCATAAAGAGCCTTCTTCAATTTGTAAACCTTTTCTTCATGTCCTTGTACTTCATAACCTATGGGTTGTTTCACATATACTTCTTCATCTAGAAAACCATTCAAAAAAGTGGATTTTACATCCATTTGATATACATACCAATTATTTTGAGCAGCTATTGATAATACCATTCTAACAGTATCCAATCTAGCAACTGGTGCAAATATTTCATTATAGTCAACTCCATGTTTTTGTGCAAAACTTTTTGCTACTAACCTTGCCTTGTGCTTTTCAACATTTCCATCTACATCAAATTTAGTCTTATAAACCTATTTGACTCCAATACAATCCTTACCTTTAGGTAAATTAGTTAGATCCCATGTCTGATTTCTTTCAATAGCATTCAACTCTTCATCCATTGCTTTTAGCCAATGTTCCTCATTAACTGCTTCTTCATAATACATAGGATCATGAATAAAAAGAGCAAAATTTGAAACCAAATCTAATTTCTCTTCTTCTTGATTATAAATCTCATTCAAATTTCTCATTTTTTAACCTTTAAATCTTGCTCTTAAAGTAGCAAGAGTTGGATCTGATTCATCACTTGTGAATTTGGAGTAGGGTGACATGCATGACTAGATGATTCACCTTGTTCAAACCTCCTAGTTGTTCTTACTGGAGTGCTTGTGCCTGCTTGTGGAGAGGATTGTCCACCTTGCAAATTTTGTTCTTCAGAAACTTCTTCATCCTATGGAATCGGTGCTCCAACTGTGATGGTGCTACCATCCCATGCTTCTGCTTCTTTAAATTCAACATCTCTGCTAATAATCACTTGCTTTGAAATTGAGTTATATAGCTTATAAGCTTTTGACTCTTCACTATAGCCAATAAAAATGCATTTCTCACCTCTATCATCAAGTTTCTTTCTCAATTTAGATGGTGTAAGAGAATATGCAACACAACTAATTTTTTTGAAATGATATACACTATATTTCTTACCACTCCACGCTTCTTGTGGTACTCGATCTCTGACACTCTTTGTTGGGCTTCTGTTTAGAATATATACTGCACTTGATACTGCTTCTGCCCAATATTCATTTGACAAGTGTTTAGCTTTCAACATGCTTCTTGCCATCTCCATAATTGTTCTATTCTTTCTTTTTGCTACACCATTCTGATGTGGTGTGTACCTTGTAGTCATTTGTCTTTTAATTCCATAATATCTGCAAAAATCTTGAAATTCATCAGACAAATATTCACCTTCTCTATCTGATCTGAGGATTTTGATATAACGGCCACTCTGCCTTTCAACCATTGCCTTGAATTCTTTAAACTTTTCAAAGGCTTCAGACTTATTTTTAAGAAAGTATATCCAAGTCTTTCTGCTAAAGTCATCAATGAAGGTTAGAAAATAAGTACTACCTCCAAATGATGGAGTTTGCATTGGTCCACATAAATTACTATAGACTAACTCCAATATTACCTTAGCTCTATATGACTCTCCTACTGGAAAGCTCTCTCTATGCTATTTTGCCAGAATACAGCTATCACATGGACTTCCTAGCTGTTCTATTGGTGGTAATCCCTTCACCATATTTTTTTTGTAACAAATTTAAACCTCCAAAATGTAAATGTCCATACCTTAAGTGCCATAGCCATGATTGGTCTAGCTGTATGGATTTGAAGTGTGCTTCCTCTTCTCCTTGGATGCACTGAATATGAAGAGGGAACATGCAATTCTTGGTCATCTCCACTTTTCCTATCAACCTTTCACTTGGATACTTGTCCAATATTGTGCAAACATTATTCATAAAAGATATTCTGTAACATTTTTGTACTAACTGACCAACACTTAAAAGATTATGTTTTAGTCTAAGTACAAAATAAACATCAGGTATAAACCTTCTTTCACCATTCTTGGCCAAAACATTTATGACACCTTTACCCATGACATCTACTGTGATATCATTTCCTAATTTCACTTCTGATCTTACAGAATCATCAAGACTAGCAAAAAAAATTTTATTTCTTGTCATATGATTACTGCATCCACTATCTAAGAACCAAATATCACTAGGTTTTTCTTGAGTAACATTACAAGTAAGAAATAAGCTTCCAGGATTAGAACTAGATTCACCTGTGTAATTAGCATTTTGCTTGTACACATATCCTTGTTTATTTCTGCAGTCATTTGCATAATGACCATATTTCTTGTAGTAATAACATTGAACATTAGATTTATCAAACCTCTGTGAACCTTGCTGGAAGTGGTTGTTGCTACGTCCTCTATTACTATAATTTTCTCTACTGCTATAGTTTTGATTACTATTTTCACCTTCATCTGGATTGTTCCTTCCATATCTGCGTCTGCGTCTTCCTCTGAAGTTTGACCTGGCTCTTCCTCTTCCTCTGCCAAAAGTTATCTGTGACTTGAAGGCATTCTCAAGAGAAGTATTATTCCTATTCATTCTAGATTCATGTGTTAACAAAGAAACCATTAATTCATCTACAGATAATTGTTCTAAATCCTTGGTTTTCTCAATAGCTACAACTATAGCATCAAATTTACTGGGTAAACATCTGAGTATCTTTTCTATGATCTTCTGATCCATGATAGATTCTTCATTAGATCTAATTTGATTCACTATATTCAAAACTTGACCCATAAATTGGTCTATTGAATCTGAATCATTCATTTGTAAATTTTCAAAGCTTCTTTTAAGAGATTGCAATTTAGCAATTTTTACCTTTGTATTACCTCTATAAGTAGTCTCCAAGATTTTCCATGCCTCTCTAGATCTTGTTGCTGCTGCAACTCTAGAAAATATAAATTCATCCAATCCCTGTTGGATGAGAAATATGGCTTTTGCATCCTTTTTCTTATTCTCTTTTAGCTCATCTTTTTGTGCTCGATTTAACGCCAGATGGGCTGCCTCATTCTGTGGTTCTACAAAACCACTTTCTACCAAATCTCATACATCTTGTGAGCAAAATAAAGTTTTCATCTTAATTGCCCAGAAATCATAGTTCTTACAATTGAAAACGAGAATTTGAGGCTGTGAAATACTGTTGTTCGCTGCCATTTCTCATGCTAAAATGACTTTTTGGTCGCTGTTTCTGACACACAGTCACCGACGATGGTTAAACTGCCGCTGTCGGTTAGTTGATATTGCCGACGTCGGGTATATTGCCGATGTCGGTTATATTGCCGATGTCGGTCTTAGAGTCGGCCGATGTCGGTTAAACTGTCGATGTCGGTCTCTGCGCTGCTTACTGGCAATTTCTGTGACCGACTGCATTGTTTTGCTTTCTTCTTGTCGCCTCCCTACTGGCTGCTTCCTAACCAGGGTCTTCTATCACAACCTGGGCTCTGATACCAATTTGTCAGAATATAGAGAGCATACAAAACAAGAACTTAAACAAATAAACAAGAAAAAATCCAATTGCTACAGCAATTTCTTGAAAGAAAGAGATTCTATTGATCTTCAATTTTCCTTGCTTACAATGATGCACCCAAGCGTCTTTAAATAGATTTGAATCCATACGATAATTATAAAAACAAACTCAAGACTAATTTTAGTATTTACATGCAAACTAACTCTCTAACAAATTCTCTAACAGTTTAACTAACTGTTTGCTAACTAACTGATTGCTAAACTGTCAGTTTACTAACTGATTGCTTACAATTGCATGCATGAGGAATGGAGAAATTAACTCCAGTTCAACTTGACTTTCTAACAGCGTAAACTTAAAATTTTCAAAGATTGAAGGTCTCCTATAGCCTTCGAAATTGTCCCTGTCAGATTGTTTCTATCCAGATAAAGAGTTTCTAGCTTGCTTATATTGTTTATTTCTTTAGGCACCATACCTGTTAACCTATTTGTCCCTAAATTCAAATATGTCAACTCAGTAAGCTGTCCAATATCCTTAGGTATGTTACCTGTAAACCGATTTGCACCGAGACTTAAATGCGTCAACTGGGTCATATTGAAGATAAATTCTGGAATTATCCCTTCAATACCATTAACAGGTAAGGAAAGGGTGGAGAGGGGAAGCTTGGAGATACTCATGGGCAGCGGTCCCTTAATTTGGTTTGCTGCTATATCAATCCAATCGAGATTGCTACAGTTTCCTATTTCTGCAGGAATGGGGCCTGTGAGATTGCGAGTGCCATACAATGATAATTGGAGAAGCTCTTTCAAAATTCTTAGTTCAGGTGGTATATTGCCAAACAGCCCATTAGCACCCAAAAACAATACCTCGAGTGAAGAACAATTACCCAGAGCTGGAGGGATTTCGCTCGTCAAATTGTTAGACTGCGGGTAAAGGTATTGTAAATTGTGAAGCTTGCCAAATTGACAGGGAATACTTCCTCGCAAGTTGTTGTGGCCGAATGCAATATACTGTAATTTAGAACAATTACCGAGAGTAGGGGGGATAGAACCAGTTAGCATGTTACCTTCGAAGAAAAGATTGGATAGGTTCTTTATCAAGCTCAAAACAGGGGGGATTGAACCGGTGAAATTGTTGTAGCCAATGACCAAATCAGAGAGAGACGTGCAGTTGCTCAGAGAATTTGGAATGCTTCTTCCCAGACCATTGTAGGAGTAGGACAGGCGGAGATGCTCTAACCTTCCCGGGCCACCAAATTCTGCAGGTATACTGCCCGTCAAGCTGTTATGTGAAAATCTAATCCACTGAAGCTGGGTGCAATTAGCAAGAGATCTGGGGATATAACCCATCAGTAGATTAGTGCTCAGATCAAGTATTTTCAATGCCTTGAAGTGACCAAGTTCAGATGGAATCCTTCCTGTGAAATTATTCCCAGAGAGGAAAAGTACGTAACAATGAGAGGCCTCCCACAGACGGAGAAATCGTACCTTCCAATCCTAAATGAGGGAGAACTATGGCCACCACTCTCCGAGTAGACTTTCTGCACCAAATACCATTCCACGAGCACACCTCCTCTGAATTGTTAGCAGTCCAGGTGGATAACGATTGCTTGGAGTCGAGTGTAATGGCATTTTTGAAAGACAGCAGAGCTTCAACGTCCCTCTTGTCGCCATTGTGGTGACCTGGCCATGCGGAATATCCATCCCTCAACACACGATTTTTCATAAGAGGAAAATTTCCTCGCATATGTTGGACACTGGAGTTAATTTTTCCACTCCTCATGCATGCAGCAGTTAACTATCAGTTAGTTAACAAACATTTATTTTGCATGTAAAAACTAAAATTAGTCTTCAGTTTGTTTTTTTCTAATTATTGTTTGCTTTCATATCTATTTAATAGACTCGTGGGCAGTATTGTAATTGAGCAAGATAAGCAAGATCAAGAAGATCTGCAAGATTCAAGAACATTAATAAAAATCTTGTTCCATGATTGTTGTAGCAATCTGAGTGTGTTTTATAATCTGTGTGTTTTATATTTTCTATTTTTATATGTTTTTGTTTTCTAACAACATACCAAAGCGATGTAAAACATTGTCCTCAATATAAGAATGAGATTACCAATGATTAATAATAGTGTGAAGCACAACATCTCTCTTAAAACACCTCCCTCCATTTTCCTTCCTCCCATTTTTTCTTTCTCACTTTAAGAGGGAACAAACCATTCCAAACCACTCTCAAATAAAAGGAAGAAGAAAAGAATCAAAGCAAAATTTGTTTAATGACATGGGCAAGATTTTGGCAAACCCTTTAGAGAGCATTCATTCCCTAAATGCATTTAATGACTTGGCAAGACTTTAACTAACTTGTAGAATTTGTATAGTTTGATGATTCACATATTTAAAGAAATAAATAATAATTTATTTAAATGTGTAAGTTATGTTAAAAGGGATGTAATTTTTTGTTTTGGTAAAGTGGGGTGTTATAAAACAAAAAAGAGTAAATCAGCAATCGTACTCACTAACCCTGTATCATCTTTTATGGCACAAAACATTAAATAAAAATAATTTGATATTTCTAATAAAGGTGATCACAGAAAACATGGTTATGTGTTTCTTCATACAACAATGAGTTATGTTGTGAGGAGAGATTTTGTTTCATAATGAACTTGAGAAATAGTGAAGTTATGGGGAAATTTGAAGTCATACAAAACATGAAAGCAATGACATATTTAAAAGTGAGTTGGGTGATAATGATAAGGATTAAGGACAAGATATTTCAGATGGACTTGAAGAAACTCGTGTAAATTAGCATGCAAGGTTCAGTGACATGTCACCTCTATGAATGTAATTTTTAGCTTCCACCAAACTATTTCAATTACCCAATACATGATTGAAACATATTTCATCTTGATGAAAACAGGGGTTAGATATCCAATGACTCCTCTAAAAATATACACAATGCACCACATGTCATTTTACTTGAGCTTAAAATTAATTAGATGAGATTTATAACTATTTTAACTATTTACATGAGCTTAAAATTAATTAGATGAAATTTATAACTATTTTAAGTATTTAAAACCTAATTAGATGACTCTAAAATTAATTAGACAAAAAATAAAAAAAAATTTCTTCAATGAAAGACTCCTATATATAGAATCGACCGATGTAGCATGCCATATGTAAAAAGGTACGGCTAAAAATATTTTCAAGTGTTTTTTATTCTTATTTCTAGTAACACTAAAAACAACCATTATATTCATAACAATATTGCTCACTTCTCTTTATTCGATAATTAGAGGAAAGGTAAAATTGCCAACAAGACCACAAGCGCTACCATTTTTTGTTAATCTATTGGACCTGGATTCAAATCCCCACTAGTCTCTACATACTCTCTGCAAGTACTATGGTGATATGATATATCTCAAATTAGACATCACCCCGACTGTTAAAGCATCCTTTGTGAATGTTGCAACTATCATAATGAAGAGTGTAAGTTACACCGAAAATGATGTAATTTTATGTTTTGGTAAAGTGAAAGAGTGTAAATTGGTTGTTGTACCTCATTCAAAAACCATGACTGTTGACCCCGTCTTACCTTTTGTGCACAAAGGGTTAAGCAAAAATACTCTTATATTTATGGTGGAGGTCAGTGTTTCTTCATCAACATGCCAATGAGTTGTGTGAGGAGGGGACATTCTATTTCATGATGAGCTTGAGCAATGGTAAAGTAGTGGGGAAGGCCAAGGTCATACAAAACATGAAAGAAGTGAAAGATTTCAAGGTGAGTTGGGCGGTGATGGGAGAGGTAATGACAATTTAGTTCAGGTGATATCTTACCCTAAAGGGCCCATATCAAACAACAAATTCATATTCAAGATAGCTAGTAGATTTACATGACCTGCACCCATTGGTAAGGGGTATGTAGCTTGCAGGGTGGTGGCATCTTTAATTGGTCATTTTATATTATTAAGGGTGGATGAGGACGTCATGAACGTTGATTTGATTGTGACATGGCTCCACATCTAATATGCAACTCAAATCAACACTACAATATCGATGATATGGGGACAAACCCTGTTTATATTTATATATAGTAATAATAAATATAATACATTATAATAGTATACAATATCTTATATATAATTATATTATCTATTTTTAATTTTATATATATATATATGTATATATATATATATATATATGTATATATATATATATATATGTATATATATTTATGTATATATGTATTTATATATATATATATATATATATATATATATATATATATATATGTATATGTATATATATATATATATATATGTATATATTTATGTATATATGTATTTATGTATATATATTGTATATGTATATATATATGTATATATATATATTTATGTATATATATATATATATATATATATATATATATATATATATATATATATATATATATGTATATGTATGTATATGTATATATATATATATATATATATATGTATATGTATATATATATATGTATGTATATATATATATATATATATATATATATATATATATATATATATATATATATATATCTGAGTCGTTGGTATTAACGTCTAATCATAGAAGGGAAGACAATGTAGAATGGTTCAAAATGACTTTTGATGATGTTTCATAGGGAAACCTTGGGGCATTGGATGTATGCTATATTATCAAGGATTGTTGTGGGTCCCTAATCAGAGTAGTGTCCCTCAAGTTGGTTGATGGTACTGATAACGAAGCTAAGGCCCAAGTGTTGGTTTTGGGTATTAAGTTGGCTTACAATGTGGACTGGACAAGTTGATCATTGAGGGGGATTCTATGGTCATGATTCAGGATCTTTGTAAGAAGGAACTATGCCCTGGTCAATCAAAAATATATTTGATCCAAAACTCGAAAGTTTTGATTGACAGATATTTCAAAAACACAAAAATAATATAGTAACAAGGAATTATCTGAGAAGAGATGTTTTATTACTCAAGATCGCAATACAACCATATGTTTATCTCTGAGAAGAGATGTCTGATTTCCATTTGGGGTTACATCTTCAGTTATACACATTTTGAAAGCAGGAGGAGGATGTGGAAGGTCACCAATATCGAGGGATATTAAGTGGTTATACTTCCATGATTTAAAGCAATACAAAATTTGAGGAATTAATATTTTTAGACTGCACTACTAAAATTAAAATTTGGGCACTTTCATTGGGTTTTCGGGGGTCAAAATCCATCTAGCAAAGCTCCATGCCATCTCACCGCGTTCTCCTTGTTCTTAACTTTCTAACGGTTAAAACAGTGAGTCAATTAGAGCTACGATGCAAAAGTTATGGCTTTCGAAAGTTCCATCATCAATTGGGGTAGAACCATCACCCGAATTGTCCCCTGAAATGTTGCTCGGATCAATATTGGAATGAATTTGGCCTTGGTTGGAGTCTTTCTCTTTTTGGAAAGCTCAGCATTGCTTCAAGGAAGCCAATTCATTTGTTGACTTTCTTACTAACGAAGGTATCTTGCAAATTGTTGATCTTATGATGGCTAATCTAGCAAGTGCATGGTCTAATTCTTTGTATCACCTTTGATTGATCTTAGTTAGTGGTGCTCTTGTCATTTTTTTGGTTAATCAAATAATTTTCTTTATATCATTATTTACCCCTATATTGTTTTTGCCCAGCTCTACAATTCGTTTTGGTGATAGTTGATTTTGTTGTCATCTCCCCCAAATAATGACAAATGTGTGTGAAGGTTACGACATGTTTAAATCATCCTTGGATTTTATTTTTGACATGACTAATTGTTTGGCTCATTCTTTTATGGCTTGCTAGCTCTCTTTGTTCCTAGTTAGCATGGACCTACCATTGATGGTGGTTGCTTTCAAACCAGTGCTCTGCATCATTGGTAAAAAGTGAGAGATGACCTTCTTGAGGGAGGTGACAGAGAACAGAGTGAAGCTAATTTTTTAGGTGCTGACGTCTTGAATTTTATAGTCAATTTTGACAATTTTGGGAGAGGCTTTTGTTAACTCCTACAGTAAGGTCAAGATAAAATCTTCCATAGTCTTAGTATTTGCATCCAATCTACTTTTGCTTCTCAAGGACAAGTAACGGGTCATCGATTTGGTAGATTTTTTAAAAAACTTATTCATAAAGTGGGTGCGACTGACATTGTTGCTACTTTTGAATTGGGAAATCATATTTCTCTACATTTTTCTAAAAGGGATAAAGTGGGATTGGTTCCTTTAGCAGTGTTCAGGGAGGTAGAATGAAGGTTTGTTATACTCTTCAACTTTCTAAAACAAGGTTCAGAGGCTTGGAAGGGCACTCTGTCTCAGGTCGAGCAATTCCTTTCGGCTCCTCCCCTGGAAGCAGTGAAAACTCCTATTCTAGATTTGGAGGCTCTTCTACATGCAAGGCATATTCCGGTTAAAATCATAGTAGTTAAATTCTTGTTTTGTGTAGCTAGTAGAACAATTGTGTTCTTCCCTAGCTAGGTGAAGGCCCCCCTAGGTCATGTTTTCAAGTTACTTTTGGTCCTATACAAGGCAATCTAGTTTTAGTTAGTTGTAGCACGAGCTTGGCTGGTGTTTTCATTCGTAATGGGAAGTGATTGGGTGGTGGTGAGTCCTCAACATCTTGTTAGGGCTTGTTTACAGGTCTGGGTCTAGATTCTAAGATTGCGGGTATGTTGGGTGTGGGTGACATTTGCGATGGCTCAGTTGGTTTACTAGGTAGCGATTGTGTAAATGTTGATTCTGACTTCCCATCTTGTTCTTGATGTTTAGGCCTTGTGTAGGGTTCATTATGTCATGCATTTAATCTTTTTGGTAATTTTTCCCTATTGTATTTTTCTATAAAGGTTTCAATGAAAGGTGTAACCTACATGTTAGTTCTTTTTGTTGTAATGTTTTGTCACTTTTTATTATAGAAACCATAGTTGCCCTGAGTTTTTAACTTTATTGTTGATGGTATACCTTTATCTATATATTTTTATTTTTATGGTTTTCTATATACAAAAGGATTCCTTTAATCCTCAATCTCATACACACGTATAATAAATTTTATATATTGATATAATATTATTTTTTTAGTATATTATTAATAATAAATTATATATAATTATATTTATATTTTATATATTAATATATCAAAATTATTATAATTTATAAATATATAATAATAATATTATTATATATAATTAATAGAATTATAATTATTCGTAATATATATAATTATATTTAAATATATTTTATATTATATCACTATAATATAACTTAACGACCAATGGAATGGTAAATCTTTTCCCTTATTTCTAAAGTCTATACATGAATAATATATATTAAACCTATTTAATTTTAAAATATATATTTGCCAAGATTTAGACGAAAAATTCTTAAGACTCTGCGTATATATATAAATATATTTTATATTATATCACTATAATATAACTTAATGACCAATGAAACGGTAAATCTTTTTCCTTATTTCTAAAGTCTATACATGAATAATATATATTAAACTTATTTAATTTTAAAATATATATTTACCAAAATTTAGACGAAAAATTCGCAAGGCTCTATGCGTGAAAACGCCTCCCTCACAATGATCAAAATCGCTTAAATGACATAATTAAAGTACGGATATATTTAATAAATGTCTAAACGAAAGGTTATTTTATTAAATACCTGTCAAATATTAGCGGCCGTAAACGAAGAAATTTAAACCATGTCCTAACAAATAAACAAACAATGGTGTAAGCAAAATACATCGCATAGGTTTATCATTTAATTATTGAAATGGGTGATCAATGGTGCAGTGTTAGGTGTTGAGGGGAGTTGGGAGTATAATTTAATCTATCTCTTCGTTATTATTAAGTAATTTTTATTTTTAATAATTATTATTTTAATTTTTAATTTAAATTTGAAATCATGTTTTAAAAGTAAGGTATGTATAATGATATATCGATATAAAAAGTATATGGTTATCCATATACATTGAAAATTTAATATTATAAATTTTAGTTTTCTTCCTTTAATCTAATAAAGATGTTTAGAGAGGTTCCTTTGTAATTTATATTTTTCTACAATGACGAGCATTGCAACTACTTTAGGCAAGATGTAGGTTAGAACGTTTCTATCAAGCAAGCTAAAACAAATATGTAATTATTTACATGCATTCGTATAGTTTTGAAATATATTACATTTTTTAAGTCTATTAAATCTTTTATTTTATTTTGGGTCTTTTTAATATTTCAAAATATTTATGTATTCTTTAAAAAAATCTATGTATTTATTATTAGGTATTATTTTAATGGATTCTAAGTTTGATAGGATGGATTTTGTCATTTTATAGATAAAATTCTATATGCATTTGTTTTTCATTTACTCAAAATTTTAAATAAAAGATATTATTTTGATTTAATAATTTTATTGTAAAAATTTTCTCCAAATAAAAAATATGTCATTTTCATTTAATTTTTATATTGTCAAGATTTTACATTCATTTGTAAAGATTTTTAAGGAGAAAAATATCTTTTTTGATTTAATTGTTTTAAGATTAATATTTTACTTAACTTTTAGGTAATCATTTTGAAAAAAAAATGTCATTTTTAAATATATTAATTTACAAAACTTATAGTTAATTCATATGGATGTTTTCTTATAATATTTATTCTTTGATTAATTTAGTGATTATGTACCATTCTCTATCATTTTCATTTGTTTGTTAGAATTTTTAAAGTTTTTTTTTTTCTTTATTAAGTGGATGGGTTGAAATTTTGAAGTATATTCACATATAAAATCCAAAACAATTGATTTTTTTAAATTCAAATTCCTTAATTAGTTTGGGGATGAAACCTCATTGTTATTTGTTGAGAGACATAAAAAATGTTTTGGTAGCTTTTTAAGTATATAATTTGTTTTTTATGAGCATCAACGATTATACTGATTTTGGGATAAAAGCTTGTATTTTTTATAATCTTTACAAAAATATTTTATAAAATGTACTTTTCCCCTTTTAAGACTTTTACAAAGGCATACAATAGATTTCAAGAATTTAAAAACTCTAATATCAAAATATAGCCTTTTAAGCAAGTTACTCTAATATCAAAATATAGCCTTTTAAGCAAAGCTATTAGGACTATAACATTGTAAGATAAACTTATATCATGTTTCAAAATTCCTTCCTTAAATTATAATAAAAAAAATAAAATTTAAGTATTTTATCAAACAATTAAGTTTTTTTTCAACCACCAAGTTCACACATATAGCCAAAAGATTCATGTATATTTTGAATGCTTTAAGCCTTATTCAAAAACCCCATATCAATTATGGAATCAAATTTTGGAGAGGATGCATTGTTTAGTCAATTGACTTTTTCAAAACACTGAAAATACTTTGTATAACAATAATTCAATTTATTTTCAGACATTTTAAAATGGTTATGTAATGATATCATGATCTTAAAAACTCAACAAAACATTTAGTTAAATTATTCCTAACATAAATGAAGGCAGAGGGTAACAATAATTCAATTTGTCCAGTGATATATGTTATAGTAATATATATAGATGTCTATGGATAATGGACAATAAACATGAATGCTAATTAGTTCTTGTTATAACTTTAATGCTTCTTATAAATTCTTCTGAAAGCAATATGCCTTTTAATTTTTCTACAAATTTAATAATTTCAAATATTTCATTTTGTGCATGCCAATAATTTGATTCATGTTTTTTAAATTTCTCGCTTAAAGACATTGATAATTGTTCTAATCAATTCTATTCAATTAGTAATATTTATTCATAATTTATATATAGAAGTGTTTGTTTTCAATAAATATGATCCATCAAAATAAAGAGCTAATATTAGATAATTATGGACTTCTCTTTTTATAATTCCCATAACCCTTTTTTTTTAAACTATAATCTTGAAATTCAACAAGAAACAATGAAGAATTATTTTCTTATTCTTACGATCAACAAACCAGCCTATTCAATGTTCTTCAAAAACTTTTGCAAGTTTTTCAATATGTTTGAAATGTTCTTCAAAGTCCTGTGAACAGATCTAAAAATAATCAATACAGTTTGTAATATATTCATAATGCGAAGAAAAGATTCTTACCATTCATTGTTGAAACTGTGAAGGAACCTGTAATAACGCAAATGGTAAAATAGGCCATTTGAATAGTCCACATGTGTTGAGAACCTTGTTTTATGAATATCTTCTTTAAAAAATTATCTAAACTTGAAATCATTTAATTCAAAGAAACATGAAAGAATATTAATAACATTAATCAAAAGCACAATATATATGATATAAACATTCATTTAAATTATATAAATTTTATATAATCAAATTATTGTAAATTGTATTATTTCTCAAAAAATACATCATTATGAATAAATATGACCATCATAAATTATATAAAACTTATTATGACGTATAAAAATTATTATACTTTTCACAGCCAAAAAACATTTTTTACAAGTTAACAAATAAAAAATGACAAATCAATCAATTACATTTCTCTTTCTTTAATCCCAATAAAAAATTTGGTAAACTAAATGATTAATTGAATTATAAAGCATTAACTATTCAATTTAATTCATTTAAATAAATAAATAATATTATATTAGATTCAAATTTCAAAAAATATTATAGATATGTAAAGTAATTCTTTGAACTAAAAAATAGATAAAATATGTGATAAAAGATTCATTTGAAATCAAATCAATATATCCTATTAAAATATGGAATCAAATGTATTTAACATTGATACATTTAACAATTTAATTTTAAAGGTCAGATCTTCTTGTTAGACAACTTCAAAAAACCTTGTTTTAGTGTGTAGTTCACTATCCAATTTGGGATGTATTAATAAAATTTTATCTTGAAAATAATTATATCAACACACATCGACTCGATAAAGATGCACACATCCAAATATTAAATTAAATAAATAATATTATACATTTATTTACATTGATCAATCAATTACATTTCTCTTTCTTTAATCCCAATAAAAAATTTGGTAAACTAAATTATTAATTGAATTATAAAGCATTAACTATTCAATTTAATTCATTTAAATAAATAAATAATATTATATTATATTCAAATTTCAAAAAATATTATAGATATGTAAAGTAATTCTTTGAACTAAAAAATAGATAAAATATGTAATAAAAGATTCATTTGAAATCAAATCAATATATCCTATTAAAATATGGAATCAAATGTATTTAACATTTAACAATTTAATTTTAAAGGTTAGATCTTCTTGTTAGACAACTTCAAAAAACATTGTTTTAGTGTGTAGTTCACTATCCAATTTGAGATGTATTAATAAAATTTTATTTTGAAAATAATTATATCAACACACATCGATTCGATAAAGATGCACATATCCAAATCTTAAATTAAATAAATAATATTATACATTTATTTACATTGATCATACTTGAGTTTTTTAAAACTTTAAAAAAAAAAAAAAAAACTTTACAATTCAAAAAAACAATTATGTATATTTAATTACATAATAATATCAACATTATTATTATCGACATAAATAAAAAAATACTGCAAAAAGACTTTTAAAAAAGAGCTTTACCTAAATTTTTAAAATTGTATCGATTTTTTTGAAAATGCATGCCAACATATACACAACCAAGTATTTATATTCTTTTCCTCCAAACATCTTATGCTTATTGTGATTAAGGACAAGGTTTTTATAAAATAAACACTCTATAAAAGTATTGTTTAGCTATTATCTTTCAAATCATTTTTTTTTAAAAATAACAGAATAATTAAATTAAAAATATATATATTAATAAAGGTTTATTAATAACAAGCGAACGATTCCATGCCATTAAAACAAAATAATATTGATTTAATATATAAATTTGTCCATAAATAATTATTCTTAAAAAAATATCATACTATTTTCTCATTATGAATATGGGTCATTAAATGTAATTCAAAATATTGATTTATAATTTTTTTTAATATAATTTAATTAATTAATTTTATTATTTACTTCATAGTTTATGAAAAATATATATATAATTAGGCTCACAAATAATTTTGGTAAGAAGTTAAAAAAAAACATCATCGATCTCATTAAAAGAGCACATTCCAAGCATTATTACATGACTAGTTAATATAAATTTCAAAATTGCTCCTTATCTTGAAGTAATGATAAATAATGTTTCGTTTAAATAGGAGAGTTGCCTTCCTAGAATTTTATTTTTGCCCCTAAAGAATGTTATTTTATTTATTTGTGCGCATTTTTCTATGTCATAGTTTTTCTCAAACTCTTCAATTTTCCACTTAAAGGATGTGTGTATATATATCATTTTTTAAGATATATAGATATTGACATCTATGTGCTTATATATATGGTTTTCTAAGATACATAGATATTAATATATGGTTTTCTAAGATATATAGATATTGACATCTATGCATATGATACATAGATATCGATATATAGTTTTCTAAGATATATAGATATTGACATCTATGCATATGTGTGTGTGCTCTCACACTTACACACATTGACATCTTTGCATTTAAGTAGGTGATTAAAAAAATTGAGCACATATACATCTAAATTATCATCCTCACCAATCAGATTACAATTTTTCTGACAATCAATTTTATATTATGTATGAATATTAAGGAAAAACATGATGTTATCAATGATACATGTATATTTTAATGTTAAATGAAAACTTGAGAAAGTGGTTTTAGAAAAATATGGAATTGTTTTTTCAAATCAAAAATATAAACCTTAACCCTTGAAAGATAAATTAGTTGCATGAACTGAAACATATTAGATATTAGACAAACATATTAGATATTAGACTATCATATTTATTGGTAGCTTTAGACATTCAATAACATAAAAAAATCAATAATTTATTAAAATTTATAATAAGTTTGATATAATATTTCATCTCAACTTCATTGCATTTTTTATAATCAAACTATTACATATTATATTATATTTCAACAAAAATATATGACTATACATTGATTTAGCCATCACAACTTAATTGTAATTCAAAACATAATAATTAAATATTTAAAATAAATTATTAAATGTAATTGATGGAAAAATATGTAATTAAATTAAAAAATATTATTAGAAGATACCAAATAAAAAACTTAAAGCTAAATCAAACCAAAAAAAATCAATTGAATATTGATAATGTTCAATTCTGACAAAGTTCATTTTGTTGTATGAATTGAAACACATTAAATATTATATTATCATATTTAATAGAAACTATAAATGTTTGATAATATAATGAACCTAACAATTAATTAAAATTAAAAATATGCTTGACATAACAATTCATATAAACTTCATTGCATTATATATAGCCAAAGTATTGCATATTATATTATATCTCAAAGCAAATACATAGCTATACATTAATTTTTCCATCTCCGAATAATTGTAATTCAATTGATAGACAAAATATCTAATATAATATTAAATTCAAATGTAGAAAATATTAGATCTATTCAGAATATTTATTTGAAATTAAAAATAGAAAGAATATGTAATAAAAACTTAATTTAAAATCAAACCAATATATCATACTCAACAAATTGAATCAAATGTTTTGGCATTAATAATAATAAAATAATTAATATTTTTAAAATTAAATATAAAAATAATTTTGTAAACACCGTAACTCTATTACCTTAATTCTATTGTAAATACATCCTAATTAATTCACATTAACATCACCACATTAAATAATTAAATACAATATGTCAATTAATTAACCTCATTATTACCCCATTATTCCCACTAATTACACCTCATGAATAATTAGCTAATTAATCATTATTAATTAGTTAATTAATTCTTCACTAATTCCATGCACCCATAATAAATAAATAAATAAAAATACTTATTATAATCAACCATCAAACTCCTTTCACTCAGTCAATCCTTGATTAGAATAGAAACTCAATCCACTCATCAATCCATGCAATCAATTAACTCCTTGATTGATGCTTACATATACAAAAAAACAAATAAATCAAATAATTCAACAATCAATTAAAACAATTTTAAAGGAAATCGAAGCATGCAAGCTTTATATTAGTTGAGTTAATTTCATTCACGTAAACTTAGAGTTTTCAAATTTGATCAAGTTAATCTCAGCCATTCATCCTCTCATCTAAAAATATATAAATTCACCCTTCATCCTTCCCTTTCGCATAGATGAATTTTTTTATAAATATTTATCATATGTGCAATCAAGCAATCATTCTTCATAAGTGTATGCTGTTGAAATCTTTCACAAATTCTTGAGCAATCACAATCTATTTATCGCATGAAAAAATCCACATCAACAAAGGAGATCTTGGCTTGGTAGGTGAAGGTAACTGTTTTTCTCTTTTATTCTCTCAATCTAAGGTTATGTTTTTGCTTTAGATTAAGAACTAGCTTAGTTTTAGTTTGTTTCTTTCCTATTCTCTAGATTTTAAAATATACATGTATGGCATGATTGGTGGGACTAATCCACAATTGTCTGATCATATTTCTCATTTTTTGAATTTTAGCATTTATGTTCCATGCTCTAGCATTCCTGTTCTTAGGAACGGTGTTTCTGTATCACATTTTGGAATTTGTGTTATGTGCAGGTGTCAGACATGCTTTAACATTTATACTTTAAACATTGGCATTTTTTATTTCTAGTTTTGAGTTTCTGATATCAAGTTTAACATTTCTATATAACAGTTCAACATTTCCATGTTCTGTGTAGGTTTCAGTCAAGCATTGGCTTATGTCCTATTCATTGGTAATTTTGTCCTTATATTTTGGAGTTGTGCACTAATCTTTAGCGTTTATATCATGTTTTGTAGAGGTTCTAGTCTTTGGCATTTTTGTACTACCTAATGGAATTTTGGTACTGATCAATAGAGTTTATGTACTGATTAATAAAATTTCTATGCTGAACAATAATTTTTTTGTCTAGTCTTTAACATTTATGAACATTAAAATTTATGTACCGGTAGTTGACATTTCTACACTAATTTTTGGTGTTTATGTTATGTAGTTTAACATCTCTATCATTAGCATTTATGTTCAGATTATTGACATTTTTGTTTTGATTATTAGCATTTTTTATCTAAATTTTAGTATTTTTGTTTTGAGTTTTCTAAATTGTAGGAAACGTGTGAGGAAGATATAAACACCAAAACTGCTAACTTATGTTATGCAACTATGTTAGACAAAGACATAAAATTAGATAAACTTAAACAAATAAATCATAAATTAATAAGTATTTTTTATATTATTATTCTATGTGTTTATGACTTAACCACGTATGCTCTTCTCTTGTGCCATAAGGCGATCTTGAGAATCTAAAATGGTTTAGTCACTCGTGTCTCCCTAGGCCTAATATATGTATGCTTTTTCCTCGTGTCATAAGGTGATTTTTTAAATTTACAATGGTGTGGACATTTTATTTTTTATTTTTTGAGGATTTAGACACTTGGATTTCATCATCAAGCACTAGCCAAATTCTATGTTCTGACATATTATAAATATTCCTTGGAGTTGGTGTCTTCAATGGCTAACCTAATTAACCATTAGGTGAAGTGAGGTGGATTTGAACACCAATATCCAAACATTAAACAAGACCTTTGTAACACATATTTGGGCCTCACGTACCACAAGTTATAATTATGACTCCCTTAGTAAGCTTGTGTAAATCTATCCTAGGAGCCATCTAGTCATAATCATGTAGTGATGCTAGGAAAAAAACATTTCTTAAGAATGCCCACTCTTACCCTCTAAGTATCTTTATGGGCCACTATATGGTTGTAATCCCACTTGATTAGCATATGATTGTTATTGTGTGTGTGTTCATTTTCCTCCTTGAGAAAAATTAGCTTAAAATAAAATAATTCTAAAAGTGTATCATCGCCATTGGGATCTACCTAGAAATATGTATTTTTTTAAAATTTAAATACATATAGTATAAATAGATCACACCACGAGAATATAACCAATATTCATATAAAATAATTTAAGAGAGATAACTGTAAATGAATTATACCACATCAGATATCTCTAATCACCATCATCATAAGAAATGCATCATAATAAAAATATAGAAAGTAATTTCAATAAACCAACCATGGCTGATACATGCCTACAACCACTACTGTCAATGTACATTAAATAAATAATTACAACTATTGATAATAATGTTTTAGTAATAATTAAAATACAATAAAAGTTACATATATAAGATACATGGCTCCTTGGAGCATAGTTTTTAAACTCTAGTAATTGTGGCAATCTCAAGTGTCATCTCAAAAATAGTACTGTTGTGGGGAGGGAGAGCATAATTCAAACATTTTTTCACACCAACTATGGACGAACGATCCTTCATACTAATCCCATCAAGGAATATCCCTCCCTTCAAGGATGAGTAAATAGTGATGGCATGAGAATCTAGAGAGACAAGCTAGTACTCGTATGGTGTATGATTTTATTACAAGATATGATGTACTATTTAAAACCTATTCTATTATAAGATATCACACAAACATGTAAATCATATTCATGAAATGAAAATGTCTCACTAAACATTATTTTGGTTAATTTTTTCAAGAATAATAAATAATAATTATCTATATATCAGTCCAAATCTATACACACCACTTGATCGGATTGCTTTCATTTAGTATTGTGATACTAGTAAGCCAATTAAATTTGTCTCACTCCTTACTCAGTATCAACAATGCAAGATTAGTTAACATAATATAACCAAAATATTCATGTAATTTACATCCTACTATCAATCATTTCACATAACATACTAAGAATAGGATTAATCAATAAACATATATTTATTCTATCAAACGTATGAATGAATCTCACATTATTATCTATCCCATATTAGAAATAATGACTACATTTTATACCACCGGGGTAAAATACACTTTTAACTATAGATTATAACTACCATAATTAGTTTCTAATAAACTACACCCTATGATAACCTATATTATCATAGTCTAGTATTTTTAATCATAATTACTAAACACCACAATCAATCCTATTAAGTAGTCACAAATCCATGGAAATATAAGCTTCTATATAAGCAACTAGATATAACAAAATAAGTCTCAATATGCATGAAATATAGAACACTCCATTCTAGCATTTGTTATACTCTCATGGGTTGTATGCACGCATCCACAAGGTTCTATTATACAAAATATAGTTTTAAACCACCAATGGAACTATAGTTAGAAGAAGACACCCCTACATTCAAGTATAATCTAATAGGCATAAGTATACCTATGTTATTTTAAAGCATAACATTAATAATTTATTATTATGCAGCTTATTATAATGTTACATCCACACCACGTGTTTTGATTCACAAGATATATATAATAAGCAAACTCATGCATATCATAATGAAGACTACATTGAGTTCTTTATCCTTCACATCCCTCATTAAAAAATTATAGGAAATCTTGATATACTAACAACATATATACAACTATAGTTATTAATATTCCCAAGTAAGGTTTTCATGAGGTTTTTCAAATAGTTATAATACTGAATAGATTGATTATCATTTATAAGTCTAAACAATTATCTTTAGTCAATTTTGAGGTTTATATATATTTTTTCTTTATCAAATCATCATTTAATTATGACTATCGACTAGGTATATTCTCTTCAGTCTTGCTACAAGATCAATTCTGTCTCGACTCTTATTACAAAACTCTATTCAAATTTATATATAATTATGTTAAAAGTTCATTCATATAGATCTGCATATATAAGAACTCACAACTTATTGTTATTTACTAAATTAATCATTGTTAGGATTAAATAAACAATGCAAGAGTTAATCAACCCATTTAATGCAAAATCATGATTTTAATCTTCTAAAAGCTTTTCCCTGATTAGTATTATATACTAACTACCCTACTTATATAGTCTTTTAACATATAAATAATCCCCTTTGTATAAGCTCATAGAAATTAAGGAGCTAAGGATTCAATATTCTTTTTTTTTAAATCCAAGAAGTCATTGCTAAATCGTTCCAACAATATATTTCCCAAAAAAAGACATATAGTCACTAAATAAGGGCGATGACTCAGCCATAAGTTTGTAATTTAGAAATTATTTACATAAACATTATGAACCTCACCATTCTAAATACCAATACTTATAAAACCTTACCTTTAAAAGACTTCTCAATAAGCTTTAAAAATATAAATCATTTATTTCTATAAGTTGTATATATACAACCACGACTTCATCTATGGATCCAATTATAATTATTATATGCATCGAACAAAATATTACAGTAATGCAATTTAACTGGTAACAATATAGGAAACTATAGAATGGGGTTAAAACACATACATAAATCCCACTTGGTGGTCAAGTCCATCAAAAAATTTTAAAAAAAGGGTTTCGAACAAACCCCCTTTGTTCTAACCCCCAAATGTACTTTTTGAATGGATTTATAACAAAGGGGGTTAGAACGAAGGGGGTTCGAATGAAAGGGGTTCAAACAAAGGGTTTCAAATGTTTACTTTATGAATTTAATTAATTTAAATAAATTGGCTAATGAAATGATTTATTTTGAGGGGGTTAGAACAAAGGGGGTTCATTCAAACCTCCTTTTTTCTAACCCCATTCGTTCTAACCCCGTGTGGCATCAAATCCTCACCCATTCAAGTGGAAAGCTACTATTGACTTAAAATTTCCACTTTGGATGCCACGTATTAGGATGAAAAAATAGAATAAAAACATGTGGCTCTATATATAAATAGGTTTTTTTATGAGCTTTCTAATGATATGATTTTTTATAAATTTTAATAATATTTAATATTTATTTTCATTTATTTAGTAAATATACTTATTTATAAAATGAAGTACCATATGTTTGAGGCATTGGGGAAAATAAGAGACTATGGCCAGTTTTTTTTGAAAAATATCACTGCACTCAACTTTAACGTCCTTGTTCCATTGGCAAAAAAATAGTATATTTCAACATAGATATAAAAAATATCATGAGGAGAAGTCATAAGCATTGATATTCCCTACCTTGGTCATTAAAAAATTAATAAAAAAATATTTTTTTATCAAAAAATTATAAAAACATAATATTTCCCTACATCCATGTTTCTAAGATCTCTTTGCAAGAAATATTGTTAAAATATTATGTTTTGAGAAACTTATGAGGATAAATCAAGTACTTAATAAAAAAAATTATACACGAAACATATACACTGTGTATTTAGGTATTAAAAAAACTATTTTTTATTTTTTCAAAAAAATAATAAATGTATTCTACATTTAAAATTTAATATTTCATTACTTTATACCATTTTCACATTTTATATGGTTACATAACTATTATCTATACAAAATGTTCATTTTTCAATTTCTGTTACCCCCTTTATACTAAAAAGTAGGACTTGGTATTATGCTTCAACCTGATGATGCCATTTAACAATATTGCAGTGAACAAACTATTGCAGTGACCATAGGTAACTCAGTTTCTATAAAATTAACAATACCTCTACTACTTTTCCAGATCATGATCTGCTAATGGGATGCCTCTCAGAAGTAAACCATTATTTTATTTTAATGTTGTTGAAAATGGCAATGGGAATATAAGTTAATCTGATGATGAAATGGTAAATCGATATACCAATGCATAATTATTCACATGTCAATTTACAGATTGATGCCACTACAATATATAAATATATAATTTATTCAAACTGGTTATATGGTATTCAGATATATAATAGACAAATATATTTCATGTTATACAAGTATGTCTATTTGGTTTGGTTGTATACATATATGATAATAGTTTCTAAATATTGTTGGTTTACAGACATACCAATCGATATATGTGTGTGTGTGTGTGTGTGTGTGTGTTATATTTAGGTGAATATACAATCCATGTAGTTTGATTTATTAATTCCTCTTTGTATATATAAATATTTTATATTTATTTTGTTTACAAAACTATTAAATATAAGTAGATTGGATGTAGGTCGATGCTTAAGTATTGCTGGTAGAATTCTAGTATTTACTCAGTTTTACTTCGATGCCTAGATTAATATTCTTTGCCAACTTTAATTCCATAATAAATAGTTATTACCCATAAAAATTTAAAGGTTTTGGCATAAGCAAAAGCGCCTACTTGGCAGTCTGTATAATTTTCCTCTATTGTTTGTCCTTGATTCTTTTCCCTCTCTTCCAAATGCTTCTTCTCTTTTGTGTTATGCCCTCCTTCTGCTCCCTCCAATCTCTCCCCCTACTCTTTTCCTTGTCTATATTAGGATGGAAAAGGGTGTAGTCTTTTCTTTGTTTTTCAGATTTTTGCTCCTTTTTTATTTTTTATTTGTTATTATTTAATGTATTTCTTTATTTTAGTTTTTCTTAATTTTAAACCATTCCCTTTTTATTTATTTATTTATTATTTTTTGATTTTCTTATTCTTTATACATTTTTTTCCTCTCAAATGAAAATTTCCAAATTTTATTTATTTTAACATGAATTATAAAAAAAATAGTAGATTCACTAATTTAATTAGCATCTCCTAATACCATAACAACTTAATTATAAATTCATAAATCGATAATTCATATTTAATCTAATTACGCTAATCACATAAAATGAGTTCCAAAAACCATTTAAAATATAATAGCAATTCATGAGCAACAACTATCTAATGCAAGAAGAAATAAACACACTGTGTTAACCATTTTATTATGCATTCTAACATGTGTTAGCTACTATGATGTGTGTAGAGTTCTAGTTGGTTTCTCTATCATCCTCTAACATCTCGATCTACGTCACCCTTTTTGATGATGCTCTCCCTCCTTAATGTTCTGCGGGATGAGTTCTCCTGCATTAACATCATAATAAGTAGGTAGCTAGACCATATCAATATGATTTACATACATCATAAAATATAACTGAAATAACAAATTAATATGTTCATAATGTAAACATACACACTACAACTAACTCATAACAATGTAAACATGTAACTTAAGTAATATCTTACTGTGCCATAAAAATATATATCAAAAAATTTAGTCAAAAATAGCCAAATCAAATGTATCAACCATAAATAGCCATAGATAATCAAATAGTTTACTTAGTGAAGAATTAATATGTAATAAAAATTAAACCCTAATAACATCATTGACACTTTAAATAAGATATTAAGCTAGACTAAATCAAAATCCTAACATGGAAAACTATTTTAGTCAAATTTCATTCCAATTTTATGGACCTTTTAATCAATACATACTTTAATCTTAGGACTTAACTTTATGTAAATCTTATGTTGTTAAAGGGTTGACTATGATGCTAATTTGGAATGAAACTGGAAATGATTGACTTAATTGAACTTTCCCAAAATAGTAAATGAGAAGATAAAGAGTACTTATCTAAAAATTAACAAGCTTTTTGATGGATCAAAAAATTGAAACAAGTTGGAGAGATAGGTAGACACCTTTCATTTTTTGACTATTATTGAAACCTAGTCTTCAACAGTAGTGCGAATATTAGGACAGTAATGCCATGTAGTGTTAGTGTCCAATTATGGTGTTAGTGTCCCTCTTGTAGGAACTGTATGAAACTTTCAGGAAAGCTACAAGAGGCTATGGAGGTCTTATAGGTGGTTATGTGTCATTCAGGGGATCACTTGTGTCACTATTTTAGTTGAATCTCTTCCAAAACCTTAATGAATACCTGCACTCATGAAATAATAACTAGATCAAATACAAAATAAATGGAAAAATACTAGGTTGTGGGATGTTATAATCATGCAAAACAGAACCCATGGTGTCATGGATGCTACCTACATTAACCCCAATGTTAGAGTCTTATATCACATGTAGTTATCTCTTAGGGAACATACATAAGTAACTTACAAGGTATACTAGAATTACTTTTGTGTAGGTCCTTCTTTGATCAAGCATACAATGTATAGATGTGATGACTAAGTAGTACTAGAGTTTTGAGTTATACTATTAATTGATTTTTATGTCATTATGTGCCAAAAGAGTAAGTGCTTCCTATAAAATGTCTTATGAGGCTCTTTATATAGAAATAAATTTGATTTGAATATTAGACCTTGTTTGTTGATAGACAAGTTATGAAAGAGGGATAAAAAACTTAAGAGAAGGATCAAGAAAGGGTTAAGACTCAAATATAGGAGAGAATTTCCATCAGACACTAGAGCCATAATTGGATACTAGCACCATGCGGTGCTAATGTCTTAAAAATAGTGCTAGTGTCTTAAAACTTAAATTAGAGCTAAAACCAAGCAAGATAGGCTAAGGGCCCCTATGACTGAAAGAAGGTGATTTAGGAGCACCAAGGGTGCTACAAATAGGGCAAATAAGAAATAAGAAAGATAAAAAGACTCAAAATGACCATGTGATCAAGGACAATATTCAATACTAAGACCTTCATGTGAAAGATAAATAAAACACATAGTACTTTTGGTTGCTTGACCGAACTTGGGTGTTTATATTTCCCCCCCTTTTATTCTAGTAATGTAATGAAATAAAATTACTAGAGTAAAATAAAAAGATAAATACGTACCCATACTTACCTATGTGAATGTATTCTGGACTTGGCCCACTTCTTGGCCAAAGAAGTGGACAGGAGCTAGAGTGCAATATATGAAGAGGAACTCCATGGTGTGGACGTCATTTTTACTGAATTTGAATGGTGCACTAAATTTTGAAGGATAAAAATCTCTATTTTTCCCCCCACCCTAATATTTGTATTAAATCTGAGTATGTAAATTGATTGTGTGGAGAAATAAGGCTCACTTGCCCCCACTTTGATATCTGGACTGAATGTGAGTATGTAAATTGGGTCTAGTGGAATGCTATAGATCAACCACTACAGACGGTCTTGTGGCCCAAATTGGTGAACACCTAGTGATAATAGTGGTGACGATATTGAATGTAACCTGATAATATAAAAATGGAGATCAAGGATGTGTTTTTTGCATCATGCCCCCCAATCCTAATATTTAAATAAATTAACTGTGTATCTGAATATCTACAAAAAATGGTATATCTTAGTCAAAACTATATATCTACATAATTGTATCTATTTAGACTATATATATAAATATTTGTATCTGACTATCTATATATCTATGTAGACATGTGTGTCTAAATATATGTATTTGAGTAGACTATATATCTACATAACTGTATCCAGGTAGAATGTATGTCTAAATAGTTGTATCTGATTATCTGTATATCTGTGTAGCCCTGTGTCTGAATATATGTATCTGAGTAGACCTATTTATCTAAATATCTATTTATACCTATATATCTATGTGAATATGTAAATATAAATACATGTATATCTGAGAACCTATGAATATGAATATCCAAATGAACAAGTGCATCTACATAGACCTGTGTGTATAAACCTTTGTATGAAGTAATGTGTGTATGTTCACCCCTTTTTGTGAGAGAGACAAGACTATGGAGAGGGTGTCTAACTAAAGGTGGTAATGATCAACTCTATTGGTATTATGAGAAGAATCTCCTACAACAGATTACCTCCTACAACATATTTAATCGAAATATGCAAAAATAAAATAACTCTTATGAATAACAGAAACACAGAAAGCTGATATTGATCACAGGCCACTTCGAGGGGGAAACCTCCTTTGAGCGAGCTCAATACAATAAATTTGTGGATGCCTTCATTGGGCCTCAACACTTATATACTAACTCTATTCTAACAATTACTACTTCCCTTGTATGTGGGATAATTAAAATATGCTCTAAGGGATGACTTACAAAGCATATACGTCCATAGCAATTATTACACTAATACTGCAAAGAGAAGGGTAAGGCATGCATTCCTAACATCCCCTCCCCCTTAGAAAAAGCTTTTCCCTCAAAGCTGCAAATGTGGGAATTGTTGTTGAATCTAGAAGAGTGGTTCCCATGTTGCATCTTCTGGTTGCATGTCATGCCATTGGATTAAGACCTCTATGATGGAGCGGGATCGAAGTTGGCAGGGGCACCTATCCAAGATTGCTTCTGGCTCGAGAAGGATGGAGCCTTCATTATCAAGTGCTGGTAAAACTGTCTGCACTCAGATGTTGGATCCAAGAACTTGCTTCAAACAAGAGACATGAAAGACGGGATGAACTTGGGAAGGTGGAAAATCTAACTTGTAAGTAACTAACCCAATCTTCTGGAGAACCTTATAAAACTTTGGAGTAATATTTTGGCACCCTTTTAGTTTTAGTGATGATTGCCTGTATGGCTGCAGATAAAGAAAGACCATATCACCAAGTTGAAAGGTACACTTAGAGTGGTGATGATCATCCTGTTGCTTCATTTAGTTCTGTGCCATGTGGAGATCGTCCCACAAGGTGTAGAGAATTTGATCTTGGTTTTGGAGAGTAGTGTCAACTACCTAAACTGGTGAGCTACCAGGATTATATGGAAGTAGTGGTGGCAGTGCTTGACCATAAACTGCTTCATAGGGAGTCATTTTGGTGGAAGTGTGGTATGAGGTATTGTACCACCATTTAGCTAGGGTAAGCCACTTGGCCCATTGATGTTGTTGTTTTGAAGCAAATCAATGAAGGAAGGTCTCCAAGCATTTGTTGACTATTTCTATCTGGCCATCTGTTTGTGGGTGGTACCCAGAGCTCATTCTCAACTGTGTGTTTGTACGATGAAATAGTTCCATCTAAAAATGGCTGGTGAAAGTGGCATCACGATCTAAGACAATTGAAGAAGGAATTCCATGAAGATGGAAGATCTTATCCAAGAAAACCTGTGTGATTATGGAGGTTGTGTATGGGTGGCCGAGTGCACAAAAATGACTATATCTGGAGAGGCAGTCGACTACGACTAGGATCACTGTCTTTCCCCCAGATTTAGGGAGGCCCTCAATGAAATCCATGGAAATATTTGTCCAAATCCTAGTAGGAATGGGCAAAGGCTCGAGTAAACTGGGAGTCAATGTGGTTTCACCTTTGTTTCATTGGCAGGTATCACATTCGGCCACCATCTATTTAATTTCAGCTTTCATGCCTTTCCAAAAGAAGTGTCGACATGCCCGCTCATAAGTTTTGAGAAATCTTGAGTGCCCTGCTGAGGGGGAAGCATGGATTTCATAGAAGATGGCCTGATGTAGGTCTGGACTTTGGGAAAGCACCAGATGACCCTTGTATCATAGAGAAGCACCATCCTATGAATAATGCGGTACTGTAGAGGGGTTAGTGGCCAATTGATGAATGAGGTGGCATAAGGAGGGATCATTTGCATACCCTTGTTGGATAGTTTCCAGCCATTTTAGAATGGGCATATAGATGGTAGAGAGGTAAGGCTGGTCCTTGAAGGTTCTTGAGAGAGCATTAGCCACAACATTGTGTTTTCCCTTCTTACAGGTGATCTCATAATCATAACCCATGAGTTTGTTGACCCACTTCTGCTGAGCTGGGGATGAGACCCGCTATTCTAAGAAATATTTCAAACTCTAATGATCAATTTTGATGCAAAAATGATTTCCCAGTAAGTAGGGTCTCCATTTTTGTACTGCATGTAAAATTGCCATCATTTCCTTTTCATATGTAGACAAAGCTAAATTGCAGCCAGAAAGGGCTTTGCTAGTGAAGGCAATTGGTCAGCCCTCTTGGAGAAGAACAACACCCAAGCTGATGCCATTGGCATCACTTTCAATGGTGAAAGTTTTGGTGAAGTCTGGCAGTGCCAAAACTGGTGTGCTACACATAGCCTGTTTGAGTTTGACGAATGCCTAATCAGCTGTTGCACCCCAAGTGAAAGAATCCTTCTTCAATAAGGAATTTAAAGGAGCTACAATCTTTCCATAATCTTTGATGAACTTGCAATAGTATCTTGTCAGGCCTAAGAAACCACAAAGGCTCTTGAGGGTGATTAGTCGAGGCCAATTCTGCATAGCACTAATTTTTTTTGGGTCCACGTGAACCCCATTGGCTGAAACAATGTGCCCCAGATAGTCTGCTAATAGTTGTAATGCCCTGTCAATATGTTGTAGATGCTCAACCCATGTGTGGCTGTAGATCAAAATGTCATCAAAGAAAACTAAAATAAATTGATGGAGAAAAGGCTGAAAGATTTTATTCATGAGTGCTTAAAAAGTGGAAGGGGCATTTATAAGGCCAAATGGCATGACAAGGAACTCATAGTGACCTTCATGTGTATAAAAGGCTATCTTGGGAATGCAATTAGGATGCACTCAGATTTGATGATAGCCAGAATGCAGATCTAACTTGGAGAAGAATTTGGACCCATGGAGCTCATCAAGAAGCTCATCGATGACAAGAATTGCGAATTTATCCTTGATAGTGAGGTGTTTAAGGGCTCAAAAGTCAATGCAAAGGTGCCATGACCCATCTTTTTTGTGGACAAAAAGCACTGGGGAGGAATATGGGCTGGTGTTGGGGTGAATAACTCCAGACTTGAGGAGTTCTCAGACTAAGTTTTCAATTTTAGTCTTTTGCAGATGGGGGTAATGGTAGGGCCGGATATTGGGTGAGATGCTTCCTGGAAGGAGAGGAATATGGTGATCTTCAGGGCGTGAAGGGGGAAAACCTATTGGTTCTAAAAAAATGGTTGCATGCTTGTTGAGTATGGCTTATAAATCTATAGGGTGGTTAGTAGCAGCGGGGGCTGGAGTTTAATGGAATGTAGCTGTGCAATGACCCCATGTGAGCCTTTCTTCAAAAATTTTTCCATGCGATGAGAATTGATGATGCTATCAGATCTTGGTAATAACCCTTTTAAGGTGTGATTCTGACCATTATCTGTGAACTACATCCAAAGCTCAGAGAAGTCCCATAAAATAGGTCCTAATGTGCGAAGCCACTGTGCCCCTAAAACCACATCACACCCTCCTAAAGGTAAGGCAGACATATCAGAGTGAAAATTATAATCACCCATTGCAATACACACATTTAGACACTTCCCTTTACATGGCAATGTGCCCCCATTAGCAATCATGACTTCAAAGCTAGAATAAGGGTATACAAAGCAGTCTGCCGCCTTAGCAATGTGAAGAGCGATGAAATTGTGAGTACTGCCTGAGTCAACGAGGATTATGGGAGGGATCTTTTTGAAGCACCCTTTGACCTTCATGGTTTGGGGAGTGGTGACACCTGCTAGCTCATGCACTGAGATCTTAGTTTGAGTCTCCATAACCACTGGGTCTTCTTCAATGTTGGGTTCTTCTTGAGCATCTTGAAATTTTGGAATATTAGGCTCGCTGTCCTGCTTTGGTGGTGACTCCACATCTAGCAAGTAAAGTTTTTGTTGGATGCACCTGTGACCCTTAACCCATTTGTCATCATAGTTGTAACATAATCCTTTCTCTTTGCAAGCCCACATCTCTGCCTCAGTCAGGTGCTTGATTGGTGTGGTTATGGTTGTCTGTTGATTCACTGTGTTCTTTGCTAATGAAAAGGTGGGAGGTCGACACTATGTGGAGAGTTTATCTTATACTAACTTAGCCAGACCCAAAGCATCCATCATATTTTTAGGTTGAAACATTTTTACCTCTAAGCAGATCAGCTCTCTGATGCCACTAACAAAGTAGCTTTTGAAAAGTCATCTGACAACCCTTCAGTGTGATTAGCAAGTTTTTCAAATTCAATCTAATATTCACAAATAGTACCTATTTGATGGAGTTTGGTGAGAGTTCCTATGAAATCCTCGAATGCTGAAGAACCAAACCTGCCCAAAATTAAGGATGCAAAATTTGACCAATCGGGTTCATCATTTGTCTTGAGATACCAACGGCACCACTGAAGTGCTTCTTATTCCAGATGAAAGGAAGCAATTGGGACTTTGTTTATAGAATAAGTATTATGGAGGTTGAAGAATTATTCAGCTTGATATATCCATCTTGTAGGATCTATACCATTGAATTGTGGAAAGTCTAGCTTAGGTCCACGTGAGAAGTTGGAAGCAAAGGAGTGATGCTCTGAAGAAGACTCCTCCTTCTGCACTCTGTTGAGCAAGATGCTATTCTATTGATTCAAGCCATGCATCATATCGGTTAACTCTATAACCTGAGATTTTAATGTGGTGATTTCTTCCTCCATGATTTTTGTGCTTGCACGAGTGGTGACCATAACCATGATTTTTTTTTGCTGCTATTTTTTTTGCTGTGGCTTCAGAAATGGATTGTCTGCAACTATGTGGTTGGAAATATCCTCAACTATGGATACGCTGTTGTTTTCTCTCTGAACCTGATAAGTTAGATATGGACCCCAAGTTTGTTTGGATACCTAAAGGATTTTTTAAAATTCTCTCTAGCCACCAAAGCTGTTTGATCGATTACCACTCTCCAAAAATTTTAGGCCGCGGGTTTACCCCTTAACGACAGCTTTTGGTTTACCTCATGGGTAGGAACTAGTCAATTAGGATGGGGCCGTTGCCCTTTTCACTAGCAGGTCCTCTCAATGGGCCAGCTACTTTGGGGTTCCTATGGTACTCCTCACAATGAGTTTTAAGCCCAAGCACTTTCCACAGTGAAGCGGATAGGTATTTACCCAATCTAAAATGATGGAACCTGTAATGAAAAAAAGTTCTTGATAGAAATGGCGCAGCTCTTAGAAAGCCCCGCTTCAAAAAAAAATTCTCTAAATCTACCCACAAAGCCAAGAAAGTGCTCTGATACTAGATGAGAAGAACCTCCTATAGCAGATTACCTCCTACAATAGATTTAATCAAAATATGTGAAAATAAAATAACTCTTACGAATAATAGAAACATAGAAAGCTTATATTGATTGCAGGCCACTTCGAGGGGGCAACCTCCTTTGAGTGAGCTCAATACAATAAATTCATGGATGCCTTCATTGGGCCTCAACACTTACTTATATACTAAATTTATTTTAACAATTACTACTTCCCTTGTATGTGGGATAATTCAAATATGCTATAAGGGATGACTTACAAAGCATATGCGTCCATAGCAATTATTACACTAATACTGCAAAGAGAAGGGTAAGGCACGGGTTCCTAACATATTAAGTAATAATTTTGATGTTGATTTAATATTGAATAGTTTATTCATAGTGACATAGTTGATTGTTGAAATTGGTGATTGGATAAATGCTCTGTTTATATTGAGTTAGTTATGGTAATATAATTTTTGTCATTTTTTATATTTAAAAGTTGTTAGGAGATTGGTTTAACAAATATGGGGCATGGCATATTGATTTCAAGTCCCACATGCAAGAAACGGTTTGCAAATCGGAGTTATGGTTCTCAAAATATTGCACTAGCAAGAAATTGGTATTAGTTGGTGAAATTGGCATGCAAGGTCAACCTTAACAAGGTGGAATTTGATAAGTGTGATGTAAATAGGTTATTTGATTATTTTTTCAATTCATTTGGATCATTTGAGTTGAGATAAAAAAAAATTGTCTAAGTTGGAGAAATATGTTGAGGAGATGAGGACCCAATTTGACCTACTACGAGGAGGTGGAGGCATGGATTTAGGGTAGAGAAGAGGTTACCCTAATAAGAAGCCCATAATATTTCTTGTTGTTATCACTTGTAATGTATTTTTTTACTATTTTTATTAAAAATATGATAATCTAAAGCTTATTTTTCAAAAATGGTGCTATTGTCCTTGTTTGGGCATTATTATCCAAGACTTGGTGCTAGTGTCCAGGATGTGGCATTACTATCTAGTGTTATTATCCTATATGTAGTGCTAGTGTCCAATAGGCCTAAGTTGTAATGCTAAATAATTTTTATTGGTTTATGATATCTATTTTTATCTATTGGTTTTGATTTTTCATTATCGATGCCTAATTTGGTTGTACTTTTACAGGTTGATGCTCATATGAGAGAGTTTCATATTAGAGAGATGATGGACACCCTACCAGGTCTACCCATGGTAAATACTAATATGGTTGTGCTTGAGAGATCAGGTTTGATACAAGTGGCATTCCTAGAGCCTATGCCTTGGATAAACACATGATGACTACATTATGCGAGAAATGGGATGCATATACCTACACTTTTTGGTTACCAATTAGGGAGATGTGTACATGATTTTATGACTACATATATTTAGAAAAAGAACCATGTTATAAGAGGATACTAGTGCTTGGGATACACAATAGGATTCTAGGTATTTCTTTGTTATGCCTATAAGGATTCATCATACAAAGAGCCATAGTGATATATTTTTGTTTGATTATCATTGTTGAGGTTCCATAACTATAGAAGTTCTTAGCCATTTTTATAGCTTAATTTTTGGTTATAGATAGGAGTGGGATATATATCTCTTATAATATGCATAAGATAGTGCAAGATATAGAGTATCATGGTACTATATATTCATGGGGTCAAAAGATACTAACACACCTATATAGGGACTTATATTATTTCATGCAGGAGATGTGTGGTAGAGGGATTGGATCATGGACACTGATACATTGTTGGGTGTATCAGTACATAGAAGTGAGCAGCTCAGTGTCCACATTATGAGATGGTTGGGATCATCTACAATTATTTATAGAGAGGTGGATAGAGATGGCTCATGTGCCCAGGAGGATCACAATGTAGTGCCAACACGTGTTGGATAGTTTGAAATCTAAGGATATTATTTGGAATCCCTGAAGGGCTATGAGGGATGACATGAGGATATTACTCAAATTGGATGTATTCAAGTGAATTTTTAGCTACATGACTATTAGATCAATGTGTATGAGTGGTTTTAGTATGAGCAAGTTAGGTGATAGTTTAATATAGCTCAATATGTAACCCCAGAACCAATGGTATGGATAAGAATTTTTTGGTCTCCTCTGAGGATAGGTGGTAGACTGAGACCATCTATTACTAAGTTAGATCATATTCTCTTGATAGAATGGGATTTTGAGATTAATATACTAGATGTAGATGATGTAGGAGTGGTTAATTCTTATGTAGTCAAATGAAGAGATCATATATGGGCACCTTTATTTTTGAGAGGTGGGATTATTTTAGAAGATATATTGGAGGTGAAGCCCCTTAGGGTTATTAATGATAAGTTGTTATAGTGTGTTTGCATATTCTGTGTAGTTTATTACTCTTTTATTTTATTAGGAAATTGATGTATTTTATGGGTATATGCAGGTTCAGGTGATGATGAGTATTAGAGATTGCCATTAAGCTAGCACTTTGTGTATTGACATGATATATTATGGATGATTCCATGGAGGATGGATTGGTAGATATGGCCACCAATGTTTATGGTGTTCTTTCTCATTTGGTTGATCGAGATATGGTATATACTACAACATATAGGTGAGTAACTGTTGATAGAGATGAGGCACACATAGATTTGCATAGGTGGACCATGTCTACACTAGATGCTCTAGGTGGGGCCAGTATTTGGATAGTGAATGATTATATACATCTTGAACAAGAAAATGCTAAGTGTATGGCTGAGTTGGTTATGTATCATGAAAGAGAGAGTAGATGTAGTCATTGATCTAGGTCATGGAGGGAGAGTTATGCCTCTAGTTCTATCATGGATAAGTCTGAGAGTGAGAGTGAGGGAGTTGGTCCTAGTGGCCATATATGTATTATTGAGTTATGGATTATACATGTATTCAAACTATATATATATATATATATATATATATATATATATATATATATATATATATGTTCATTATTTATATTGGCACTATGCATATTGGTATCTGGTATTTTGTTATATTATGTATGTTGATATGTGTTTAATTGGTTTGATTATTTTAAATGGTGGAATTTGTATATGGTATTTATCAAAACAGAGTTAATGAATTTTTATTTGTTTATGAATATTTAGGTATATGAGTAGTGGACTAGGAATTGTTATTTAATTGTATAGGTTTTACTTGTATTCTATAATATTTTTGCATGTAGATCATGTGACTGCTATATGTCCTATCTGAACCCAGATGGAATGGAGAACTAATGACCATCCTACTCATGTCGTGTCATTATATAAGGAGATTATAAATTTAGGATGATATGTGATACACTATCGATGGTTGGATGTGCATACTCTATAGCAAAAATCTTGATTTGTTGGTGTGTTGAAATTTTAACTTGAGCTCTATGATCTCTGACAAATATCTTGATCAGTGTATGAACTAAAGTTGTGTTTTGATATTTGTAGTTATTTCCATATATCTTTATTGGTGCTTGAAATGATAATGTGTTCTTATCTTTTTAATTATTTACATATATCTTGATTGGTGTACAAACTGAAGCTGTGCTTTGATCTTTGTAGTTATTTCCATATATCTTTATTGGGTGTTCAAACTGATGCTATGCTCTAATCTCTACGAACTAGTTTCCATATCTAATGAGGATATGGTGCATGATATTACTCATACATAGGCTTCCTATAAACCACATGGCTCATATGATGATTAACTAATGGCTCTTCAAAATGAACATCCTGGAATAACTATGTCGTAAAGGAGTGTGATCTAGGAGTGTGGCGACTGAGATCTCGATGCTCCCTATGTAAATTCCATAATGCCTCAATTTTCATACCAGTCAATGCAGGATTAGATTGCATAAAAATGATCATATTAATGTCCATTTATCTTGTGAAAGTTTTTATATGGCTTATGTAGTACTATATGCAAATGGTGTGCCAGATGATGATTAGTAAGAGGAAGTGTGATTGTCTCCATATCTAATAATGTAATATGTCATGAGGCCAATCCTTATCTAAAAACCATATAACTCCTCTATGTCTATCATGTGTTATGATCATTTTAGGAGGTGATCTATGAATTGGATCTTTGCCCTTATTGAGTATCTTTAATGATTATTTATATTCCATTACTTTCTTAATTGGAAGTGGAGTAGGCTCTTGCACTATATTAGATGACAGGGGCTCTAACAAGCCTGTTGACCATTTTAACCACAAGTCAAAATGGGTCAAACCCCCTTATAGTCAAAACTTATATAGGGGTCTAATATAGTGTAATAGGGTGTTGTGTTGTTCATTAGATGTAATTTTATGCCATTTTTGCCTTGGTCATGGTTTAATTAAGTCATATGTCAAATTGAGTTATTTAAGGGTCATATATGAAAATGGCATGGTTTTCAACATATTCAAATGTTATAGTTTCCTTACTAACATCCAATATGTCAGATTCCCTATTAGGAATGTCAGTCTATCTAAAACTTGTAGGTTCTCGAATTGAAAATCAAGAAAATAATTGAAAAAGGAGTTTGGCACTTGTATGGCCTATAGGGGAGTGTGACATGTGTGAAAACCTTTTCACTGACTCTCCAACTTTCTTTGACTCATATCAGCATTTGATCAGCTTTGAAAGTGTTAAAAATGGTAAAACACCATTCTGCTCCTTCATCACCCTTCTAGACAAGTAGAACCAATCAATAGGTTTATGTTTAGTATGTCCAGTCGGAGAATTTTCAAACCAAACACATTAGGGGGTGATAGTAAAATCAGAGAGATTCATTTTCATAACAATATTTCAAGGATTGGTCAATTGTGATTTATGAACCATCCTTTATAAGTTGACTATGTTTTTTTGCTCACTATTTCCCACACTTGCTCTTGTTTGGACAATTCCATTAAATCCAGCTAATGTAATTGAATATATAAGACATGGAAATCTTCACCTCATGTCCCCCATGCTTGGTTTCATGTTTCATAGTGTTTTCATAGGCAAATCATCTCAATTTATAGGATTAAGACAATTATCTGTGTTGCAAGCAGGTTTCCACCACTTCTAATGTCTCCATGTCTTGGTAACAGTGTCATAGGATGGTGATGAGTTTATATTAATGTTTATAATCTCCTCCTATTCCCTTATCCATTAAATTTTATCCTCAAAGTAATAACCATGAAGTGGCAGCCAAGAGATATACCATACAATCATTGTGCTTCATGACTGTCAAACATAGTCAATTAAGTGGGTTGTACATGGTTAAAAAACACATCCATGAGATGGTGATTGAGGTACTGAAGGGTTGAATGCATTCTCATATCAATAACAATCAATTAAAATTCCTTCACTTGGAAAAAGAGGGGCTATGATAATCAACTCAGTCACCCAAACAATTATATAACATAGAGATGTACCTACAAGAAGGGAAGGCATTAAAATGAGGAATGGAAGCTTGTCTCAAGAATTAAAACATCATAATGTTCCATTTTAATGTCTTGAGGGGATATTAATTGGTTATAAAGGTAGATTCCTTGAGTACATTTACCATTTCATGCTTATTGCTTGTATGCAACTCAAAGTGCACCTACAGGTGCCCTCATGGAGACCAATCATGTTGAGAGGGAGTATCACAACTAGATAGAATTATATATAATGAGAATAATATATTTAGAGTATTTAAAATATTAAAAACCCCATTTAATCTCACAAGATATGCATATTTCTTATAGTTTCATCCATTTCTTGCACATTGGAAAATGTCCACTTACAGGTGGTACCATAGAGAGTTGAGGTGTCATATAAAAGTGTTGCAGCATGTGGTGAAACCTTTTTTGAAGTCCTAATATGTTTTAGAGATCATATAATTCATATTTGGAATGCTAGTTTGGTAGGCAAGATCAGATATTACCTTCAAATGTGAAATGATTGTGTTCAGGGACCAAATCCCAAAACATGGAAAATAGAGCACCTCACCATATTGTTGAGATCATATGACAAGATTACTAGGGGTTATATCCAATCTAGATGAACTTATCATATATCCCTATCATATGATCCCAACTTGAAAAATGAAGGGATTAATTTGTTCATTAGTTTTCTTACTAGAAAGGCCCAAAGGTACACCTTTGACCACTGAACTCAGATAGTGAGATCTACAGTATTGAAAATCAAAAGACCTTCACACCCAAAACTAAAAATAAGGAATGTATGCATGTGGGGTGGAAATGTTGGGTTGATGAGCATATTTTTAGTTTAGAGTCATCAAATAGGAAAATGACATATAAATATCATGAGACCCTCAGATTAAGTAAGCATAATATAAAAATATTTTTCAAGTGCACCACACAATCCACATTCTAAACCCTACACATAGTCCCTTTCCCAAGGGTCTCTCTTGGGTCTTGAAGGAATTAAAGGGTCAAAGGACATGATCAAGGGAAAATATTTTGTAAATAGAATACCCATAGCTTGGATAAGCTCCTCAAATGATCATTTTTTCTAAGGAAATAAGGGAAGTATCCTCTTTTTGGTCTCAGATAGAGGGTACTTCCCTAGAATACAAATCCTATTGTATTTTATGTCCCATATACACTTATAGGTGTCTCTCTCCTAAAATGTGGATATACAATAGACTGTGAAGTCTTACAAATGCATAGTACAAGATTTGAAATGGAAACCTATGAACATAAAGATACATATCAGCTCAAAATTTCTTCCCAAGACCTTAGATATTTCCCATGAATTATATGACATAGATTTCAAGGATAAAGGTCACCTATAGGTTCCCCTCCCAAACAGGAAACATAGTCAACAACCCAATCAAGTGAAGAGCATGACTTGAGGGGTTTTAGCAAAGGTTTTAGTGAAAAAAATTATTGAAATGGCTTGGAAAATGACATATAAATATCATGAGACCCTCAGATTAAGTAAGCATAATATAAAAATATTTTTCAAGTGCACCACACAATCCACATTCTAAACCCTACACATAGTCCCTTTCCCAAGGGTCTCTCTTGGGTCTTGAAGGAATTAAAGGGTCAAAGGACATGATCAAGGGAAAATATTTTGTAAATAGAATACCCATAGCTTGGATAAGCTCCTCAAATGATCATTTTTTCTAAGGAAATAAGGGAAGTATCCTCTTTTTGGTCTCAGATAGAGGGTACTTCCCTAGAATACAAATCCTGCAGTCTTCGAGAATGAAGATAGGGAGATGAGATAGGGGATAATTAGACCTTGAAAGGAGGTGTGAAAAGTTTAATTACACCTAAAAAAACATAATTAACCTTTCATATAATTAATAATATCAACAAGGTGGTCTAGACCTTCAAGGATGCAAACATGTCTATTAGGTAGGCTTTTGGCCTAAATCCGAAATGGGAAGTCAATTTCATTTCCAACCTTAGGTAAGAACTTAAATGAATTGTAACATGTTTATGAGGATATTTAAGATGTGTTTGAGCTATAGGTATGTAGATAAGTTTCCTATAAAGCCACCTTTGGCCCAAAAACAATTCAGACCTATGCAAAATGAGGAACTAAGCTCAATAGGGTAACTTTGAATGCTCACATCTTATTGGAGAGTGTGCATGGAGGTCCAAGGAGTTTGGGGATGTTGAAAGGGGTCTTGATCATTTCTATTGTGGAATTTTTTTGCAACTCCAACATCACATCTTCATGAACAAATCTTAAGAGTAAAAAGGACCTAAAACCCTAAAAAACCCTGGATAAGGTATCGATTGGGAAAACAAGGATGGAGAGCTATCCAGATGAGATGAAATGGGCATGAAAGTGACTTAACCTTATATAGGAATATCCAAAGACCCTTCCCATCCAATTGAGTTTTTCCCTAATTGTATGGAAAAGATGTAAATCATCTTTATTTGACTATTTTAGATGTTTTTTAGGTTCTAAGGACTTTAAAAGAATGCAAAAAAATTTGAGTATGAGCTTAGGAGTTAATATAACTTAATATGATTATTTCATGATTCATCAAAACTCCTGAGTGTGTCTACCATCACCTTCATCTCAGCCAATCAAAATTGGCAAAGTGAGCAAGATAGTGAGAAGGGTGAGAAATTCAAGTGGGTGGCCTTTTAAGGTCCACCTGAGTAGTCTAAGGCCATAGAGAATATTTTAAGGTGTCATTCACCCCATTGTATATATTTTCATGGAAAATTGAAGTTTATTTTGAGGCCAAATGTGAGGGGTGAGTGAAAAAGGAGTTTCTTTGACTGCAAGTAGTGATGGCTTACTTCCAAAAGAATCTAGATGACTAGGGATGCAAACAATGAATGGTGGATAATGTTTAAAATCCCTCCCTCTTAGATCAATCATGAGATCTATCTCTTGTTAGTTGTGGTATGTTCCAAAGGTGTTGAATGATGAAGGTAGTTTTCTTGTGTAGAATGAAGATTCTTATGCCACATTTCATGAGTTTCATAACTTGGAAGGCCATTTGTCCTATCATACCTTACATGGTCTATCTCTTACTTCATGTTAATTCATATTTAATTCCTCATTTTAGCATGAAAAGTGTTCTTATGACTCTTAGACTTCTCTTTCCCCACTTCTCTCTCAAATTTTATAAGTAACTGATATTTTGGCCTTTGTACTCTAATACCACACCATGTATGGCTAATACCAATTTGAATGACATTTTATTTTAAATTTAAATAGTAATTCAAGTCTATTTTTGAGTTCATGAACAATTATCTAAGTGTGCAAGTGATGTATGGTGATGCAAAGAGATAATTATCTATCCTTTCTTCCCTTAACCTTTCATGTTTGTGCAAGAGTTCCTAATCTAATAGGTAATATAGATTGTAGCCAAGTGGTTTAGGATCTTTTAAAGTGTATGATTGTCCTTAGAGTGTGAAGGTTTCCCTCTGGTTCATTTGCCTTGGGTTTCTCTATACTTCTCACCTCTATATTGAAACACTCATGTTAAAAACCTTCTAGGATTTAGAAGCTAGTTTATATGCCTTGATACTTAGTGAATGAAGTACGATGATCATGTGGAAAACATATTTGTGTATCACCCACTTAAAATAGGTTAATTTAAAGTAATTTTATAACTCTTTTCCTCACAAATAATCACTAGTATAAGTGATATGCATTTCTAGACACATTCAGGGAGCTAGGCCTTAAATCTAGAGGTTCACTTCCATTATAGGTACACCCACATACCTATAAGTGTTCCCATGTTACCAAAATATATAAGAGGTTTGAACACCCTCTTCTAGGTTTAAATATTTTGTGATAATAGTTCTCGCATGCTTGGTGTAGACCATTGTCTTCAAGACAACTTGTCAAGGTGAATTCTGGTCTTGACAACATTAGCTACAAATTGGTGTGCTACTCAACATTTAGTGACTCCATCAATGTAAAATATGTTTAATTCCATTTTTTTGTTATAAAATACTCTCTTAATTCATGGTTATCACTAGGTCATCATCTAGTAGAGTGTTAAATCCCATTAATCCACCTATTCAACTTGAACTTCCTCTTGAAGTCCAATATCCTCATCCTAATTTGCCCTTTGAGGACCAAGAGGATTTTTTTATCCAAGGAAGCCAAGAAAGTAAAGAGGTTGAATAAATTTATTATCTTGAAGAAGATATGGCTAAACCTCATGATTTCCCTACCTTCAATACTAAAAATCTAATTCACCTTCAAGCATATAATGCCATTCCTCCTAATGCCATAAAAGGTGTGTCCTTATTCAATGGTGAGAGTCATGCTACACCCAGTGAAAACATTAGGGATGTCTCCAACTTTTGTATCTTCCACAATGGCACTCAAGAGAATATTTCCATTAGACTTCTTGTCATGTCCCTTAGAGGGAAGGATCTTGATTGGTATAGGACTCTTGAATGTGGATGCATCACATCATGGGATGATTTTGGAGTGTTGTTGAACTCAATATTTGGAAATGAAAGTGACCATGCCTCTCTCATACATCAACTCAATATGATCAAAAGAGGATCAAAAGAAATAATGCATGAATTCAATGAGAGGTTTCAAAAGACTTGGTTTAGATTGCCTCCTCCCATGAGGCCACTTCCTAGTTTTGTGTTTCCTACCTATTTGAGAACTATTTGTACTAAAATTTCTATCATGCTTCAATCCATGACTGGTTCCACTCTTTCTAAAGCATATGAACTTGTTATCAAAGCTAAGAATGGTCTCATCCAAGCTGGAAGGTTGCCTCATGAGGTGTTTATGCCTCCATTATCTCATACTTCTACTAATACTCCAGATGTGGCTCAAATTCCTAATGCCAATACCAAGCCTAAGGTTACTCCTAAGAAGGCAAAAAATGTCATGGATCTATATGCAGAATTAAAATTCTAATAGCTTAGCTTAAGGTGGCTAATATGCAACAAGGTGTTTATCAAAATTCATATCCTTATCAACAATAATATGGAAGAGGAAGAGGTTAATGTCATCTTAACCCCAACAGGCCTACCAATGTGTACAATATAATAGTTGGAATACTATGTTTTGGGTCCCATATACCCTTGTAGGTGTCTCTCACCTAAAATGTTGATATATAATGGACTGTGAAGTCCTAAAAATGCATAATATGAGCTTTGACATGGAAACATATGAACATAGAGACACATATCAACTCACAATTTATTCATAAAACCTCATATGGTTCCCATGAATTATATGACATAGGTTTCAAGGATAAAGGTCACATACAGTTGCCCCTCCCAAATAGGAAACACGGTCAACAACCCAATCAATTGAAGAGCATGACTTGAGGGGTTTTAGCAAAGGTTGTAATGAATAAAATGATTTAAATGAATTGAAAAATGACATTGACATCTCATGAGGCCCTTAGATCAAGTAATCATAGTAAAAAACCTTTTTCAAGTGCACCACATGGTCCAAATTTGAAACCCTACACATAGTCCCTTTCCCAAGGTTTTATCTTGGGTCTTGAAGGAATTAAAGGGGAAAATAACATGATTAAGGGACAATATTTTGTACATAGCATCCCCATAACTTGGATAAGCTTCTCCAATGATCATTTTTTTTGAGGAAATAGGGGAAGTATCCTTCATTTTATCTCAGATAGAGGGTACTTCCATATCATACAAATCCTGCAGTCTTAGAGAATGAAGATAAGGGGATGAGATAGGGGATAATTAGACCTTGAAAGGAGGTTTGAAAATTTTCATTAAACCTTAACAAACATAATAAACCTTGTATATAAGTAACAATATCAACAAGGTGGTCTAGACCTTCAAGGATGTAGACAAGTCTATTAGGTAGGTTTTAGCCTAAAGCCCAAATGGGATGTTAGTTTCATTTACAATCTTAGGTAAGCACTCAAAAGCATTAGAACATGTTTATGAGGGTATTTTAGATGTGTTTGAGTTATAGGTATGCAGATAAGTTTCCAATAAATCCACCTTTGGCTCAAAAATAACTTAGACCTGTGTAAAATGAGGAACTAAGCTCGATAGGGTAACTTTAAATGCTCACATCTTGGAGAGTGTACATGGAGGTCCAAGGAGTTTAGGGAGGTTGAAATGGGTATTGATCATTTCTCTTGTGTAATTTCTTATCAACTCCAATGTCACATATTCATGAACAAATTATAAGATCAAAAAGGACCTAAAACCCTACAAAACCCTAGATAAGGACCCGATTGGGAAAACAATTATGGAGAGCTATCTAGATGAGATGGAATGGACATGAAATTTATTGAAAATTTTAGAGTAATCTTGAAAGACCCTTCCCATCCACTTGATTTGTATCCTACTTTTAGGGACAAGAGGTAAATCATCTTTCTTTGATTATTTTTGGAATTTCTTAGGTTCTAAGGACTTTCAAGGAATGCAACCAACTTTGGGGAAGATCTTAGTACTTAATCTAACTTAATATGATTATTTTATGCTTCATCAAAACTCCTAAGTGTGTATACCATCACCTTCATCTCAGCTAATCAAAATTGGCAAAGTGAGCAAGATAGTGAGAAGGGTGAGAAATTCAAGTGGATGGTCTTTAAGGTCCACTTTAGTAGTCTAAGGCCATAGAGGATCTTTCCAAGTGTAATTCACCCCCTTATATATATTTTCATGGAAATATAAAGCCAATTGTGAGGTTAAGTGTGAGAGGTGAGTGAAAAAGGAGTTTCTTTGACTACAGGCAATAATGGCTCACTTCTAAAAGAATTTAGATGATTAGAGATGCAAATAATGAATAGTAGATGATGTCTACAACCCCTCCCTCCCTGTTCAATCATGAGATCTATCTCTAGTCAGTTTTGGGATGCTTTAAAGGGGATGAATGATGAAGGTAGTGTTCTTGTGTAGAATGAAGAGTCTTATGCAACATTTCATGAGTTTCATAACTCAGAGGGCCATTTTTCCTAGCACACCTTGCATGATCTATCTCATAGTTCATTTTAATACATATTTAACTCCTCTTAGCATGAAAAGTGTTCTTATTATTCTTGGAATTCTCTTTCCCCACTTCTCTCTCAAGTTTTATTAGTAGCTAGCATTTTTGCCTTTGTAATATAATACCACACCATGTATGGCTAATCCCTACTAGAATGACATTGTATTTTACCTTTGAATAATACTAAAATTCTATTTGTGAGTTCATGAACAATTGTCTAAGTGTTCAAGTGATGTTTGGTGATGCGAAGTGATAATTCTCTATCCTTTCTTCCCTTATCCTTTCATGTTTGTGCAAGAGTTCCTATTCTAATAGGTCATATAGAGTGTAGTAAAGTGTGTTAAGCTATTTTAAAGTGTATGATTATACTTGGAGTGTGAAATATTCCTTCTGGTTCATTTGCCTTGTGTTTCTCTATACATCTCACCTCTATATTGAAACACTCATGTTAGAAACCTTTAGGGATCTATAAGCTAGTTTGTATGCCTTGATTCTTAGTGAATGAAGTATGATGGTAATGTGGAAAAAATCTTGGTGTATCAACCCCTTATAATAGGTTCATTTCATGCAATTTTCTAACTCTTTTCCCCACAAACAAGCACTAGTTTAAGTGATATTCATTTCTAGACACATTCAGGGAGCTAGCCCTTAAATCTACAGGCTCACTTTCTAATATAGGTACAACCACATACCTGAAAGTGTTCCCATGTTTCCCAAATATAAAAGAGGATTGAATACCATCTTCTAGGGTGGAACATTTTTTTATAATATTTATCACATGCTTGGTGTTGACCATTGTCTTCAAGATAACTTGTCAAGGTGAATGTTGGTCTTGACAACATCAACTATAAATTGGTATGCTACTACTCATTTGGTGACTCCATCAATGTAAAATTTGTTCAATGCCATTATTTTTCCATAAAATTTCTCCCTTAATTCATGGTTCTCACTAGGTTATCATCTAGTAGAGTGTTCAACCCCATTAATTTTCCCTTTAAGGACCAAAAGGATTTTTATATCCAAGGAAGCTAAGAAAGTAAAGAGGCTAAATAAACTGAATATCTTGAAGAAGATATGGCTAGAGCTCATGTTTCCCCTACCTTCAATATCAAAAATCTAATTCAGCTTCAAGCATACGATTCTATTCCTCTTAATGCCATAAAAGGTGTACCCATATTCAATGGTGAGAGTCATATTACACCTAGTGAACACATTAAGGATGTCTCCAACTTTTGTATATTCCACAATGTCACTCAAGAGAACATTGCCATTAGACTCCTTAAATGTCCCTTAGAAGGAGGGATATTTATTGGTATAAGACTCTTGAAGGTGGATGCATCACATCATGGGATGATGTTGGAGTATTGTTGACCTCAAGATTTAGAAATGAAAGTGACCATGCCTCCCTCATATCTCAACTCAATGTGATCAAAAGAGGATCCAAAGAAACAATGTATGAATACAATGAGAGGTTTCAAAATAATTGGTTTAGATTTCCTCCTCCGTGAGGCCACCTCTTATTTTTGTGTTCCCTACCTATTTGAGAACCATTGGTACTACAATTGTTATCATGATTCAATCCATGGGTGGTTCCACTCTTCCCAAAGCATATGAACTTGATATCAAAGTTAAGAATGGTCTCATCTAAGCTAGAAGTTTTCCTCCTAAGGTTTCTATTCCTCCATTGTCTCATACTTCTACTAATACTCTAAATGTGGCTCAAATTTCTAATTCCAATACCAAGCCTAAGGTTACTCCTAAGAAGTCAAAAAATGTCATGGATCCATATGAAGAAATTTAAATGCTAAGAGTTTAGATTAAGAAAGATAATATTCAACAAGGTGCCTATCAAAATTCATATCCTTATCAGAAACAATATGTAAGATGAAGAGGTTAATGGAAGCCTAACCCCAATAGGCCTACCAATGTGTACATTCCTAACTCCACCACCAATGCAAGAGAAATGGTACTAGTGCATAATAATTTGGTGCAAGGGGAAGATTGGAAAGAAGGCCATTTCATGGATGCTAATGAATGTGGAGTGAAATCTCTTATTATTCAAGGAGGATTTATTCCTCTATTATTAGCTGAAGATGAGGTCATGATGCAAGAAAATGAGGATTGGCAGCCCCATGGAGAAAGTTTCACCAACTTCTTGGTGGAAGACACTTTTATACTCAAACAATGAGCCTCTATTGTAGAAAATATAATGGCCAAGAAGAAATCTCTAGGAGGTGACAATATTATTCCTACAAGCTTATCTAATCCTCCTTCAAGGTAGCAAAGCATGATTGTGAGTGTGAGAGTTCCAAAAGCTCCTACACCTCCTTTAATTCAAAATGTGATAAGGTTTACTCAAGTTTCTCAATTACTCAAGTTGTAAGCAATTATTTTCCTCCAAGTATTCAATAAAAGGTGATTACTAATGCTCTAAACATAGTGGATTCCTTGAAAAGTACCAAAGCATTAATCTCTTTATGAGATGTCCTCCATATGCCTAGCCAAAAAGAGTTATTACAAAAGCAATTGTCCACTATTTCTACTAGTCCCTCCTCTTCAAGTCAAAGTAATAGTAATGTTGTCCTTAAAAATGTCCCTAATATCATTTTTGAACCATATTATAGGGCTGATAAACCTCCATCATTCTATCTCACTCTCATAGTGGGTGACAAGTTGGTCCACAATTGCATGGTTGATAGTGGAGCTACTAATTCAAGCATGCCTAAAGTTGTGGCTGATAAGTTGGGTCTAAAATATGAGAATCATATTAAAGGATTTTTTCAACTAGATGGTACACCTGATAATACAATAGGACTAATAAAAATTTTGAAGGTTTTCTTGCATCATTGTCCTAGCTTTCCTATCCTCCAAGACATAGTTGTTGTTGACCTCCTAGCTCACTTTACAATCTACCTTTCAAGAGATTTTACAAACAAGATTGGTGGCTATCTCTCATTTTATTTTTATTTCTTGGAATTTAGGAAAATATATGGGACTAAACTGACCATTATAACTCAGCCTCTTGCAAGATTTCATAGTTATCCTTACATTGAAACAATCTCTAACTTGAATTGTGTGATCAATGAGAAGGGGGAGCCTAATGTGGATGATGGAACTTATAAGCTTGAAGCAATTTTTGATTTTTTCTTGGATGAGTATGGTGTAGATACATATGGATGTGATCCTTATGCATACTTTGAACAAACTGACCTTGGGACTTATATCATGCATGAAGATCCATTTGAAGGAGCTAAGGCAAGTTTCAAACATTCACATGTTGCTAAAGGTAACTATATGATTCATGAGTTTGATGATCATAGATTGATGGATCTAATTGAGCACCATGGTCAAAAAAATGATATATCATCCTGGTTATTAATGAGGATGCTTTGTATGATGACACTTATGAAGTAGATGATAATGAATTGTGGCAAAGGACTGATGTCATATGTCATGAGTTTGATCAACTTTATAATGTCACTTCCCCTCTCAAGAAGCCCACATCTAATTTGTTTAATGCCCCTAAAAAACATGATGTTGAGAGTCTCAATGAACATAGAGTAAAGTCTCATGTTGTGAATGAAGAAGAACTATGGCAAAAGCTAAATGCCATATGCAAGGAGTTTGACATGTTGGGTAAGTCTTCATTTTTTCCAAGATATTTCATATCTAATGCCAAGGTTTTTAATTGGACTATTGATCATGTTGACAATTATTCCATCAAGAATAAATATGAAGGTCATTTTGTTGATAAAAAACCTATTGTCATGAAGTAATTTGACGATGTTAATGTTCAAAAAGTTGTAGACATGGATAATGAGGCTAAGGTAGAGGTTATTATACCTCAAGAATAGTCAAGATACCCACCTAATGTTGAGCCATATCCAAAGGTATCAGATCATGAGAAATAATATCTTGATAGTCCAAAACATCAAGAACTTTATATCCTAAGAGAGGATAAGGTTGAGAAGACTGTCATACACTCTAATTTGTACTTTTTTTGAGAATATCCAATGGATATGATGGATATCACAATAGTTACAGCCGTAATCAAGGTTCTTAGAGAATAATAAAGATCATTCATGAAGGTCCCAAATAATTCACTTGTAGACCTAAGAAGATTCAAAGGTGGTAGGTTTCTTGACCACACACATATGCAAGTGATTGGTGGTATGCATGCTCCTCATGCTAGTCTAACTTTATGAAGTGAAAAAGATGCAAGGGGAATCATGTTTGACTCTAGTTGAGGTTGAGCAGTTGTTTCACCTCATGAGTGAGGTTTTGTAAATAGGAGAATAGGTGTGTGTGTTATCTTTCGATTGTGTTGTGTTCCATAAGTTTTATAATGAACACATATGTGTTTATTTTGAGTTTGTCTTGTTGTTTCCTTATGTTTTGTTTGTTGTCAAAGGTAATTTTTGTGTCAAACCTGGTGCACATGTGACTCCATGGTCTAATGGATAAGATTAGGCAACTGGTCTTGGTATAGAAAGCATACCACCCTTAGGAGGGTATATTATAGTGTCATATGGTTTTTTTCATTCATTAGATGTAATTTGATTCCATTTATGCCTTAGTCATGGTTCTTCTATGTCTTATGTCAAATTGAGTCATTTTAGGGTCATATATGAAAGTGGCATCATTTTCAAGGTGTTCAAGTGTTATATTTTCCTTACCAACATCCAATATGTCAGGTTTATTATCAATAATGTTAGTCCATCTGAAAATTATAGGTTCTCTAGCTAAAAATCAAGAAAAACTGAAAAAGGAAGAGTTTGGCACTTGTACAGCCTGTAGGGGAGTGTGACACATGTGAAAACCTTGTGGGTGACTCTATAAATTCCCTAGACTCATCTTAATGTTTTATCAACTTTAGAAGTGTAAAAAATGGTAAAAAACTATTTTGCTCCTTCATCACTCTTCTAGACATGAAGAACTAGTCAACAGGTTTATGATTAGTATGGCCAGTTGGAGAAGTTTCAGACCAAACACCTATAAGGGGTGAGATTAAACTTAGAAAGATTAATTTTTATAACAATATTTCAAGGATTGGTCAAATTTTCTTTATGAATCATCTTTTACAAGTTGATTGTGTTTTTTTGCTCACTATTTCCCATAACCTATAGGTTTTGATCTTGTTTGGACAATTTTTTACAATCCATCCAATGTAATTAAATAAAAATTACATGGAAATCTTCATCTCATGTTACCCATGTTTGGTTTCATGTTTCACTATGTTTTGATAGGTAAATCATCTCAAGTTGTAGGATTAAAACACCTTTTTGTGTTGCAGGTAGGTCTTCACCACTTCCAATGTCTCCATGTATCGGTAATGGTGTCATAAAATGGTGATGATTTTATATTCATGTTCCTAATCTCATCATTTTCCCTTATCCATTCAATTTTAGCCTCAAAGGAATAACCATGAAATGGCAACTAAGAGATATACCATATAGTCAGTATGCTTCATGATTGTCAAACATAGTCAGTTAAGTGAGTTGTGAAAGGTTATAAAACATATACATGGGATGGTGATTGAGGTCTTAAAGGATTGAAAACATTCTCATAGCAGGAATAATCAAGTAAAATCCCTTGACTTGGCAAAAGAGGGATTGTGATAATCAACTCAATCATATAACATTGAGATACACCTACAAGTGCCTACAAGAAGGGAAGACATTAAAATGAGGAGTGGGATCTTAGCTCAAGATTTTAAAAAAAAATGTTCCATTTTAATGATTTAAGAGGATATCAAGTGGTTATGAAGGCATATTCCTTGAGAATATTGACCATTTCATGTTTACTGCATGTAAGCAACTCAAAGTGCACCTATAGGTGCCTGCATGGAGACCAATCACATTGAGAGGGAATATATGAGATGGATAGGACTATATATAATGATAAGAGTATATTTGGATCTTTTAAAAGAGTCCAAACCCCATTGAATCTCACAAACTATGAATATTGCTTATAGTTTCATCCATTACCTGCACATTAGAAAATGTCCACCTACAGGTGGTACCATAGAGAGTCGAGGTGTCATATAAAAGTGTTGAAGCATGTGGTGAAACCCTTTTTGAAGTCCTAGTATGTTTTAAAGATCATATCATTCATATTTGGAATGTTAGGTTGGTAGGCAAGATCGAAGATTACCTTCAAAGGTAAAATGACTATGTTAAGGGACCAAATCCCAAAACATGGAAAACAGAGCACCTATCCATTTTGTTGAGATCGTATGACAAGGCTACTATGGGTTCTAACCAATCTAGATGCAATCATCCTATAGCCCTATAATAGGATCCCAAATTAAAAAATGAAGGGATTAATTTAGTTATTTGTTTTTTTTACTATAATGGCCCAAAGATACACCTTTGACCACTAAACTTAGACAGTGAGATCTACAATATTGAACTTCAAAAGACCTTCACACCCAAAACTACAAATAAGGCATGTATCCATGTGGGGTGGAAATGTTGGGTTGATGATCATATTTTTAGTCTAGATTCATCAAAAATTCTTGAAGGGAAGGTTGGAATATTGTGTTTTGGGCCCCATATACACTTACAAGTGTCTCACTTGAAATGATGATATACAGTGGATTGTGAAGTCCTAAAAATGCATAGTATGATATTTGACATGGAAATCTATGAACATAGAGATACATATCATCTCAAAATTTCTTCTTAAGACCTCATATGTTTCCCATGAATTATGTGACCCAAGTTTCAAGATAAATTTCACCTATAGGTGCCCCTCCCAAATAGGGAACCTAGTCAACAACCCATTCAAGTGAAGAACATGACTTGAGGGGTTTTAGCAAAGGTTGTAATGAAGAACATGATTAAAATGACTTGAAAGATGACATTGGCATCTCATGAGGCCCTCAGATCAAGGAAGCATAGTATAAAAACCTTTTTCAAGTGCACCACATAGTCCACATTATAAACCCTACACACAATCCCTTTTCAAAGGGTTTGTCTTGGGTCTTGTTTATTTGCCTTATGTTGCTCTATACATCCCACCTCTATATTTAAACACTTGTGTTAGAAACCTTCTAGGACTTAGAAGCTAGTCATGTGGAAGACATCTTGGTGTATCAACCCCTTATAATAGGTTCATTTCATGTAAGTTTATAACTCTTTTCCCCACAAACAAGCACTAGTTTAAGTGATAAACATTTATAGACACATTTAGGGAGATAGCCCTTAAATCTAGAGGCTTACTTCCACTATAGGTATACCCACATACCTATAATTATTCCCATGTTGCCCAAATCTTGAAGAGGCTTGAACACCCTCTTCTAGGGTGCAATATTTGGTGAAGATAGAGCCTACATCCAAATCTGCATATAAATGTGTAACCACTAGTCCTAATTTTATCTCTAATTTTATAGTTATGCTACATAAAAGTCGCAATTATTTTGATGTCTGATATAGTAATTTATCCTTAAGAGGAAAAATTGAGACTCTATAAAATATGGGTTGTACCTCTAAATCTATTGATTGATAAATCAACTAATGCAAAAATGATTTAAATTTTAAAATGTATTAAGATATTGGCTTTGGCTCACCCTAGTGTAATGAAGGTAACCTCTCATATGTGACTCTAGGTCACTTATTCTATATGTAGTACTCGAGAAAGACTATCTCTAACTACTAATATGTATGTAGTGACCCATTAGGGATTATATACTGGAACTAATTTAGTGCTTCTCCATATAAGGACTTTGGAAATAATTGTAGTAGAGTCAACTTAATGTTAATGTGTGCCATGGATTTCTCATAATCCTGAAGGTGCAGGTATGGATGCCCAAGCCCATCAAATATAGGTAACACTAGTATCTAAAAGTTATGTGGCAAGCTTGTAGTGGATATTTTACATGGAATAAGGGTGCCATGGATAACATTGGCATTGACATGAGATTGGTATGATTTATTCTCCAAGGGGAGATGGTGTACTTGTTGTAAAACAACCACAACATGCATCAAGGAAATTAACACTTTTGAAGGTATATTATCATCATCAACGGGTTCATTTAATCCTTGAATTTTGTTATTTATCTTAGCCAATGGTATATTGCATTGGGAACCAATTTTAGGGAGGTTTGGTTTTCTCTCTGTAACTTTAGAGGTGTAATAGTAAGGAACTAGTTAGAGGGAAATGACTATCACCTTAATTTAGGTTAGTTTGAGAAACATGTTCTACTTTAGTAAGTGGGGTTGAGGGAGATTCATTGGTATCTCTTATATTGTTAAGTTTTAAATAATTATCACATTCTAATTAGATATAAGGTACTTTATTCTTGAGTAAATGTAAATTATGAACATAAGAATAAGTATGTGTGTGTTTTTTTACATGTGAGCTAGTATTTGTTTGAACAAGATAAATAGGTGAAGTATGAGGATAAATAGGTGTAGATTCTATGTCCTCTTCATCATAATCATAATAATCATCATTATCCCATGGTTCATCAAAATTAGAGTTTAATTCACTTGTATAAGTAAGAGTAGAGGAAGTATCATCCACATGCTCATTAAGAGATAAGTAGGAGAATATTTTAACTTTTTACTACTATGCAATGTGTCATCATGTGTAGGTGGAATATAACGCATTTAATCACTAGCAATGTTTGGAATGCAAGAATGACTATCACTTTCAATTTTATATTTAAGGGTAGAAGAATTAGTAATCATGTTTTTTTTGCATAATATGACATGTAGGAGAAGAGTTAGAAACATTTGCATTATCAATTGGTTGCAAAGAATCATTGCATCGAGCTTAAAATATGAAATAAGGTGATAAAATAATTTCATCTACCTTAGTTTGTGCATTGCTAAAAGGTGTAATATCATTAATACATGCTTTTTTGAACTTAAATGAGAAGGGTATAGAAGATGCATTGTTCTTATCTACTTTACTTGAATCATGCAAAAGTGAATTTCTTGTATTGCACTTATATTTATTTAATTTGAATAATGAGATAACAAAAGTAGTTGAAAAGCTAGGATTGCATTGGAACAAAGCACTACCAACAAGAGGTTCTTTTGGCATTATATTGTTAATTTGATTTTTGAGGTGTAAGAGAAGATTGAGAGGAAAGAGAAGATGATGTATCTAATATATTCTCATTTACATTTTCATTGTCATGTCCGTAGTAATCCTCATATCCATTATTATAAAAATAGTCATCAACATCAACAATATAAAGAAGTCATTATTATACTTTAATGTATAATATTGAAAATTTGTCCATTCGTTGTTAGAAGTATGAGAGAAATTCAAAAAATTCATCAATTGGGTGAGGGGTATAAGAATTATTAGATTCCATTTTAAACTTGCCAAAGAATACAATGTAAACAATGAATATCAAACACACAAGAGGTAGAATGTAATCTAACATAAGTATATATGTAATTTGAGAATTTTGAAAAAAAGTGTGTATTTTAAACTAGGATTATAATTGAAACCTTAATTTCTAGTATTTGTACATGTAGGGACAAAGTATGTGGATTTAGGGTTTTGTATTAGGGTTATTTTTCAAAAATTTAAATCACATTAAATAAATGAAATCCTAATGTCTGATTGATTAAATGAACTAGGTTATGCAAAAAAAATAAAAAAAATAGAAGTTTATAGCCCTAATTTAATGCAAAAAAATTAGGAGAAGGTAAACCCTAGGAAAAACTAGGGTTTTAAACAATATTTGAAGTAAGTCGGGTTTACCAAATGTTTCAACATCTTAGGAATTAACTTGATGTAAATCTTATGTTGTTAAAGCGATAAGTATGATGCTAATCTAGAATGAAAATATAAATGGTTGACTTAATTAAACTTTCCCAAAATAGTAAATGAGAAGAAATAGAGTACTTATCTGGAAATAAATATGCTTTTCATTGGATCAAGGAATTGAAATAGGTTAGAGAGATAGGTGGACAACGTTTATTTTCTAACTATTGTTGAAATTGGGTCTTGGGTAGTAGTGCCAATATCAGGATAGTAGCACCATGTAACACTAGTGTCCCTCATGTAGGAACTATCTTAAACTTTCAAGGAAGTTACGAGAGGTTATGGAGGTCCTGTAAGTAGTTTTGTGTCATTTGGGGGCTCACTTGTATCATTGTTTTAGATGGATCTATTCCAAAACCCTAATGAATACTTACACACATTAAATAATAATCAGATTAAATCCAAAAGAAAGGGAAAAAATTGGGTTGTGAGATGTTATGATCGCATGGAGTAGAACCCTTATTATCTTGGTCACTCCCTACATTAACCTCAATGCTAGGGGTCTCAGATCACATGTAGTTATCCCTTAGGTAATGTGCATAATCAACTTGCATAGTATGCTAGAATGACTTTTTCTTAGGCCCTTATTTGATCAAACATGAAATGTCTAGATGTGATGACTAAGTAGTATGTAGAGTATTAAGATGTACTATTGATTTATTTTTATGTTATTATGTGCCAAAATAGTAAGTGTTCCTTGTAAAATTCCTTGTGAGGTCTTTATATAGAGAGAAATTTGATTTGAGTATTATACCTTGTTTGTTGGCTGACAAGTTGTAAAATGGGTATAAAAAACATAAGATAAGGCTTAATAAAGGGTTATGACTCAAACACGGAATAAAATGCCTATCAAACACTAGATCCATAATTGGACACTAGTGCAATATGGCACTACTATCCTAAAAATGGCAATAATGTCCTAAGGCTTGAAGTAGATCAAACAAGATAGGATGGGGGGGCTATGACTAAAAGAAGGTGATTTAAGACCATTGGGGTGCTAAAAATAGGTAAAATAAGACATAATAAATATCAAAAGATTCAAAATGACCATGTGAACCAGGAGTGTATTCATCACTAATACCTTCATGTGAAAGAGAAACAAAAGACATGGTACTTTTGGTTGTTTGACCAAATGAGGGTGTTTACAATACCAAACCCATTACAATGATAATATTAGCCTTTAAACTAGAGCAAGTATAACGATGATGCCAATGATTTATAAAAAAAAATAAAAAAAGGTAGATCCCAAGTAGATCAATTCTTATTGGAAAAAAAAGATGATATACTCATGCAACTCATATAACTAGGAACCAATCTTCCTACATATTATCATATTGAAAACTTGAGTCATATTACAAGGAAGAAAGATCAAATCTTCAAAACTATGATAAAGCTACTTCTATCAATCTCAATAGCCAAAATAAAGCAAATCTAGAGTCAACAAATAAAAAAACCTAATCTAAATGTCTCTTATGTCAACCTTGGCAAGGTAAAATTAGTTATAACACCATAATAACTCCATTAAGATCAAAATCAAATTATGTTTGACCAACTCTAACTACTAAGTCAACAACTAGCAAACTTAGTATCCCATGTAAGTCCTTGAATATTAAAAACTTCACAACAAAATCAACAATCTAATATAAATGAGGCCCTTGAGCTACCAAAATTCAAATTTATCCTACCCTTATGGCCACTAAATGGTATGATGTTTACCCAAGAATTTCTAGCTATTAAGGATGCTCTCCAAGGAATACATGAAGGAAGACATTGTCAAAACAAGAAGTAAAAATTTCACCCTTACTTTGATCCACCCAAGTTTTAAAAATACAATGGAAATGGTGATCCATGAGAACATGTCAAATATTTATTTATGTTTGGACAATAGGTTGCATACAGTGGCAACTACCTACTCAAATTATTCCTTCAGACTCTAATGGGCCAAGCTTTGGAAAGATTCTTACATATTCGTAAAAGATCCATCATAAGATTTGTAGATCTATTCAAATAATTTGTAAAAAATTTCTCATAAAACATTAAACATGAGATTACAATTATGGACTTATGCAATGCAAAATAGATGAATGGAGAAAGCTTCTATTCATTCCTAAAATGATGGAAAAACATAACTAGCGGGTTCCCTTGGTCAATCCTAGAGAAGCAGTTGGTCATCATTTTTGTCACCGACCTCAATTAAAAAATGGCCTTTCATATACAAGTTCATTTTTATAATACTTGTGATAAAATCATTGAAAAAATAATGTAGAATGAGAAATTTATTAGTGCTAAATGATTGGTGAAACCTTTCCAGTGAAAATTTTAGAGGCTATATAGCCAAAAGTCTATGAGTAGGTTTTTTTGATTTAAAAAATGGCTAATTCTATGAAAATATACATAGGTCAAATATCTTCAATTTTATACAATTTATTATACATGTTTTGAATCTTATTATAAATTATACTCGGTGCTATTTTTGGACATAGATTATCCATAGTTACTATGCATGTATGGTTCTTATTTACTAGTAAATTATATGAGACATGTATTGGTTATCTGGTATCGCTACATATATATGTATGTATCTATGTCTCTTTGTGTGTGTGTGATAAGAACCACGTAGGACACAATAAGCTTAAGGTAATAATTATATTTTGGTTGGCATGGTTTGTTAATTGAAATAAAAATATATTTGAAAGGCCAATTATGGATATGGTTAAGACATTTTGGCAGACCTTATTATATAGTTTATAATTTTAAAACTATGAAAATGTTTTGAATATTTTTTGATGTCATTTATAAAACTAAATAAAATAAAAATGCTCTTCCTTCTATATATTTTTAATAACTGAAAAACTTAATAATAGATAATTCTCAAACGTAATGTTTATTTTATTTCTAGTATTGAATGCGGTGTAGGTAGAATTTAAGCTACAGGGATCGATGTTGAGATATTGCCTCATTTTTAGTGAATTGGCATTAGCATATTGAGGGACTCCAAGAAATTTTTTAATGTTGGTTCAACATGTCACCTGTAGTATTAATGTAAGTTGCTCAAATACCTATGTGATAGTTTCTCAATTTTTTTAGACATTTATGCAAGCTAATGGTGGAAGTGAATCTCTAGTGGTCAAAAGATTGGGATGAGAGGTTAGAAACAAAGACTTAAACAATTTATAATTTGGTTTCTTTGTGATTATAAGGTGTAGATTTGTGTTTATTTTATTCTAAATACTAGGAATAGTTATTTGCATGTATAGACATCTACTTTGAAATGAATAAATATCATGATAAAATCTCTTAAAAGCATTTATTTAAAGATATTTGCTCAAAACATTGTGCATGTTTGTTTTATTATAAATTCCATGTATATCTACAAATATTTTCCTTAAAAAAAGTATTTTGTTTATTTCACTCATTTTGATTGTACACAGTTATTCCATTAGCACATGTTCTTAAAATCCATGAAATGGGTGTTTTTGTTTTACTCAGAATATAATTGAAATGATCATGAGGCTCTATTGCATTTATCCATTTTGTTCTTTGTGAATTATTTAAAATAAGTATCTTGCATGCTATTATTTCTCAGAGGAAGTCAATTTCTTATTTGTTTAAAATAAATATGTGGTAAAGACTAACCAAATAATATAATAAACTGAGTATAGCAAAAATTGTGATAAAAAATCAGAGTATAGAGTATAAATAATAAAATAGCTATGGGACCATAGGGAAAGACAACTATGAAAAGAGAGGATGACATAACTAAAAAAATATTCAAAACATTTTTATAGTTTTAAAATTATAAACTACATAATAAGGTCTGCCAAAATGTCTTAACCATATCCATATTGGTCTTTCAAATATTTTTATTTCAATTAAAAAATTATACCAACCAAAATATAATTATTACCTTAAGTTTATTGTGTCCTAAGTGGTACTTCTCTCTCTCTCTCTCTCTCTCTCTCTCTCTCTCTCTCTCTCTCTCTCTCTCTCTCTCTCTCACACACACACACACACACACACACACACACGGAAAAATTGAACATTAGGGTTTTGAGAAAGCTTGTTGAAGATAATGCAAAGTATATAAATGATTAATTTTGACATAATGGTTTGTCTTCATTTTACTAAAATGTTTGAGATTTTTTTTTTTCAAAATGAGTATTTGATTCTTTGGCATGGTTAAAATTAGAAATATTTATTTCAATTTTTTGAAGATATAGTCTCATGTGTGTGTGTGTGTATGTGAAATTCATAGGGCCAATAATTTTTATGGATTTGAGTTTCATGTATTTGATGATGGTTTATTTAACATTTTCTTGAAAGTGGCATGAGGATTGTGAAAGAACATTGCATGGTTTTCTTAGACTGGTAGTTTTTATTTCAATATGGTTGTAAAGAGGATGGAATGATTAATTTTTATGCACAATGATGGTTATATAATTATTATTTTCATTTTGTTTAAAAATGAACAATTTGATGCATTTTATTTTTAAGATCATGAAAATCAAGAAGTATTTGAGCTCAGTTGTATAGAATTGGACAATATCTTAACCTCAATCCCTATAGCTTTAATTTCAACTGCACTGCATTCAATGCTAAAAATAAAATATACATTAGGTTTGATAATTTGGGATGTAAAGTCATTTATATCATTAACCTCTTTTAACACTATCTAGTTTTTTAAGCCTTGAAGACATAGCAATTTCAACTTACAAGTTTATAATTATAGTTTTAGTTATTTATTATTAAGTTTTTTAGTCATTAAAACCATATAAAAGTAAGAGCATGTTTGTTTTACTCGGTTTTATAAAAGTGTTAAGGACCACTTGTGACTTAGGACACAATAAGCTTAAGGTAATAATTATATTTTGGTTGTCATGGTTTGTTAATTGAAATAAAAATATTTGCAAGGCCATTATTGATTATGGATATGGCCAAGACATTTTAACAGAACTTATTATATGGTTTATAATTATAAAACTATGAAAATGTTTTGAATATTTTTTCCAATTATGTCATCCTCTCTTTTCATAGTAATCTTTCCCTATGGCCCCATAGTCAATTTATACTCTATACTCTGATTTTTTGTCACAATTTTTGTTATACTCAGTTTATTATATTATCTAGTTGGTCTTTTGAGAGGCTTACAAATATTTATACTCAATTTATACTAAGTAATGCACATGATCTTATCGTATTACTTGCATAAAAAGAGTCTCAAAGAACCATATTTTTGGGACATAAAGGATAACAAAAAATATATATATTGATTTCAACTCTTCCTCAAGCTCGTTTGGAATCTGGATCATGTTACATACATTTATTTATTGATTTTGACAAGGCTAAAACATGATCCACTAGCTAGAAGACTTGTTGACTTTATTTGGAAGCCTTAAGAGTTGTATACAACCCTAATAAATAAGATACAAATGAATCAACTGTGAGGCTCATGTTTTGAAGACACAACCAGCCATAGAAACTGCGGAGAGCTTTTCATAGTGTATTTTGTTTTTGAATGTTTAAGGAAATAATTATATTGTGGTTGGCATGGTTTGTTAATTGAAATGAAAAAAATATTTAAAAGGTCATTATTGATTATGGATATGGTTAAGATATTTTGGCAAACCTTATTGTATAGTTTATAATTTAAAACTATGAAAATGTTTTCAATAATTTTTCAGTTATGTCATCCTAGCTTTTCATAGTTGTCTTGTCCTATGGCCCCATAGTCAGTTTACATTCTATACTTTGATTTTTTATCACACTTTTTGTTATAATCAGTTTTTTATATTATCTGGTTGGTATTTTGAGAGACTTACAGAGGTTTGCACTAACTTTGTACTAAGTCATATGGCCATCAAATTTAGTCTATAAAAAGAAGGTCAAATTTAATCGTTAAAAAGAAGGAACCATAAATAAGATCTTGAATTTAGACTTCTCATTCTCTAACCTTTTTTTCCATCAATTTTTAATTAACATAAATTACCTCTTATAAAATAATATACATAAATGCTTCAAATTGTAATATTCCAAATCAGAATATTTTACATTAATTTGGTTTTCTTGGAATTCCTTTTTTAAATTATATTTTATAGCATAATAATTTAAATAATAATAAATTCAAATTGGATTAATTGTTTATCTCTGAATATGGATTTTTAATATTAAAAAATTACACCACAAGGGGTTTCATCCTTGGGTTCGATAACAAAGGTTTTCATCTTTGAGATCACATTTATAATTAAGGGGTTATGTCCTTAACAGCCTTGTTGATGTTTGTACAAAATTACATGTTTGAATGAATATATTGGATGCCTTTCCTTCTCACCAAATGATGAATATAAATATCTACCTAGTGTTCCACCAAATGACATGTCTTCTCCAAAGATTGTGACCTTTTGTCAAACGACATGTCTTCTCCCAAAAGTGGTGACTCTCCCAAATATGGTGACTTTTCCAATAATTATTATTAATTAATGAATATTATAATAAACTAAACACTTAATGATGATAATTATTAATTAATGTTATTTTAATGATAGCCCATCCTTAATTCTAGCAACAACCCTTTCTTAATTCCAGTGCTCTCGCCATTTAAGGCCAATGATCTCTTTATCTTTATTGGGAATATGACAGAACTCCCTTCCTCAAATTACTTGTCCTCAAGAAATTATAAATTGAGATGCTCAATAATTATTGATCCTTTTTTAGCATCAGTCATAACATTTCCATTTAGGAAACTTTTATCAATTGTCCCTTCTTCAACATTGGTTTTAAAATTTCCATCTAGGAAACTTTTATCAATTGTCCCTTCTTCAATATTAGTTTTAGCATTTCCATCTAGGGATGTTTTATTAATTTCCCCATCTTTAGCATCAGTTGTAACTCTATCCCCACATATTATATTATTACTCCCATGTACAACACTCACCTTCCATATAGATGTTCTACTCTTCTTGCAAATACACTTAACAGGAACTAGAGTAAGCAGAGAGTTAATACAACTATGGTTTGCTAATTCAACCAGTCTCTTAAGATCTTGGTGCATGCAAATTCCTAGTGAGATAACATGGTCAAGAATAATTGATCAATTTGGTGGAGCTCATAATAGGCTAAGAAAATCCTGATGATACATATGTAGAGCCATTGATGTTTTATCCATCTGATGATTTTGACAAACCATATTAGCCTTAATAACATGTTTACAAATATTTCCTGACATAGACCAAGAACACTCTTAAAGAGAAAACTCTGAACCAAGATTCCAAATAATGTACATCCTTATATGATCACTTTTGCTAACAAACTTTGTAAAGTGATCTTTCTCATTGAAAATAACATCACTATCTATAATAAAGAGTGTCTTGCACCATGACGTGGAAGCATAATTTTCATCTCTGATATATCCACATAAATCATTTTTTAGTGAAAACTGGTGAACCCAAAAGAAAACATGCACCTCAGTAGTCATTTGGTATACCAACCAATCAACTCATTTATTTGTGCCCAGATCCAGTGTATTTAACAACTTCTATTTAAGTCTAGAATGGTATGTTTGAATATTCCACATGCCTTCTAACTTGAAAGAAGTAAAATCCTCATTATAGTCACCCACATCTCTATTCTTTGCATCCATCTTATCTTAAAGTATTTTAAGAAGGCACTGTGATCTATAAAATCTTCCATTAAATCTTTCATGGTGTCAACAAGATTTGACTCACTCCATGCATTATACATGATGTGCCCAAGGTTCTTCAATGACTCATGTTGCATCTCATCATTGGCACACTTCTTTATAAGATTTATATGACATACATGATGTACATGCCAAAGGCATAACATAATTATGCACTAATACACATCCCTAATTGTAGTAATTTATGTTGATGCATCATCCATAATAAATCCATTCAATTTCCATGTAGAATCCTTTACATGAACTCTATATGAAGTGTCCCCATCTATTTACAAACATCATGACTTTTTAGACTTGCAACAATTATCCATGCTATGGGAATTGCAATTTGGTTTGAATCGAAAGCATGAAGTGTGTAAACCAGATACTTGAACTTTTTAGTTTCAAACTTAGAATTAATCGTTATAAGACTATTATTTTTGAATGAATCATTTGCTACAGTTGCCACTTTGTTTGAATCATCACTTAATTTTGATGAATTTTAATCCATTATTTAATGCTCAATGCATCATCTAAGTCCAATTCATGCATAGATTGTCTAATATTCCTCTCCATTGTATGGACATAATGAGAAGAGAGAAAAGTGTCATTATTGTGTGGCCACCTTACCTCTCCACAATTTTTGTATGATTCTATATTATCCTCTCAATAGAAAATCCAACATATAGTAGTGATGTTATCTATTATCAAAGTTCTTATGAGATGTAAGGAGCATACATTTTGAGTGTTCTAATGGCTTTAGTATCAAGTGGTCCATGGAAAGGTGAACCCTTATTATCAACATGCTTGCATTGGTTGTATATAATAATAGAAATATATGGTTGGGCATATAAACATTTCATAATAAAATGACACATGCAACCTCTCTTCATATGTGGTCACCCAACACTAATTTTTTTCTTTGATGGTTTAATATACCTTTTAATAGGTCGAGAGGTTCCTCCTTTCCTGTGATCATCAAGGCCATAGCAACACCAATATAGAATATACTCCAGAGAACCATCTACCCTTGGCTTATATGAACTAAAATCTAGTTTTTTCATTCTTGCCTCAACATAGAACTTTGTGGGATATTCAATAGTGGAGGATTATCCCTTCACAAATTCATCAACTCTAAAGAAAGGAATGCGATCAACATCATCAACATTCTGACACTAACCCTCCACCTTGACTCAAACAAAATTAGAAGATAAAAACTCAATGGTGGATGGCTCTTGCACATGAAGTGTCAGAATATCATCCCATCTTTCCATCTTTTTGAAGGATCATTGAGTAAGCAGGTGACATTTAATATGTGATAAAGCCTCATGAGGACTGCCATATGTCTATTCATAAAAACCTAACTCTTTTTCCTATCATTGATTTAATCATATTACAACACTGTAAGACTCCTTTAACCACTCAAGTGCGAGTATTGATAGCTTAGTATCATGTTTATATGATAAAGGTGAAAAAGGAATGGGAGATTTTTTTTTTAATTCTAGCCACTAGCCTGAAGTGGTACAGATATCCATAGCTTCCTCTAGTGTCACATATGGACCATCTTTCACGTAATTATGTTGTCACTCCTTTCTATTTTCAAATGGTCTTCTTTTTCTCTCTCACAAATTTTAAGGAGCTCCCCTAAGTAGTATCTATAGTGTTCAAGTGGCACAGGCCTCTGTGTTGTTTCAGTGACATATTTTTTTCTTCAGAGTTCATTCAATCCAATCTAAAAAATCTAATGTGTTTGGTACCATTATAGGGAAAATAATGATATTGATATATCTTAAAATCATTATATTAACCTCATTCCAAATAATTCCTCGCTCAACATCATGTACATAATGCACTTTATAAAATATAACCCATTCAATGTTACGGATAATGTTTGCTCTTTTGAAGAGAATAGGCCTTAAAATTTATGTTGTCATACTAAGGAAAGAGACTTATGGTCTCAAGCTCATATCACCAGTCAAAAGACCAACATTAGACTTCTTATTTTCAGGCATATGGATATTTGAATCAAAATAAAATGGCATGGGTACTTGTATATCACATGATCTACAATTATTGGTGTTGTGTTACATATGTCAAGGTTTCTTTTTCTCGAGGTTATCTCGACACTATTAGAGTCTCTAGATTTAATATAACTAAAATCATTTGGTTTTGTTAGAGGTAACTCCTTGTCAGCCTCTTTGTCAAGAAACTTGTCACAAGTTTCCCCTGATTTCTTTCCAAGAGAAAGGGTCTTCTCTTCATCTTTTGAGCGTGAAGCACCTAGAGTTTCCAAGGATTTTTCACTTTGCTTAATCATACTAGTTGCCTGTAATTCTATTGTTGTCCATAATTTGAATGATATTCATCATAGTTTATTTCTTCTAAGACCTCTTAAATTTTGAATTTCTCTTCATATTCTAAGCTGCCAAACTATGATTCATGAAGTCATCTTCCTCATAGTGTCTATTTCCATTCCATGACTCTTTCAACTCCAAAAAGTCTAAAAATGAGATTTATTTTTGAATCTCTACTGAAATGACATTGTATGACTCGAAATTGTCCATAATTTCCTTATGTAGTGACCCCATGGTTTATAAGTTGGCAAGAAAAACAACTCTGATACCATTGTAATATTCCAAATTGAAATATTTTACATTAATTGGTTTTCTTAGAATTCCTTTTTAAAATAATATTTTATAACATAATAATTTAAATAATAATAAAGTAAAATTAGATTAATTGTTTATCTCTAAATATGGATTTTGAATATTACAAAATTACACCACAAGGGGTTTCATCCTTGGGTTCGATAACAAGGGTTTTCATCCTTAAGATCACATTTGCAACTAAGGGGTTATGTCCTTAAGAGCCTTATTTATGCTTATAGAAAATTACATGTTTGAATGAATATATTAGATGCCTTTCCTTCTCACTAAATTTTGAATATAAATACCTTCATAGTGTTCCACCAAATGACATGTCTTCTCTAAGGATTATGACCTCTTGTCAAATGACATGTCTTCTCCCAAAAGTGGCGACTCTCCCAAATGTGGTGATTTTTCTAATCATTGTTATTAATTAATAAATAGTAAAACAAACTAAACACTTAGTGATGATAATTATTAATTAATTTTGTTTTAATGACATCTTGTCCTTAATTCTAATAATAGCCTTTCCTTAATTCCAGTGCTCTTATAATTTAAGGCCAACGATCTCTTTATCTTTGTTGGGAATATGACACAAATTTATTAAAACAATAGAACCATGAAACCCTCAAACCTAAATTCATATAATTTCATTTCTGTTAAATTTTTATTCCTTTTTAGTCATGGGAATCGTGAAGTGAGTGATAGTTGTAAGAGGATGCCAAAGAAGAGTCTAAATAGCCAACAATGAAGATCAATCCAAGTAAGAAATACAAGCCCTAAATATCTATAAATGTTTTCACACTTTTAATGATTTTTTTCTATCTTTTAAGGGGTTCAAATTGCTGCCATATTATTTTTTCATCGGACCTTTGCTCATAGTGTGAAACCCCTTTTTTTATCTTATATCAAAACCCTTAATATTAGACACAATTTGTTTATCACATGGGATTGTTTGTTTAGTAATGAGATCAACACAATCTTTACATTTGTTTAGGATTATTTATTTAGTAACAAAATCATCAAGACCTCAAAAATACTATGAATGTGTGTCTAGGCATTGATGTGGTAATGACTTTTTTTTAGAGTCGCACACATCTGCATAGGGTTTAGGTTTGGGATGGGTATGTAATATTTCTTATTTGTGTTATCTCTCATGGCCTCTTGCTTGGATTTATTCATTTGGGCAAGTGTTTGGAATGGATGGACTACCCCCAATTTCATAGGGTAAAGCAAAATAGTTATTCTAAAAAACTTAGGGTGTCCACTGATCATTATTGTGTTATATGGGTTTGAATCTGGTGAGGCCAAGGACTCGATATCTAATCTACATGCTAATATGAAAGTATTAAGATATTTCAAACATTCCTGATCCCAAGTCTAAGCTATGAATAGTCTCTCTAGTGGATAGCCTCTCTAATAGGGAGTATGTACTATTTGAACACCATGTGATCCTAAGTATTAGTAGCCTTATAAATGGTAAAAGCCTAAAAGTTTCATCTCTAATGATTGTTAAGAGGGATTGGGTCATTTGATTATAACAATCCAATAGTGCCCCAAATAATACCACACCCTTAAATTTTCCTCATTTTGTGGCCTATTTTTTCATTTATTTCCTCTGTAAATAAATTTACATTGTATCAATAAGATTAAATGCTTTAATATGAAAATGAGTTTCACTTGAATTTTTTCCTGCAAAGTCATGTATTTTTCTAATTTATTAAATCTACAACTAAGTATTATATGCAAGATGGATTAAATTCTTTTTTGTGGATTATTAATATGCAATGTAAATTACAAAAAAATCAAATATGTAATGATGTATAAGTAGAAGTTCCTGATTGTAATATCCAAACTATTCTTATACCCTTAGCTTTTCCTTTTTTGTGTTGGCCTATTTTTCCAACTTATTACAAATTTAAATAAATTTACACTGCACCAATAAAGTTAGTTTATTTAAATAGGAAACCGATTGTCAATTGAAAATTTTCCTCCAGTCATTTATTAATTTCTAACTTGTAAAATTTATACTAATATATCCAAGTTAGAGTCATTAATTCTTTTAATTATTGTTACCCTACAAGTTTATGGACAAAAAAGAAATATATAATGATGTAGAAGTAAAAATAAATAAATAATTCAAATATATAATGATGAAGTAGTGAATAAAATTTATCTTAGTCATGTATAACATTACTTTTTTTAAAAATCCATTTTAGCAAATGAAAATAGGCCATGGATTTTATCAAATGATTAACTACAGTATAAGAGATTCAAGTCTTTGATCATTTCAAAAAATGACATAAAATATCATGGAAGAAAACTAAACAAAGTACATCATTATCTTTTTTTAAATAATCAATAACAATACCCTCATAAGTCTTGTTAGTAGATTTTGAACAAATTTTATAGCTTCTTAAATCCTTTTTCAGTGTAGGTAAGTTGAAAAAGTTAGTAAACAATATCAACCCAGTGCTTTTTATCTGGAGATTAAAAAACCCAAGATATATGTATCAATAAATATGGAGTTGAACAAACTTCTTATATGGTGGAATGAAAGTAACTAAAAACCATGTCAATAATACCTATAAATTATGTACCACTACAATAAATGTAAGTCTCAAGGCAATTAATAGTACCAATAAAAATCCATCATTTTCATGCATTAAAAATACACCCCAAATCTTATAGATATTAAGCATTAAGGACTAGAGTATAAAAATGTTTATAAGAGAAGAAACTATCAAAAATAATCATGCCTATGATTTTGGATAACTAATGACAGAGCTTCTTAATAAGACCATCCATTTTCTTATCCTATCATGAAAAAGAAAAAAAACAATAGTAATAGGTAATTGATCAATTAAAAACTCTTAACCCACTCCAAATAAAAAGCATTGGCATAACAAACTACTTTAATAAGGTATATTTATCAGAATTGATAGTAACGAGATGAGACATGGTACATTAAAAATTGATGTCTAAGAATGAATTCAGCTAATTAAGGAGACTTTTTGCATTAGAAATTGATGTCACTTTGAGAATAAAAAGTATAGATGGGACATGGTATACCCTTATTTATTAAATTAAATAAGACATTTAATTCTCTAAATATTTATAAGTTTTTTGAAAGAGCTAATAGAATTCACTAGTCAATTTATACCTGCATGGTGATTTTGCCAAAGATTAGCCAATGGAATTATCGCTAAACTCTAGAATCCACTAGGATTTTATAGTAAGTTTTAGGGGCAAATTCTTAAAATTATCCCTAAACCTTTCCACAAGGATCATTAAAATCAAATGCAATCATAAAAACCCAAATTCTTTAGCAAAAACTAAAATGTTGTCAGTGATAGATTTACTGATTGAAAACACATTCAGGCTATCTAAAATACTTTAAACATTACCATTCCTAGGGGCCAACCCAAATAAAAGATCGGAATAAGGAATTATACTCATTTGATAGAATAATTATAAGTTTTATTTCATCAATTAGTCATTCTATACATGATCATTCTTACACAAACTAGCCTTTTGATGAAATCAGACCAAAACCCACATGGTACAAAGAGAATGAATACTATAAGTTTCACAAGATCAAAGGCCATTCAACCAATCGATACATGAAGCTAAAAAAAATTGTTCAAGATCTAATTGATAAAGGAGATATTAAAGTTGAAGGAAGTGAATCCACATCAAAGAATCAACAATTGGGGACATACAAATACCCCTTTTTAAAACATGACAAAACTCGTCCACAACCAAATCAAGTTTAAAATGCCCAAACCAATAATGCCAATTATAAGAAAGTTGCACATTCATACAATGTAGTTTATGGTCACATTAAACATAAAAATAATTGTGTCATAACCATTAAAGTCATGGCCCTAGATTGTATTGTAAAAACTATGCATAGCAAAATCACTATACATAGGCCTTATCTACCTACCCATGAAGGATAATACAACATTATTGAACTTGAGATAACTCCTACCTAGATCTCCATCCTGGATCTTATCAAAATATACATTGTTAATAAGGACATCTTTTACAAAGTAATTCAAGAGTCAAGATTCCCCAACAACATTGATGTATCCTAATTCCAAACACTCATTGGACACCTATCTTCAATTCATCAATTCATCTTTGATCGACATGATATACCTCTTGTTGGCCCATCCCATAATATCCTGTTATATATCGAAGCCCTCATCACCAAAAATAAATTGAAAAAGGTACTTTTAAATAATATATTGGGCTTGAACATATATAATTTGACATTAATAAAGAACCTTGTTTACTCTATAGTAGCAATAGATCCAAATACTATCACCATCAAAGTATATGATAATGTTGAAAGGGAATCAACAGGGACTATCCATCTTCCTATCATTTCTAGTTGTGTCATGATTTTTTTTGCTACATGTCATTGATATTGACTCCCTTACAACATCCTTCTCAATCGACCATAGATTTATGTTATGCAAGCCATCATATCAACCTTCCATCAGCACATCAAATTTCCACATTCAAGCATGGAAGTGACTGTGTCTGGTGATCCTCAACATTTATAATATTAAAATATGTTGGAAGGGTGATATCATAAATATAATGATTGTATCATCACTAAAAATTAATTTAAAATAGAAATATCTACAACACCCAAACATGAAAATCCTTCATTCTACATGTACATCTAGATGACCTTCCATCTAATCCAAAACCCCACCTTCTAAATCTAGTTTTAAGATCCTTGATAAAGGCTCTAGATAATATGAAAGCTAATACATTTTGCATGTGGCTAAATTCCTTGTTTCTCCTTGAATCCATGGTAGACCTAACATTAAAAAGAATACATAACCTATTTCCTATCAATTTGGCACCACTACTTTTGTCAAATTAGGATTTATTACAAATGAAAAAATTGAAAGCTCCAATGAATCATGTATATATGATGAAGGAATAGTATATTTATTTTAAATTAATGAATATGATATAGCAAAAAATATGTGTTGGGTCATGAACTAAGTAATGCACAAGATCTTATCGTATTACTTGCATAAAAAGAGTCTCAGAGAACCATATTTTTGAGACATAAAGGATAACAAAAAAATATATATTGATTTCAACTCTTCCTCAAGCTCATTTGGAATCTCGATCATGTTACATACATTTATTATTGATTTTGACAAGGCTAAAACATGATCCAATAGCTAGAAGACTTGTTGACTTGATTTGGGATCCTTCAAAGTTGTTGTATACAATCCTAATAAATAAGATACAAATGAATCGACTATGAGGCTCATGTTTTAAAGACACAACCAGCCATAGAAACTGCAGAGAGCTTTTCATAGTGTATTTTGTTTTTGAATGTTTAAGGAAATAATTATATTTTGGTTGGCATGGTTTTTTAATTAAAACAAAAAATATATTTAAAAGGTCATTATTGATTATGGATATGGTTAAGATATTTTGGCAAACCTTATTGTATAGTTTATAATTTTAAAACTATGAAAATGTTTTCAATAATTTTTCAGTTATGTCATCCTATCTTTTCATAGTTGTCTTGTCATATGGCCCCATAGTCAGTTTATATTCTATACTTTGATTTTTTATCACACTTTTTGTTATAATCAATTTTTTATATCATATGGTTGGTATTTGAGAGACTTATAGAGGTCTACACTAAATTTGTACTAAGTCATATGGCCATCAAATTTAGTCTATAAAAAGGACAAATTTAATCATTAAAAAGAAGGAACCATAAATAAGATCTGGAATTTAGACTTCTCATTCTCTAACCTCTTTTTCCATCAATATTTAATTAACATAAATTACCTCTTATAAAATAATATACATAAATGCTTCAAATTGTAATATTCCAAATCAGAATATTTTACATTAATTTGGTTTTCTTGGAATTCCTTTTTTAAATTATATTTTATAGCATAATAATTTAAATAATAATAAATTTAAATTGGATTAATTTTTTATCTCTGAATATGGGTTTTTAATATTACAAAATTACACCACAAGGGGTTTCATCCTTGGGTTCGATAACAAAGGTTTTCATCTTTGAGATCATGTTTATAATTAATGCGTTATGTCCTTAAGAGCATTGTTGATATTTGTACAAAATTACATGTTTGAATGAATATATTGGATGCCTTTCCTTCTCACCAAATGTTGAATATAAATACCTACATAGTGCTCCACCAAATGACATGTCTTCTCCAAAGATTATGACCTTTTGTCAAACAACATGTCTTCTCCCAAAAGTAGTGACTCTCCCAAATATAGTGACTTTTCCAATCATTATTATTAATTAATGAATATTATAACAAACTAAACACTTAATGATGATAATTATTAATTAATATTATTTTAATGATAGACCATCCTTAATTATAGCAACAACCTTTCCTTAATTCCAGTGCTCTCGCCATTTAAGGCCAATGATCTGTTTATCTTTATTAGGAATATGACAGACCTCCCTTCCTCAAATTACTTGTCCTCAAGAAATTATAAATTAAGATGTGCAAGAATTATTGCTCCTTTTTTAGCATCAGTCATAACATTTCCATCTAGAAATTTTTTATCAATTGTCCCTTCTTCAACATTAGTTATAACATTTCCATCTAGGGAAGTTTTATTAATTGCCTCATCTTTAGCATCAGTTGTAACTCTATCCCCACATACTATATTATTATTCACATGTACAACACTCACCTTCCATCTAGATGTTCTACTCTTCTTGTAAATACACTTAATAGGAACTGGAGTAAGCAGAGAATTAATACAACTACAGTTTGCTAGTTCAACCAGTCTCTTATGATCTTGGTGCATGCAAATGCCTTATGAGATAGCGTGGTTAAGAATAATTGATCCATTTGGTGGATCTCATAATATGCTAAGCAAATCATGATGATACATATGCAAATCCATTGATGTTCTATCCATCTGATGATTGTGACAAACCATATTAGCCTTAATAACATATTTACAAATATTTCCTGACGTAGACCAAGAACACTCACAAAGAGCAAATTTTGAACTAGGATTCCAAATAATGTACATCCTTATATGATCACTTTTGCTAACAACCTTTGTAAAGTGATCTTTCTCATTGAAAATAACATCACTATCTATAATAAAGAGTGTCTTGCACCATGATGCAGAAGCATAATTTTCATCTTTGATATATCCACATAAATCATTTTTAGTGAAAAATGGTGAACCCAAAAGAAAGCATGCACCTCAGTAGTCATTTTGTATACCAACCAATCAACTCATTTATTTTTGCCATATCCATTATATTTAACAACTTCTATTTAAGTCTAAAATGGTATGCTTTAATAGTTCCACATGCCTTTTGACTTACAAGAAGTAAAATCCTCATTATAGTCACCCACATCTCTATTCTCTGCATCCATCTTATCTTAAATTATTATAGGAAGGCACTGTGATCTATAAAATCTTCCATAAAATCTTTCATGGTGTCAACAACATTTGACTCACTCCATGGATTATACATGATGTGCCCAAGGCGCTTCAATGCCTCATGTTGCATCTCATCATTGGCACACTTATTTATAAGATTTATATGACATACATGACATACATGCCAAAGGCATAACATAATTATGCACTAAAACACATCCCTGATTGTAGTAATTTATGTTGATGCATCATCCACAATCAATCCATTCAATTTCCATGTAGAATCCTTTGCGTGAAATCTATTATGAAGTGTACCCATCTATTTACAAACATCATGACTTTTTAGACTTGCAACAATTATCCATGCTATGGGAATTTCAATTTGGTTTGAATCGAAAGTAAGAAGTGTGTAAACCGGATACTTGAACTTTTTATTTTCAAAACTAGAATTAATCGCTATAAGACTATTATTTTTGAATGAATCATTTGCTGCAGTTGCCACTTTATTTGAATCATCACCTAATTTTGATGACTTTCAATCCATTATTTAATGCTCAATGCATCATCTGAGTCCAATTCATGCATGATTGTCTAATATTCCTCTCTAGTGTATGGACATAATGAGAAGAGAGAAAAGTGTCATGATTGTGTTATCCACCTTACCTCTCCACAATTTTTGTATGATTCTATATTATCCTCTCAGTATAAAATCCAACATATAGTAGTGATTTTATCTATTATTAAATTTCTTTTGAGATGTAAGTAGCATACATTGCCAGTGTTCTAATGGCTTTAGTATCAAGTGGTCCATGGTAAGGGGAACCCTTCTTATCAACATGCTTGAATTGGTTATATATACTAATAGCAATAGATGGTTGGGCATACAAACATTCCACAGTAAAATGACACATGTAACCTCTCTTCATATGTGGTCACCTAGCACTACTTTTTTTCTTTGATGGTTTAATATACCTTTTAATAGGTCATGAGGTTCCTCCTTTCCTATGATCATCAGGGCCATAACAACACTAATATAGAATATACTCCAGATAACCATCTACCCTTGGCTTATATGAACTAAAATCTAGTTTTTTCATTCTTGCCTCAGCATATAACTTTGTGGGATATTCAATACTAGAGGATTATCCCTTCACAAATTCATCAACTCTAAAGAGAATATCATCAACATTCTAACACTCACCCTCCACCTTGACCCAGACAAAATTAGAAGAGGAAAACTCAATGGTAGATGTTTCTTACACATGAAGTGTCAGAATATCATCCCATCTTGCCATCTTTTTAAAGGATCATTGAGTAAGCAGGTGACATTTAATATGTGATAAAGCCTCATGAGGATTGGCATATGTCTATTCATAAAAACCTAACTCTTTTTCCTATCATTAATTTAATCATATTACAACACTGTAAGACTCCTTTAACCACTCAAGTGATATTGTTGATAGCTTAGTATCATGTTTATATGATAAAGGTGAAAAAGGAATGGGAGAATTTTTTTAAATTCTAGCCACTAGCCTGAAGTGGTATAGATATCCATAGCTTCCTCTAGTGTCACATATGGACCATATTTCATGTAATTATGTTGTCATTCCTTTCTATTTTCAAATGGTCTTCTTTTTCTCTCTCACAAATTTTAAGGAGCTCCCCTAAGTAGTATCTATAGTGTTCAAGTGGCATAGGCCTCTGTGTTATTTTGGTGACATATATTTTTTTCTTTAGAGTTCATTCAATCCAATCTATAAAATCTAATGTGTTTGGTACCAATGCAGGGAAAAGAATGATATTGATATATCTTTAAATCATTATAATAACCTCCTTCCAAATAATTCCTTGCTCAACATCATTTACATAATGCACTTTATCAAATATAACCCATTCAATGTTATGGATAATGTTTGCTCTTTTGAAGAGCATAGGCCTTAAAATTTATGTTGTCAGAATAAGGTAAGAGACTTATGGTCTCAAGCTCATACCACCATTCAGAAGACCAACATTAAAATTCTTATTTCCAAGCATATGGATATTTGAATCAGGATAAAATGGCATGGGTATTTGTATTCCAAATAAGCCTTGTGATTTATTTATTTCATCTACAATTATTGGTGTTGTGTTACATATGTCAAGGTTTATTTTTCTCGAGGTTATCTTGACACTATTAGAGTCTCTAGATTTAATATAACTAGCATCATTTGGTTTTGTTAGAGGTAACTCCTTATCAGCCTCTTTGTCAAGAAACTTGTCACAAGTTTCCCCTGATTTCTTTCCAAGAAAAAGGGTCTTCTCTTCATCTTTTGAGCGTGAAGCACCTAGAGTTTCCAAGGATTTTTCACTTTGCTTAATCATACTAGTTGCATGTAATTCTATTTTTTTCCATAATTTGAATGATATTCATCATAGTTTATTTCTTCTAAGACCTCTTAAATTTTGAATTTCTCTTCATATTCCAAGTTGCCAAACTATGATTCATGAAGTCATCTTCCTCATAGTGTCTATTTCCATTCCACGACTCTCAACTCCAAAAAGTCTAAAAAGGAGATTTATTTTTGAATCTCTACTAAAAGGACATTGTATGACTCAAAATTGTCCATAATTTCCTTATGTAGTGATCCCATGGTTTATAGGTTGGCAAGAAAAATAACTCTGATACCATTGTAATATTCTAAATTGAAGTATTTTAAGTTAATTTGGTTTTCTCAAAATTCATTTTTAAAATAATATTTTATAACATAATAATTTAAATAATAATAAAGTCAAATTAGATTAATTATTTATCTCTGAATATGGATTTTGAATATTACAAAATTACACCACAAGGGGTTTCATCCTTAGGTTCGATAACAAGGGTTTTCATCCTTAAGATCACATCCGTAAGAGCCTTATTTATGCTTATACAAAATTACATGTTTGAATGAATATATTGGATGCCTTTCCTTCTTGTTGTCCCCCAAAAATATCACTCATTTTTGGCACAACATTTGAACTATTTTGGTCCTACAGACCAAAATTGTCTCTTCCCTTTTCAAAATTTGTCCTAGGCATTCGAATTCCTCATTTTTCAAGCTTCTCAAAAATCTACGGACTCATCAGGTCAAGTTCAATGGGCTTCTACAGGTTGAAAATTATAGACTTGGTTTCTATAGACTCTACAAATAGGCTCATTTCTACAAGTTCAACGAGTTTCAGGTTCAATCAGTTCAATGCTTTCGGCTCAACAGCGGGTTCAATCAAAGGAATGGTTTAATGTCTCAGTTCAACCAAGTGGTTCAATGCTTTGGTTCAATCAAACAATTCATCAATCAGTTCAAGGCTTTGTTTGAACCGTTGAACCAAAACTTGGTTCAATGTTTAGTTCAAACACATGGTTCAAAGGCAAGTTCAACAAGAGGTTCAAAGCCTTGGTTCAACGGAATGGTTCAAATCCTTGGTTCAACGGAATGGCTCAAAGCCATGGTTCAATAGAATGGTTCAACAGTTGGTTCATCGCCAAAGTTCAAAGAGCTTCTCGAAGGACCCCGAAGGGTAGGTGCCCTTGTGGGGGACTCTCAGCTGCCAATTCAAAGACACTTCCCGAAGCTGAAAGAAGACAAAAGAATGACGCCCCTAAAAATGTCAAATTCAACATAGTGAATTAGCCGTTGATCCTTTGAACATACAGACCAAAATATATTCACAGATTTCAAGGCCAAGACCATTAGAAAGCAGAGAAGGAATAGAACAACAAATTGAATCTAGGACCCAATTCAATTAACCAGAAAAGTAGGAATAATGAAGATAAGATCAGATCACTAGGTGGACATTGAAAGTCGCAAACTTTCAATAAGTGTGACTTGTTTCCCCAGATTGATAAAATCAAATGGGTAAAATGCCCCTAAGTTTTGGCCTATCTTCTTAACAGATTCCAATGCAACATGATGTATTACTGTTCCTGAAGTCCTTCTTGAAGAGACTATATAAGGAACTCTCTTCTATTGTAAAAAGGATCTCTTTTTTGACAATTAGAACAAAACTCTGCCCAAATTGTAAGGCATTATTGAGACTTTGAACTCAGATTGCTGATCATATTTTGTTACTGGAATAAGAAAGCAAGTGGTTTTTCAGACTTTGTGAGTAATATCTTTGTTGTTGAAGAAATTGTTCTTATGTCTTTTTCTTCAATATATCTTTTGTTCCTTTAATTCAATAAGCAAAATTAGTGATAGCAGTCAATAAGGTGTCTTAAAGAGTCAAATGTGGAGAGACTTTATGCAAATGCCCCTAAGTTTCAGCCAATCTTCTTAACAGATTCCAATGCAACATGATGTATTACCGTTCTTAAAGTCCTTCTTAAAGAGACTATATAAGGAACTCTCTTCTATTGTAAAAAGGAGCTCTTTTTTGACAATTAGAATGAAACTCTGCCCAAATTGTAAGGCAATACTGAGACTTTGAGCTCAGATTTCCGATCATATTTTGTTACTAGAATAAGAAAGAAAGTGGTTTTTTAGACTTTGTGCTGTAATATCTTTGTTATTGAGGAAACTGTTCTTATGTCTTTTTCTTCAATATATTTTCTGTTCCTTTGATTCAACAAGTAGAATTAGTGACATCAGTCAGGAAGGTGTCCTAAAGAGTCAAGTGTGGAGAGACTTTGTGCCCCCATAATTGCCTTTAGTGTGTTTTCTTTTCATTTCTGTGTAAAGGACTTTGGGACAGCTTTGTGCCATCATTGTCCTTCGTATCTTACTCTTGAGCAATTCAGGTGGAGACTTTGTGCTACATCTCAATTTTCCAGTTATTACATTCTTTGTTACATTTTGCATTTACTACCAGGAGTATTCTTGTGGTTTGTTGAATAGTACTTCTGAAAGAAGAGGAGTGTTGTCTGTTATTTCCATTGAGTTTTTCCTTTGATTTGTACGCATCATCTCTGAAGAAAGAGAGATGGATGGTTTGTCCTACCCTTGAGTATTATTTTCTATTTATATATATAACATACCTACAGGGAACCTCCCCTTGATGAGAGGAGAGATCAGTCCTCTTCTGATGTGGTAAAACTATACATTTGGATGACTAATCTTCCTACTTTGGCTGATCAGACCTATTTTATTTATCAGTACACTGATCGACAAAATATTCAACCAACACTTCTTACTAAATGTTTAATATAAATACCCTCATAGTGTTCCACCAAATGACATGACTTCTCTAAGGATTATGACCTCTTGTCAAATGACATGTCTTCTCCCAAAAGTGGCGACTCTCCCAAATGTGGTGATTTTTCTAATCATTGTTATTAATTAATAAATAGTAAAACAAACTAAACACTTAGTGATGATAATTATTAATTATTGTTGTTTTAATGGCATCTTGTCCTTAATTCTAATAATAGCCTTTCCTTAATTCTAGTGCTCTTATCATTTAAGGCCAACGATCTCTTTATATTTGTTGGGAATATGACACAAATTTATTAAAACCATAGAACCATGAAACCCTCAAACCTAAATTCATATAACTTCATTTCTGTTAAAGTTTAATTCCTTTTTATTCATGGGAATCATGAAGTGAGTGATAGTTGTAAGAGGATGTCAAAGAAGAGTCTAAATAACCAACAATGAAGATCAATCCAAGTAATAAATACAAGCCCTACATATCTGTAAATGTTTTCCCACTTTTAATGAATTTTTTCTATCTTTTAAGGGGTTCAAATTTCTGCCATATTATTTTTTCATCGTAAATTTGCTCATAGTGTGAAACCCCTTTTTTATCTTATATTCAAAACCCTTAATATTAGACACAATTTTTTTATCACATGGGATTGTTTGTTTAGTAATGAGATCAACACAATCTTTACATTTGTTCACGATTATTTGTTTAGTAACAAGATCATCAAGACCTCAAAAATATTATGAATGTGTGTCTAGGCATTGATGTGGTAATGAATTTTTTTTAGAGTCGCACACATCTGCATAGGGTTTAGGTTTGGGATGGGTATGTAATAGTTCTTATTTGTGTTATCTCTCATGTCCTCCTTTCTTGGATTTATTCATTTGGGAAAATGTTTGGAATGGATGGACTACCCCCAATTTCATAGGGCAAAGCAAAATAGTTATTCTAAAAAACTTAGGGTTTCCACTGATCATTATTGTTATTCCACCTCAAGCATATTTTCCTCATGAATGTGTTGTGAGAAAGGGGTTTAACTATATATTTTTTCAGGACCTAATACCTATTGCATTGTTTAGTTGGTTGGTTGGTTGGTGAGGTGGGCATTGTGTTATATGGGTTTGTATCTGGTGAGGCCAAGGACTCAATATCTAATCTACATGCAAATATGAAATTATTAGGATATTTCAAACATTTCTGATCCCAAGTATAAGCTATGAATAGTCTCTCTAGTGGATAGCCTCTCTAATAGGGAATATGTATTATTTGAACACCATGTGATCCTAAATCTTAGTAGCCTTATAAATGGTAAAAGCCTAAAATTTTCATCTCTAATGATTGTTAAGAGGGATTGGGTCATTTGATTATAACAATCCAATAGTGCCCCAAATAATACCACACCCTTAAATTTTCCTCATTTTGTGGCCTATTTTTTCATTTATTTCATGTGTAAATAAATTTACATTGTATCAATAAGAATAAATGCTTTAATATGAAAATGAGTTTCACTTGAATTTTTTCCTGCAAAGTCATGTATTTTTCTAATTTATTAAATCTACAACTAAGTATTATATGTAAGATGTATTAAATTATTTTTTTGGGATTATTAATATGCAATGTAAATTACAAAAAAGTCAAATATGTAATGATGTAGAAGTGGAAATTCCTGATTGTAATATCCAAACTATTCTTACACCCTTAGCTTTTCCTTTTTTGTGTTGGCCTATTTTTCCAACTTATTACAAATTTAAATAAATTTACACTGCACCAATAAAGTTAGTTTATTTAAATAGGAAACTGATTGTCAATTGAAAATTTTCCTCTAGTTATTTATTAATTTCTAACTTGTAAAATTTATACTAATATATCCAAGTTAGAGTCATTAATTCTTTGGATTATTGTTACCCTACAAGTTTATATACAAAAAAGAAATATATAATGATGTAGAAGTAAATATAAATAAATAATTCAAATATATAATGATGAAGTAGTGAATAAAATTTATCTTAGTCATGCATAACATTACTTTTTAAAAAATTCCATTTTAGCAAATGAAAATAGGCTATGGATTTTATCAAATGATTAACTAAAATATAAGAGATTCAAGTCTTTGATCATTTCAAAAAATGACATAAAATATCATGGAAGAAAACTAAGCAAAGTACATCATTATCTTTTTCGCTATCTTTTTTAAAATAATCAATAACAACACCCTCATAAGTCTTTTTCGTATATTTTGAACAAATTTTATAGCTTCTTAAATCCTTTTTCAGTGTAGGTGAGTTGAAAAAGTTAGTAAACAATATCAACCCATTGCTTTTTATCTGGAGATTAAAAAACCCAAGATATATGTATCAATAAATATGGAGTTGAAAAAACTTATTATATGATAAAATGAAAGTAACTAAAAACCATGTCAATAATCCCTATAAATTATGTACCACTACAAGAAATGTAAGTGCCAGGGCAATCAATAATACTAATAAAAACCCATCATTTACATGGCATTAAAAATACACCCCAAATCTTATAGTAAGCATTAAGCACTAGAGTATAAAAATGTTTATAAGAGAAGAAATTATCAAAAATAATCATGCCTATGATTTTGGATAACTAATGATAGAGCTTCTCAATAAGACCATCCATTTTCTTATCCTATCATGAAAAAGATAAAGAACAATAGTATTAGGTAATTGATCAATTAAAAACTCTTAACTCACTCCAAATAAAAACCATTGGCATAACAAACTACTTTACTAAGCTATATTTATCAGAATTGATAGTAACTAGATGAGACATGGTACATTAAAAATTGATGTCTAAGAATGAATTTAGCTAATTAAAGAGACCTTGTACATTAGAAATTGATGTCACTTTGAGAATAAAAAGTATATATGGGACATGGTATGCCCTTATTTATTAATTTAAATAAGACATTTAATTATCCAAATATTTATAAGTTTTTTGAAAGAGCTAATAGAATTCACTAGTCAATTTATACCTGCATGATGATTTTGCCAAAGATTAGCCAATGGAATTATCGCTAAACTCTAGAATCCACTAGGATTTTATAGTAAGTTTTAGGGGTCCATTCTTAAAATGCCCTTATTTATTAATTTAAATAAGACATTTAATTATCCAAATATTTATAAGTTTTTTGAAAGAGCTAATAGAATTCACTAGTCAATTTATACCTGCATGATGATTTTGCCAAAGATTAGCCAATGGAATTATCGCTGAACTCTAGAATCCACTAGGATTTTATAGTAAGTTTTAGGGGTCCATTCTTAAAATTATCCCTAAACCTTTCCACAAGGATCATTAAAATCAAATGCAATCATAAAAACCCAAATTCTTTAGCAAAAACTAAAATGTTGTCAGTGACAGAGTTACTGATTCAAAACACATTTAGGCTATCTAAATTACTTTAAACATTACCATTCCTAGGGGCCAACCCAAATAGGAGATCAGAATAAGGCATTATACTCATTTGATAGAATACTTATAAGTTTTATTTCATCAATTAGTCATTCTAGACATGATCATTCTTACACAAACTAAGCCTTTTCATGAAATCAAACCAAAACCCACATGGTACAAAGAGAATGAATACTATAAGTTTCACAAGATCAAAGGCCATTCAACCAATCGATGCATGAAGCTAAAAAAAATTGTCCAAGATCTAATTGATAAATGAGATATTAAAGTTGAAGGAAGTGAATCCACATTAAAGAATCAACAATTGGGGGCATACAAATACCCCTTTTTGAAACATGATAAAACTCATCCACAACCAAATCAAGTTTAAAATGCCCAAACCAATAATTCCAATTATAATAAAGTTGCACATTCATACAAGTTAGTTTTTGGTCACATTAAACATAAAAATAATTGTGTCATAACCATTAAAGTCATGGCCCTAGATTGTATTGTAACAACTAGGCATAGCAAAATCACTATGCATAGGCCTTCTCTACTTACCCATGAAGGATAACACAACATTATTGAACTTGAGATAACTCCTACCTAGATCTCCATCTTGGATCTTATGAAAATATACATTGTTAATAAGGACATCTTTTACAAAGTAATTCAAGAGTCAAGAGTCCCCAACAACATTGATGTATCCTAATTCCAAACATTCATTGGACACCTATCTTTAATTCATCAATTCATCTTTGACCGACATGATATACCTCTTGTTGGCCCATCCCATAATATCCTCTTATATATCGAAGCCCTCATCACCAAAAAAAAAGTGAAAAAGGAACTTTTAGATAATATATTGGGCTTGAACATATATACTTTGACATTAATAAAGAACCTTGGTTACTCTATAGTAGAAATAGATCCCAATACTATCACCATCAAAGTATATGATAATGTTGAAAGGGAATCAACATGCACTATCCATCTTCCTATCATTTCTAGGTGTGTCATGATTTTTTTTGTTACATGTCATTGATCTTGACCTCCCTTACAACATCCTTCTCAATCGACCATAGATTTATGTTATGCAAGCTATCCTATCGACCTTCCATCAACACATCAAATTTCCACAATCAAGCATGGAAGTGACTATTGTTGAGTAAAAGCTTCACTGATGAGCTAATGTGCAGGTTGCTAGACTTACACAGTGACCGACATCAGTTAGAACCAAACAACATCAGTTAGGAGTCGATTGGCATCGGTCAGAAGCAACCAACATCAGTTAGGGGTTGGCCAACATCGGTCATCTTCAGACTGACACTGACTTCTGTGTGTTTCCAAAATTGCTATTTTTAGCCAAACTATTTTTAGTAGAACAAATTTGAGCCTTTGATTTAAGATGTGCATCTAAGGGTGGAGAATGCATGGCTCATGAAACCCTAGTGTTGTAGTATATTGTATAGTAGGGTTAGATCCTCATAGCATATAAGGGGAGGACAACTCAGTAATTGATTGAGAGAGAGAGAGAGAGAGAGAGAGAGAGAACTCTTGAGGGAGAATTACTATACATCTGAGAGGTGTGAGGAGAAAGAGATTTTTTCATTGTATTTCTTTCTGGAAGAGTTTAATACAGATTGGTTATTTCTCGTATCTCCTATTATTTGTTGTTTCTGATTTCTAGTTACTTATTACTTCTAGTTTCAATTTTGTGTTTAGTTGCTTATACAAAAGTAATCAATTGTACTCTAAGATCCTAACAAGTGGTATCAGAGCTATGTGTGTACACTAATAACTAGTATCAGAGCGTGTTAGTGTTTGTTGATTACAGAATTCACTCACAAGGGTTTTTGATTGAGTGGGAGCAAAGCAATGGCAGAAGAAAGTAAACTAAGAATGGAGAAATTCAATGGCAAGAATTATCAATTATGGAGGATGTAAATTGAAGATTATCTGTATCAAAAAGATCTGTATTTACCATTGGGTGGGGTTTCAAGGAAGCCCACAAATATGGAAGATGAAGAATGGAATGTTCTTGATAGAAAGGCTCTTGGATCTATAAGGTTGAGCCTGGCATCTTCTGTGTTTTCCAACTTATCACAGACAAAGACAACGGTAGAGTTAATGGATACTTTGGCAAATTTATATGAAAAACCCTCAGCTTCGAATAAGGTATATCTTATGAAGCAATTATTTAATTTGCAAATGCAAGAAGGTGGATTTGTATCTAGTCATCTTAATGATTTTCATACAATTGTAAATCAGTTAAATTTAGTCAAAATAGTTTTTGATGATGAAATTAAGGCTCTCTTAATCTTATGCTCTTTCTTTGAAAGTTGGCATAGTTTGGTAATGGCAGTTAGTAATACTACATCTGCTTCAAATATCTTGAAAGTTGATGATGTTTTTAGTGTAATCTTGAATGAAGAAATTTGCAGGAAAAGCACAGGGGAAACATCAGGTAATACTTTAAGTGTTGAAAGTAGGGGAAGGCAAAGAGAGAAGGGAAAGCAAGGGAAATCAAGGTTAAAGATGGGAAGTAGATCCAAATCCAGAGATGGAAGAATAACCTGCTGGAATTATGAAAAGAAAGGGCATGCAAAGAAATATTGTTGGTTGAAGGATAACAAAGAAAATTAGCATGAAGGTAATAAAGAAGCAAAATTTGTAGGTATTGTTACACAGGATGCTCTTATATTTTTTTTGGATAATAAAGTAGAATCATGGGTTTTAGATTTTGGTGCCTCTTTCCATGCAACCCCAAATAGAGAATTTTTTAATGATTATGTCCATAGAGATTTTGGAAAAGTTTATTTAGGGGATGATGAGCCTTGTAAAATTGTTGCCAAAGGAAAAGTGCAGCTGAAATTGCAGAATGGCAACACATGGGTGTTGAAGGATGTCATGCATGTACCCATCCTGAAGAGGAATCTGATTTCTATAGAAAAGTTGGGTGATGAGGGTTGCACAGTAACTCTCACAGCTGAATCTTGGAAAGTTTTCAAAGGTGCACTTGTATTAGCAAAACATAAGAGAGTAGGTACACTTTATCTATCTACTTGTATTACTGATTATTCTCCTTCTGTTTTATCTACTTCAGATGAAGATGTAAAGTTGTGGCACTGTAGGCTTGGTCACATGAGTGAGAAGGGAATGAATGTTCTTAAGTCAAAAGGTAAGCTTTTAGATTTGAAAAGCATAGATCTAGATTTCTGTGAGCATTATATTTTTGGGAAACAGAAGAAAGTGAGGTTTCTCAAAATTAGGTCAACAAAGAAGAAGCACAAGTTAGAGCTTGTTCACACAGACGTGTGGGGACCAGCTCAGGTAGCTTCTATTAGATGATCACAGTATTATGTTTCTTTCATTGATGATGCTACAAGAAAAGTATGGGTTTATTGCATAAAGAGGAAATCTGATGTTTTTGACACATTTAAGAAATGGAAAGCTTTGGTTTTTAATGAGAAGGTGATGTACAGTGATCAGCTCAAGAGGCTGAATAATTTTGAGCAAGGCAATCTAGATTTGGAAGAGGTTATGATCCAAAATGAGTTCACGGGTGAAAATCACCACTCACAAAAAAACATAGAGACTGACATCGATCAGGTGGAAATCAACGTTGATCAGGTAGGAATCAACATCGATCGGCTGCAGACCGATGTCGATCAGGTGGAAATCAACGTCGGTCAAGTGGAAACTGACATTAGTCAGGAGGAATCGACATCAGTTGGGTGCAGACCAATGTCGGTCAGAGATGACCAGGATTGGTCACTGTCAGAAGGAAATTTGGGCAAATAGTAAGCTATAAATGAGTCTCAAATGCCCATAAAGAGGTCTGAAAGGGTAAGTAAACCTCTAATTCATTATTCCCCTTCTTTATACTACTTGTTGCTCACTGATGGTGGAGAACCAAAAAAATTTGATGAGACAATGCAGGTAGAATCCAGGAAATAGTGGGAGCATGGCATGAATGAGAAAATTGATTCCTTGGAAGAGAACCATACGTGGGATTTGGTTGAGTTTCCAGCCAGAAAGAAAGCACTAAAAAACAAATGGGTATATAGGTTAAAGGAAGGAGAGAATGGACAAATGAGACATAAGGCCAGGTTGAAGAAAAACTTATATGGTCTTAAGCAAGCTCCAAGACAATGGTATTTGAGGTTTGAGAGGTTTATGACAGAGCATGGCTTTAGTAAATGTCAATCTGACCATTGTGTTTATTTTAACAGATTGGATAATGGTAGTTATATTATCTTGTTACTGTATGTAGATGATATGCTTGTTGTAGGTTCACACATGCAGGAAATTACTGAGCTTAAGGTAAAATTAACTCACACATTTGCCATGAAGGATTTAGGAGCAGCAAAGAAAATCCTTGGCATGAGTATTAAGAGAGACAGGAAAAATCATAGTTTGATTTTGTCTCAAGATGATTATGTGAATAAGGTGTTGGAGAGGTTCAATATGCACGATGCAAAACCGGTAAGCACACCTATGGTTGGACACTTCAAGTTGAGCAAAGAACAATGTCCTAAATCACATGATGAGGTTGTGTACATAAGTAGATTTCTATATGCTTCAGCAGTTGGGAGCTTGATGTATGCAATGGTATATACTAGACTAGATATTGCCCAAGTAGTGGGAATTGTCAGCAAGTTTATGGCCAATCTAAGAAAGGTATACTAGAAAGCAGTTCAGTGGATTCTCAGATATTTGAGAGGGACCAACAGTAGGCATTTATGTTATGGAGGGTCAAACACTTCTCTACATGGGTATGTAGATTCAGATATGGCAGGTGACTTGGATGGTAGGAGAAGCACCACAGGATATGTGTTCACTGTTGGTGGAACGGTGGTTAGTTGGATTTCAAAGTTGTAGAAGGTTGTTGCCTTGTCTACTACAGAGGCAGAATACATTGTAGTCATAGAGGCTAGCAAAGAAATGATTTAGATGACTCAGTTCATGGAAGAGTTGGGAAAGGAGCAAGAGAGTTACAGATTGTATAGTGATAGTCAAAGTGCAATTCATTTGGCAAAGAATTCAGCCTTTCATACAAGAACCAAACATATACAGCTTAGGTACCACTTCATTAGATAGGTATTGGAGGATGGACAGTTGAAGCTGGAAAAGATCCATATGGATAAGAACCCTGCTGATATGTTAACAAAGCCGGTAACAAAGGAGAAGTTGAATCTTCATTCAACTTTTGTTGGTCTTCAAGATTGCACTTGAAGAGGGAAAAACAAGCCAGAGATGTTTAGAGGATGTTGCTGTATAGGTACAGGTGCAGCTGTTTATCTTCAAGTGGGAGATTGTTGAGTTATGGAGCTAAAAGCTTCACTGATGAGCTAATGTGCAGGTTGCTAGACTTACACAGTGACCGACATCAGTGAAAACTAATAGACATTAGTTAGGGGTCAACTGGCATCAGTCAAAAGCAACTAACATTGGTTAGGGGTCGACTGACATCAGTCATCTTTAGACTGACACCGACTTCTATGCATTTCTAAAATTGCTATTTTTAGCTGAACTATTTTTAGCAGAATAGATTTGAGCCTTTGATTTAAGAGGTGGATCTAAGGGTGGAGAATGCATGGCTCATGAAACCCTAGTGTTGTAGTATACTATATAGTAGGGTTAGATCCTCATAGCATGTAAGGGGAGGACAACTCAGTAATTGAGTTGATTGTAATTGATTGAGAGAGAGAGAGAGAGAGAAAACTCTTGAGGGAGAATTACTATACATCTGAGAGGTGTGAGGAGAAAGAGATTTATTCATTGTATTTCCTTCTGGAAGAGTTTAATATAGATTGGTTTTTTCTCGAATCTCCTATTATTTGTTGTTTCTAATTTCTAGTTACTTATTACTTTTGGTTTTAATTCCGCGTTTAGTTACTTATACAAAAGTAATCAATTGTACTCTAAGATCCTAACAACTATGTCTGGTGATCCTCAACATTTATAATATTAAAATATGTTGGAAGGGTGATATCATAAATATAATGACTGTATCATCACTAAAAATTAATTTAAAATAGATAGATCTATAACACCAAAACATACAAATCCTTCATTCTATATGTACATATAGATGACATTCCATCTAATCCAAAACCCCACCTTCTAAATCTAGTTTTAAGATCCTTGATAAAGGCTCTAGATAGTATGAAAGACAATACATTTTGCATGTGGGTAAATTCTTTATTTCTCCTTGAATCCATGGTAGACCTAACATTAACAAGAATACATAACCTATTTCCTATCAATTTGGCACCACTACTTTTGTCAAATTAGGATTTATTACAAATGAAAAAATTTAAAGCTCCAATGAATAATGGATATATGATGAAGGGATATTATATTTATTTTAAATTAATGAATATGCTATAGCAAAAAAGATGCGCTGGGTCATGAACTAAGAAGGAAAAAGACTAGTTCTTAATGAACAAGGAATCTGAGAACTATACATGTTCGTGCATATAAAAATTCTCATGAAATTAGATACAAACCCCTTGGTGATCAATATGAGGATGTCAGTTAAACTCCCACAATCTCTGAGGAATCTTTTTCCAACATTGAAACATGTTCCTCTCATAGTATTTACAAATATCCTTATGTTACCAATCTTTTCAATGACATCATTATCCTCACCATTAACCTTGACCTCCAATACCCTAAACTTATCAATTGGGACCAACAAGATCATATGACACTTGATTTTTTCAAAAATGATGAAGCTATTGCAAAATTCATGGGACTTTGAGATGGAATCCTACTAGGGGATCCCAAAAAGGGTTTTGAAATCAACCTAAACATGTCAAAGTATTTTTGGGAGTAGGAAGAGTTCCTTAGTAAAAATAAATCTAAAATTCAAAATAAGAAAAAAATAAAAAATTGAAGTCCTCTATTGAAAACCTCTTTGAGTGACTATCGGACCCAAAAAAATAAAATAACAAAAATAAAGATAAGTCTATTAGTGAATTATTTTTTGAGGCACTAATAGACGAGGAACTCAACATTCCCTCTATGATGGCATAGTAACATGATGATTTTCAATCACTTCTTAAGGAAAATATTGATGTTAAAATTGGATATAAGAGGATCCTAAAATCATTAAAATTTTAACTACTCTCAATCCTGAAGAATAATAATATTTGGTCTCCCTCCTCAAATAATTTATAGACATCTTTACTTTGTCATATGTTGATATGCCTAGATTGGATCCATTCCTTATGGTACACCACCTTGTTTTACATGAAGATACTAAAAGAGTTAAATAAAAGCTAAGAAATATGCATCCCAAGGTGGTCCTTATTGTTAAAGATGAACTACACAAGCTCTAGGATGGATTCACATAACCAAATGATTAATATGAATGGATATCCAACATTGTTCCTGTTAACAAAAAACTGATAGGTATATGAGTGTGTAAAATTCTATGACATCAAAAGGGCATGTCCAAAATATGATTTCCTTTTAGCCCATATTGACATAATCATTGAATCCATAGTAGGACATGAAATTTTATCTCTCATCGATGGATTTTTGAGATATAACAAAATCAAATTTTCACCTAAAGACCACCATAAAATAACATTCATTACACCATGGGGAAAATTTGGTTACCAAGTCACGCCTTTTGAATTGAAAAATGTAGTTGCAACCTATCAAATAACCATGATTTTTATCTTATATGCCATGCTTGATGATATAGTCGAGGATTATGTGGATCACATACTAAGTAAATTAAAAACTAGAACATAACATCCCACCATTTATGATATATTTTTGAAAGACTGAGAGAATACAAGGTCTGTCTGAATCCTAAAAAGTGTCTTTGGTATTACATCAGGTAAATTTTTAGGATTCATTATATCTAGAAGAGGTATCAAAGTTGATCCAATGAAATTCAAAGCCATTATAGAAATGCCTCTTGTTCAATCTCAAGCAACTACATAGTTTATAGGGAAAATGCTAAGCAATCAGAAGATTCATCTCACAACTTGCAGACAAATTCCAACCATTCACATGTTTACTAAAAAAAGACGTTGTATTTTATTGGAATGAAGAATGTTAATAGGTTTTTGAGTAACTTAGACATTATCTTTAAAATCCACTGGTGTTAGTCCTACCTACTCTAGGAAAACCTCTACTAATATACATCTCAATGACACACTATCCTTTGTGAGCCCTTTTGGCTCAACATGATGATCAAGGAATAGAAAGAGATACTTATTATCTCAGTTGAACTTTGGTAGAATATGAACTCAATTACACCCACATCAAGAAGGCATATAGGGCTTTTATTTTTTATTCTAAAAAATTATGACCCTATGTGCTCAACAACAAAACCATACTTGTTGATAAGGTTAATCCTATAGAGTATATTCTATAAAAATTAGATCTTAGAGGTCAAATGGAAAAATGGATCATGTTTCTCAGGGAGTTCAACATCGAGTATGAAAATCATAAAGCTAAAGGGATATGTCCTTGCAGATCAGCTAGCAAGAGCACTATTATTAGACAAACAACCTTTGACCATTTGGATTTTTAAATGAGCCAATTTTATCTCTTGATGAGTCACTTGAATGGAAAATTTACTTTGATGGATCCTTCACCACTTATGGCTTAAGGGCATGCATCTTGTTCCTTACACCATAAGGTGATATCATCTCTAAATCATTGAGGATTGAGTTTACTTGCACCAATAACATTGTTGAGTATGAATCACTCATATTTAGCCTCAAACTATCAATACAATGGAACATTCAACACTTGTTAGTCTATGGTGACTCTCAATTGATCATCAAACAAGTCAACGATGAGTACTAGACCAAAGATGAAAAACTCATGCCTTATAAAATAATGGTTGACAACTTAAAACAATACTTTCATCACATGAAATTTTAACAAGTCCCTCATGCAAGTAATCCATGAGTAGATGCCATAGCTACCATTGGTTCTCTCTTTAAGATGCAAAAAGATACCCAACAATGTCAATTTTTGGTTATGTTGATAGAAATTATGGCTACCTTGGTTTTATGACTTGCCCAATGAGAAGCGACACAAATTTACCAATAATAGGAGGAATTACCATGGAGATGGTGATTTTTCTCTGTGTTTGAGAGGGGGTAGCTCCCTTGTATAATATAGGCACTTTTGGGTTTTTACGTACTATTTATCAAAAAGCACAAAAAGGGAACCAAAATTAGAAATGGTGGAAATTGAAAATAGAAGAAACAGGGAGGGGAATGGAGGTGAAGGAGAGAAACCCACAATGGAATGAATGCATAAAATCACCAAAATAACTCAAAAATAAATAAAAGGGCTATAAATTCTTCCTCTCACATAAAAATGGACATAGGATAAGCAAATATAATTGGAATAAAAGGCTTACCTAAAAGCACAAAGTCTCTTCAAAACTTGGATTGGGTACACTTGGTACAAATCCCATACATAGGGTTTTCAACATAAAGTTTGGAAACGCCATGAGTTACACACAACTAATAAAAATATATAATTTTAATGGATTCATTATTTACGAGCAAAAATACAAAATTCATGAACAAATAACATCAAAACCCATACAACCTAAGAATGATCTCACCTGCTTGCTTGCATTCCATTGCTCAAATCAAGAAATTACTTAGCCCACACAAAGTTACAACTAACTCTTCCCCAACAGCTTGAAAGAAAGAATAATCCTGATCAATGATCGAGATTTTATCTTTGTTACAATACCTTTTCCCACAAGGGAAGTTGAAAAGTCATCCTTTGGACCAAGTCAACCTAGAACTAATTTTATTTTAATTAAAATTTGCCCATGTTTGATTTTATTATTTGGGCATTTTAAAACATTAGAGACACTTGTGCTTGTGCATTTAAAATATAAAATTAATTCTAAAAATAATTAATTTACTCAATGACTATAAAACATAAATATTCTAAGGCATCTTTTTACAACTTTAATTAAAAATAACTAATCTTAAAAGAATTAATAATATAATTAAGTCCCTTAATTTTAGTTTTAGCCCACCAATATCATCTTCAAAATCCATTCCATGCAAACTCGCTTGTAGCATTGCCTTTTTCCATTGGGTTGTGGAGTCAAATAATACATTATAAAGGATTGAATAATGAAAATTGCTTGAATGGGTAATGAAAATTTGGATGACTGATTTTCACTACAACAATTGACTCTGATTGTGGGATGACATTCCCTAGCAGAATGTAGGAGAACTACAGAAATCATTGGTGACCTATGTTTCATCAAACTTGTGAATGTGAAGTGCATGAACGTATCATAATCCTGCCAAATAGCAACTAGTTCACCCAATTGTATGGGAATGAACACACATTTCTAAACCAAATCATACTTGTTGAAACTCCTTGTTGATAATAATGTAGCACATGATCCCATGCCCTGATCTGACCCAACTTGTAACTAATTCACCTATCCTAATTGTATGGGAACGAACACACGTTGTGGGGCCAGATCTTTACTTAAAAAATTCTATGTTTGATTTGTTCCCCTATTTGCTTGAGAAAGCACGATGAAAAATTATCTTGTTGATTTTGAATTATGAGAGATAACTACCATTTACCATGTGGATACTTGATGAAATATATTTTTGATGCTTAAAATGGGAACCAAAATGGACTCTGGATGCTCAAGATATTAGTGAAATAATGCACAAAATCAATTTAAAAGTCTACATAAAAAATCCTGGAATTTTGAAAAGTTTAAAAGGATATATGAGAAATTCTTTTCTTTATGATTAAAAACACAAGCCATTTGTTTGATAACACTTGGGAAGAGTATAAATGGATTTTAGAGCCTCTTCAAGATAACCAGCACTGCCAAGAAGGATAATTGCGCAACTTGCAACAATATTGTTCAAGCTTATTATGTATGTATCCTTTGGATATGAATTTGACATTTCATTTATGTAGTGGGTTTATGAAATATCTTCTCTAGTATCGTGGGTCATTCTTGGTACAAACGATGATGATATCTTGGCAAACGATATGGAGTGGGTTCATGAAATATCTTCTGTTGTATCGTGGGTCATTCTTGGTCATCTCCACTCTTAGTTTTATGGATGTATTCTTTTTGGGTACATTCATTAGAAAAACACGATGCACAACTAGTTTTTCAATAAAGATTTGATGAATTATCTCTGGTGTGAGGTTGAAAGTAACTCTATTAGTATGACTGTCAGTCAATGGTCGGATATCTGCAAGCATTGCACCTTTTAATCCAATCCCCTGTTTTGTAACTTTGGATGCTTATTCCTCTAGCAAACCCTTTCTTGTAGCCCAAAATTCAGTTTTAGTGATAACACCACCAAAAACAAGTTCTTTGTGAAATTTCTGTAACCCACTGTCCTCACTAAGTAACTTCATCATACGCTCCATTTCTGTCTTACTGAGTTTCCCACCTATGATAGTTGTTGACACCAGTTTAGACTTATGAGTGGTACCTTATGTGTTTTGTCCATTTGTGACTGGAGGATGATCTTTTGCAAGAATATTAGAAACTAAATTTCGACAGACATTTCGATTCTTGGATCGTTGGGAGTGAATATGAACTTATTCTGTGTCAAAATCAAAACACCATGTGTCCCAGGGTCCTTCACTGTCATTTTGCCTCTGCGCATTGTTTCCAGGGGTGCGACCTCCATATTCAGTATTCCTTTAGACTGCGCAAGCCCTTAAACACACTTCCCGGCCTTTTCCTTCTAGCTTTAAGCACATAGAAAAACTATAGTTTCTTTCTTTTAAATTTTACCTTCTGAGATGGCTTGAATGTTTTAGTTTTCTTCTTGCAGATCTGCTAGAATTAAGTTGACACACAATAAGATCTTTGTTTGCATTCTAATGACCTGCCAACTGCATTACTTTCTGTTAGCTTCGAACATGGAAATATTTGTTTCAAACAGATTTCTAAACCATATCATGATTCTTTGATCAAGAGAATTCAACACGTTGGAATTGACAACTAATGGGTTTCCCTTCAAAATATTTTTCAGCTACATCTTTTAAAATGATTTTAAAGAATATTTTGAAACCTAAGATGAAACTTAATTGGAATGTGTCATATCATTTTCCGTAACACTTTCACCAATGGAAGGAACCAGCTCTCCAATGTGGACACCATTCTAAGCATTCATATACCTAGCTTATTTAAACATTTTGAGAATCATAAAAATTTGAACTGCAAAGTTTGTCAAACAACTTTTCAAATTGGGAGCTATTTGGCAAAGAGAAAAACCAACTAAACATTTGGTGGGCTTAAGAGGAATATGGGTAGAATGAAAAACATCAGAATGCACAAGCTATGTTTATTGAATACAAACACACACACGTTAGTAAAATGAAATGAACAAACACAATCTAAAATTCTGCAGAAAAGTAAACTATTTACAAAGGATAATGTGGGACAACATGACTAAACATGAACATTTACAACTTAGGAAAAGTACAAGCATTTGCAAGACAAAATTTGGCAAGATGAGGACAACACTTGCAAAGACGTGAGTATAGAGAACAACATAATTTTAATTGCATCCATGGGAAAGACACGAGTCATGGGTGGACAAATAAATATCAATTCAAATATTTGACCATGTACAATCGGGAAGTAAACATTACTTATATTTACAAAAGGAGACATGATGCTCAAATTTTGCTCATTAATGTAAGGGGTATGTTTTGATTTGAAATTCAAAACACAAACACCATGAGACATACCTCCAACATCTTCACTTTTTGGTTACTCTTATAGTTATTCAACTATGAATGGATGAATCAAATCTTCTTTAGACACCTCCAAAGGCAAGCTTGGGACCAAAACCTTATGGCACTCAACATGACCAAAAACTTCTTATTGATTGCTTCTTGTTTCTTCTTCAAAATATGTTATGTGCTTGTGGTCAACATCATCACATACATCTTCTTCATCAATGTGAAGTTCACCACTTTCATAAATTATCTCATTTTCTTGGAAAGAGGTTGAATTTATATTTTTAATGCATCTCTCATGACTTCCTTCTCTTGTGTTGAACATTCAAGATTTTATTCAGAACACTGAATGAAATAAGTTGATTCTTCTATTAGAGCGTTCACCATAGTGGAATTCAAACCATCACTTTCATCCCCAACACCAAGAACTTGCTCTGTTTGTATTTGATCCACAGTGGGCCAATTTTGAATAAGGGAAACTTCTTTTTGTTTGATTTGTACATCCCCATAGATATCGTATAAAAATTGTACTATTTTGGGATCATCAACAATTTCACAAATTAGATCTTATTTAAACGTTGATATGAAGAGGAAAACATTTCTCATTGTATCATCATTTGAAAAAATCTAATTACCCCCTAATTCAAGTGTTAGGTTGTGGAGCTAAAAGCTTCAAACCTTTGCAAACAGAAGGAACAGAAGGTTGCTGAGATCCAGGAGCACCGGCGTCGGCAGCAGGACCAACGTCGGTCGTGACCAGTGCAGAAGGCCACCGGCGACGGCAGAGAGTCGGCTGACGTCGACAGAACCAGGCAAGCAGGGACTGGCGTCGGTCGCCTGTGTGTTCCAGAACTGTTCGTTGCACGGACAGTTAGTTAAGTGAACGAAGTGTTTGCATGTAAAGGCCAGTTAGAGTCTTGGGCTACGAGGATAATTGTCTAAATTAAGAGTCTAAGTTATTGTTTAAGTTAGGGATCTATTTATAGACCCATTGGCATGTATTGTATAAGTATGAGATAGAGAGGAAGGCAAGTAAGCTCCTTCTATTATTGTAAGATCATTGAGTTGCATGTTGTTGCAAGCTCATAGGAGATCTACATGTGAGTATGGTCTGTTGAATTGCAGGTTCATGGGAGATCAACTTGAAGTGCTATAGAGTGCTTGGTGTACCGGCAGGGTTATTACTGACTGGTTGGAGAGGTGAACACAAATTCTGTGTGTGAGTTGGTTGTTGGGACCGTTTTTGTGTAGGAGAGTGTGTGTGAGAAGAATTACTGTACACTTGAGGTGTGGGAAACCTCTGTAAGGTGAAAGAGTGTGGCGGCTCTTTGTTTTATTCTTTTCTGTAAAGTGTTAATACAAGATAGTGTATTGTCTCTCATATTCTGTGCTATTGGTGAATTCTAGTTACTTGTGCTTCTGGTTATTTTCGCATATTTAATTGCTTATATTTGGTAATCATATTGTGCTCTTTCTGAGGAGCAAGATCCAACAAGAGGAATCAGAACAGGTGTGTTTGTTCTTGGACTTCCCTAACAATTGGTATTAGAGCCAGGTTGGGATACTAACAGATTGGTTTAGATCTGGGTAGTGTGTTTTGATTACAGGTTACTCACAAGTTTTCTATTTGAGTGGGAGTTGAGCAATGGCAGAAGACAGTAAGCTACGAATGGAAAAGTTTAATGGCAAGAACTACCAATTATGGAGGATGCAGATTGAGGACTATCTGTATCAGAAATATTTATACTTACCGTTGGGTGGGGTTGGTAGCAAACCCCAGAATATGAAAGATGAAGAATGGGAGGTTCTTGATCGGAAGACTCTGGGATCTATAAGATTGAGTCTTGCATCATCTGTGATTTCCAGCTTATCACAGTGTAAGACAACGGTGGAGTTGATGAAATCTTTGGCAAATTTGTATGAAAAACCCTCAGCTTCTAATAAGTTATTTCTTATGAAGCATTTATTTAATTTACAAATGTTGGAAGGTGGATCTGTTCATAGCCATCTTAGTGATTTCCATGGTTTGGTAAACCAGTTAAGTTCAGTCAATATTGTATTTGATGATGAAATTAGAGCTCTCTTAATCTTGTGTTCATTACCTGAAAGTTGAGAAGGTTTGGTAATGGCAGTTTCTAACACTATGTCTACCTCAAAAGTCTTAAAAGTGGATGATGTTGTGAGTGTGATCTTGAATGAAGAGATATGCAGGAAAAGCACAGGTGAATCATCAGGAGATGCTTTGAGTGTTGAAGGTAGAGGAAGGCAAAGAGAGAAGATAGAGCATGGAAGATCAAGGTCGAAGATAGGCATGAGATCCAAGTCCAGGTATGGCAGAATAACTTGATGGAAATGTGGAAAGAAAGGGCACTTAAAGAGAGATTGCAGATTGGGTGAAGATCAGCATGAAGGACATGAAGAAGAAGCAGATGTTGCGGATTACCTTGCATAAGATGCTCTGGTATGTTCTTTGGATAAAGTAGAATCTTGGGTTTTAGATTCTGGTGCCTCTTTTCATGCATCCCCACATAGGGAATTTTTTCATGAGTATGTCCAGGGAGACTTTGGAGAAATTTATGTAGGGGATAGTAAGCCTTGTCAGATTGTTAGCAAAGGAAAAGTGATGCTGAAACTGCAGACAGGTAACACATGGGTGTTAAAAGAGGTCATGCATGTCCCAATTCTAAAGAGGAATTTGATTTCTGTTAGAAGTTTGGGTGATGAGGGTTGCACAGTAACTTTCACAGCGGACTCTTGGAAGGTTACCAAGGGTACACTTGTTGTAGCTAGAAGTAAGAAAGTAGGTACGCTTTATCTATCTACTTGTATTACTGATTCTCTTTCTGGGTTATCTACTTCAGCTGTAGATTCAGAGATGTGGCTTAATAGGCTTGGCCACATAGATAAGAAAGAGATGCATGTTCTTGAGTCAAAGGGTATGCTTTCAGATTTGGAAGGCATGGATCGTGATTTTTGTATGCAGAAGAAGAAGGTGAAGTTTTTTGAGGAATCTGATGTTAGTGACAAGAACAAGAAAGTCTTGGTTTTCAAGGAGAAGGTGACGGACAGAGTTCAGCACAAGGTGCAGAGGAATTCTGAGCAGAGCAAGGGTGATTTGGACAAGGGTTTGATCCAAAAGGAGCTCGCGGGAAAAATTTAGGTCTCACTAGAAAAACACAGAGACGGACGTTGGCAGGAAAATCGACATCGGTGTCCAGACAGGGACCGACGTCGGCTATGTGTAGCCCAACGTCGGTGACTCAGGGCAGAGAACGACCGGCATTGGCCAGGGGAAATTGACGTCGGCAAGGAGGCAGTCGCAGGGAACCGACATCGGTCGGTTGCAGACTGAGATGTGACCGGCATCGATTACTGAGACAAATTTTGGGTGGACAGCAAGCTGTCAAGGAGTCTCAAGCACCCATATGGAGGACTGAAGGTATAAGTAAGTTCTTAAATTCGTCATTTCCCTTCTTTACACTACTTGTTGCTCACTTATGGCATAGGACCAGGAAGTTATTGAAGAAGCAGAACAGGTAGATCCAAGAAACAGTGGGAGCTTGGCATGAATGGAGGATGTGATTCCTTGGAGGAGAACCAAACAGGGGTTTTGGGTAGAGTTGCCAGCTGGAAGTAAGCACTGAGAGACGAATGGATGTTCAGGATAAAGAAGAGCGGAAATGGATACGTGAGATGGAAGATCAGGGTATATGGTCTTGTGTGAGCTGCAGGGCAATGAAGGTTTGATCATTGTGTTTCTCTTTACCAGGTTGGATAATATTAGATACATTATCCTATTTTTGTATGATGTGCTTGTTGCAGGGTTACATATACAGGTATTGCTGAACTAAAGGTAAAGCTAGTTCAGGGGTGTGTCATGGAGAATCTAGGAGCAGCAAGATTCTTTGGCATGAGTGTGTTCTAGAGACATGGAAGGTCAGTTGTTGACTTTGTTTCAGGATGATTGTGTGAGACCGGTTAGCACGCCGATGATTAGACAGTTCACAGAACAGGTGTCTTGATTCACATAATGAGGTTGAGTACATGTGTACTAAACCTGAGTTTTCCCAAGCAGTGGGAGTTGTCACAAGTTTGGAGTCAATCCGGAAGATAAGTACTGAAGGGCAGTTCAGTGGGACCAGCAGCAGGTGCACATGCTATGCAGGGTCAAGTTATTTTCTACATGGTTGTAGATACGGATATGGCAGGTGATTTGGGTGACAGGTTTTGCACTACAGATTTTTGTAGTGGTTGGTCTTCAAGAGTAATCTTGAGGAAGAATACGGAGCCAAGGGAACAAACTAGACTAAGTATAGGTACAGGTACATGTTGCAGCTGTTTATCTCCAAGTGGGAGATTGTTAGGTTGTGGAGCTAAAAGCTTCAACCCTTTGCAAATAAAAGGAATAGAAGGTTGCTGAGATCCAGGAGCACCGGCGTCGGCAGCAGGACCGACGTCGGTCGTGACCAGTGCAGAAGGCCACCGGCGATGGCAAAGAGTCGGCAGAACCAGGCAAGCAGGGACCGGCGTTGGTCGCCTGTGTGTTCCAGCACTGTTCGTTGCATGGACAGTTAGTTAAGTGAACGAAGTGTTTGCATGTAAAGGCCAGTTAGAGTCTTGGGTTGCGAGGATAATTGTCTAAATTAAGAGTCTAAGTTATTGTTTAAGTTAGGGATCTATTTATAGACCCATTGGCATGTATTGTATAAGTATGAGATAGAGAGGAAGGCAAGTAAGCTCCTTCTATTATTGTAAGATCATTGAGTTGCAGGTTGTTGCAAGCTCATAGGAGATCTACATGTGAGTATGGTCTGTTGAATTGCAGGTTGCAGGTTCATGGGAGATCAACTTGAAGTGCTATAGAGTGCTTGGTGTACCGGTAGGGTTATTACTGACTGGTTGGAGAGGTGAACACCAATTCTGTGTGTGAGTTGGTTGTTGGGACCGTTTTTGTGTAGGAGAGTGTGTGTGAGAAGAATTATTGTACACTTGAGGTGTGGGAAACCTCTGTAAGGTGAAAGAGTGTGGCGGCTCTTTGTTGTATTCTTTTCTGTAAAGTGTTAATACAAGATAGTGTATTGTCTCTCATATTCTGTGCTATTGGTGAATTCTAGTTACTTGTGCTTTTGGTTATTTCTGCATATTTAATTGCTTATATTTGGTAATCATATTGTGCTCTTTCTGAGGAGCAAGATCTAACAAGAGGAATCAGAACAGGTGTGTTTGTTCTTGGACTTCCCTAACATCAAGCTCTTTAAAAAAAATCTTGTTTATTTCTTCTTTTTTGCCACCCAATATTTTCAAGGTATGCATATTCTGATTTCATCTAGAATTCCTTTATGCTTGCAACTAGAATTAAGACATGGGCAATGATACCAAAAATAAAAAAATCAGAAACATGGATTACGTTCTATCATTTCCAAGCAGCGTTTCAACAAAGTCACCAATCTTCTTTTACAAGAGGAATATTCCCTTCAAATTTTATAAATGGAAGGAGTTATGCATATTTTTTACATCCCCTAATTTTTTCAAAAAATTCAATACTTGATGTCATAGAGATGACCTTATCCTAAAATCTAAAATTGTGTTGGAGAACCTGTTGATTGATAGTAATTTTAGATGCATTTTTTATTATGAAGTGATAATGGTTGGTTGATGAATTCATATTTATATTTCTACGTGGTTTAGAAAAGCATGATAGATTAATGAATAAAATATGCATATATGGTTGTGAATGTAATCAGTTATTTTGATTTTCAGAACAATTAGATTTTAAAACAATTTCAATTGAGAAATAGACTTTTAGTTTTGATAGTTTAACATATTATGATGATTCTATAAATGATTTGATTATTGTTAAGAATAGATAATGGTGATGTATGGATTATTGTTGCTTTTACAAAATGCTATATTTGAAAAATCAATACACTTCATTATAAAGACTATCATGAAGGTACATATTAGATTAAAGTCTCAATTCTGGTTATTTACTTATGATACAATGAACTTTTGAAACATTAATGTGATGGAATAATATGCTGATGTCAGAAACTTCAAGTCTATATTGTAAAGTTTTGTGCAGTTCTTTTGTCCATTGATGCATATCTTGATCATTATTTTTGTGTATCATAAGCTCCAAAGTCCTATTTGATATTCTAAGTTAAGTCATTATCAATTTCAAGATCCTAGATATTATAAGTTTCGAAGCATAAAGGCAATTTTATTGCTTCTTTGGTCATAGAGATTCATATGATGAAAAAGCTTGAGATCTTAGATTTGTTTCATGAGAAAAATTCAATGGCATACAAGGTTCTTTGAAATCATTACATATATTTTCAAAAAATATTAACATTGCTTTATTTGAGACTTTAAAAATGATTTAAAAGGATTTTATTATCACATGGCTTGGTTTAAATACCCTTTGGGTCATGATGCTAGGGCATTGTCATTTATTAAGGTTATGGGTTCACCGTGAAATATGTTTGTTTGCCTAAGTATGAGTCATAGTTTTGAAGGGCCTTTGATTTGAATGTAATGCAATTTCATTAACTTAATGGTATGTTGAGTTGGTGTTTAGTTGGTATTTTGACCTATCGTGGTAAGGTAAGGTTGGCACAAATATTTAATTCAAAGCATATTCTTGATGCTTTGAGATTGGCATGAAGATTTGACGATAATGGAAATTAATGTGATATGTGATTACCTCGATTTGAGGAGGTTGGTTAAGGTTTACCTTGAAGTTTTAGTGATAGCTAATTTTGTTGATGTCGATAACCAAGTTAACATAGTTGCTAGAGTATACTCGATTTAATGTGAACGAATGAGGTTTGAACACCTCACTTGGTTACAGCGAGAAGGTGGTGAATATAAGTTTTTAGTTTCTCTAGTTTTAATCACTTTTCACAAGCCCAACCACGGAAGTGAAGCTCCGGCTAATTGAGTTTCGAGTTGTAGATGGAGATTTTGGGTGAAGGATATTTGATAGAAGCCTCAAGGTGTGTTACCAGGTATGTTTGTGTATTGTTAATCAAATTATTTTTGAAATATCATGGTGAATTATAAAAAGCTTGTAGTTTTTGATGAAAAGATGAGTTATGGTTTGAGTTGTTTTTGGTTTGCGTTAATGAAGTTCTAAATAATTCTCAAATGGGTTTTCTATAATGAAATAAGGAGTTTATAAGAAAATGGTTGCATACTCTTTAAATTTTCAAAGGTTAATGACTTATTTTTTGCATGGATGTTTAAAAGATAATGACTTTCAATCTTAGAATTTTTATTGAATGAAATGTAAACAACTTCTATGTGGCAGATATTTGAAAGAATATCCAAGTTATTTTGGTATGGAATACATAAAATGTTGAATTTTTTTGGGTGTATGATACGAATGGCTCTCAGGTATGTTTTGTTTTTGGGATTTTTTGGATAAAATGGTTTCCTATATGATTGAAAATATTGTCAGTTGTGCATAAGTTTGGAAATAATACTAAAGAGGTTGAAAATTGAGGCTTTCTAGTCTATTGTTTGCATGCATACAAAGGACTTCTACTTGTTTAATGGTATATTTTAAGAATATCATTATTTTAAAGAGATTTTATATTGAAATCTTTAGTTTACACATGAGCTACTACAAGGCATTTTGGTTAAGATTTTTATGATACTATGTAATTTTTGAAAAATAACCCTGCATGTTGTTCCTTGATATATGATCAATGTTTCCCTATGCATCAACTTTTTGAAAGCAAATAGTTATTTAGTATGCACGATAGTTTTTTTGGTTTGATATGTTTTGGGTATTTGAAGAATATACAGTTGTTTTTTAGAAGGTATGAATGGCTCTTAGATATGTTTATTTCATAGACTTTTGATACATGTAATTCCTTTTCTTATCTTGGAAAAATTAGTCACATGCATAGTATTGGAATCAGTTCTACAAATGGTTTCTATGTGTTTTCATTGTATGAGTTGACAGTTTGTTTTCGACATGAATATTTGTTTTCAAGGGGTTTTTGTTGATGATTTCTTTGAACTAGTCAAAAATATGAAAGTATGGAAAGTTTATTTCAAGATCTAACTTTTACTTTCTTTTTTATTTGATATAAGGTATTTTTCTAAGATTTTTGAAAGGGTAAGTCTGAAGTGATTTTGAGAATCATATTTTTAATAATATGGACAGATTCTATTCATTTAATATATATACTTCGAATTTGAGTTTTAGAGAGGAATTTGCATGAATAAAAAACCCCAATATCAATATTCTTTGATAGAAATAAGGTGATAGTCTGCATGTGCATTAATTGATGTTTTTGTTTTATAAATCATGGTGCATGGGTATTTTATAGATTTAAAAAAATCAGTCTTTAAAACTCCAAGAATTGGTTTCAATTTGATCATTTATTGCAAATTAGGTATATTGAGATTATCTCAGAAAAATCTAAAGTTTTCGTTTCAATATAAATGATTTTTGGGTTGACAATTTTTGAAACTTGAAATGATTATGTGAAAATTTGAATGGAATCAGTTGACCGTTTGAAAATGATATGCTATAAAATTATCAACAAATATATATGGATTGTCTTGAAGTTGTGAGTTTCTTACCAGTTTACAGTTGCAAGTGTGATTTTAAGGATTCAACCAAGATGAGATTTTTTTAAAATTAAATCTCATATTGAAGTCATAGGTTTTATTTTGAAAATGGACATAGAAGTTAGAGTTCCTTGATCCTTCTCATTTGGCATTTATAGGAAGACATTAAATTCAAACAAATAAATTGGTTTCAAATATCATTTGATGTAGTCACTTTGAAAATATTTTTTGGGATTTTTGTATCTTCTTTTGGAATGGCTTAGTTTTAGAAAATTTTGAAAGTTATCAAATTAGTTAGATTCATATTGGTTTAAAAGCATAGTCATTTATCGATAGAATAGTAAGATATTTTTGACAGAGTCTTAGTTTACATTTAGAAGTTTATTAAAATGTTCTGAGATAAAATTATGAAATTGTGATAATAGCTGAGGATTCAATGGAAAGTTTGATACAAATAGATGTTTTAAGTTTATGTATGATTCGATTTAAGTTGTTGAGCAGTAACAACATTCAATCTTGTTTCTTTGAGCAATTTATTGATTTTTAGTTTAAATTTGTTATATTCTAGATTGATCATAATCTGGTTCAATCAGAAGTAATGACAATAGGGATGGGGACATAGTTCTGGTAGTGATGCTAATCAGTCCAATCTCAATAGAAATTTTCTAGAGGTGGTTTCTGTGAAATAAATTTTGGTCATAGATTATATAGGGAATAATAATGTCTATACATTTTGATGCTTCAAATACTGAATTTTTTGATATCTTAAGTAATTTGTCTACTAATCCACTGAATAGATGATATATAGGTAACATAGGTTTCTTTAGCCATAGGTTCGAAGCTTGAACCCCTTCTCAAAGTAGTTCATCTTGTCATTTGAATAATAATCCTTGACACTTGCCACTTCAACCTCCTAATATTGAAACAATTAAGCCAACTAGTGATCTTTTTTTTGTAAATCAAGTCACATAATTAGAAATTGAAATATTTCATGTTAAAAGTTTTAAGAACATGGTCATTCCTTATGATGCACCATCTCCTTCCTATAGAGATCCTATTATGAAGGGTAAAAGATTAAGTTTGACTGCTTCTCATAGTGAACCTATTTTGGGCTCTGAAAGAATAAATTTAGGAATTTGAGGCTATGCTAGTCGAAGAAAGATGATAGGCATGCCACCTTCCACTTCAAGAAAGATGACTACAAAAAATAGAGTTGAAAATTAGTCAGAGTCTGATATACCCATATAATTTAGGATATTGAAAAGGATCAAGTTAGAGATCGATGATAGTACAATTAAATCAAGAACAAGACTGGTGTAGTTTTTTGTAATAGAAAAGAGTATAATGTTTGTCTTAATGAACAAGACAAACATATAATTACAGTGATGTCTAATTCGAAGGATTATTGGATGTCTAAGGGAAGATAATTTTATTTTATTATTGAACTTTTTGATGACAAAATTTGGTACTTCAGTTTGAGACTTTAATTTTCAAATTTTTGATATATTTTTATAAAGTTTGAAAAATGTGATAGATCTGAATTTTAGTATAAATATATATGCTTAATTTATTTTGACATGCATTATGGATTAATATAAATAAGATTTATTTACATTTGACTTATTTATTTTATGATTTAAATATGTATTATATTATATTATTAATCAATGAGGGTCCCAACCCATTAAGATTAGTACCCAGATCTATATTTAAATAACTTGATCAATTAAAACTTTTTAAGTCTTAATTAAACTTATCTTTAACCAATATTTGTTTATAACTAATTAAATTTTAAAAATTTAATTACTTATCATAAACTAATAACTAACTAAAGTTAGTTATAACTTATTTGCAACTAAGTTTGAAGGTATTAAAGGAAACCAGAGATTTATTTCAAGATAAAAGAACAATATCTATTGAGGACTTAGACATTTTTTGAAGTCAATCATTAATATTTCTTCTTTCTATGCAACTCTTTTGAGATAATACAACTCTTACAGATAAATTCAATGGTATTTTATTTAATGGTTGAGTAATTGTTTATACAATGTAGGTATATCCAACTTTATTTATCATTTAATATTGATTATCTAAAGTTTGCTAAGTTTAACATCTTTTTATGATTGTTATTTATAGTCTTATACACATGTTCTAAGTATTCAATCTAAATAATGTGAACAATTCACTATTTTGTAATACTTCATTGATATATTTTTATTGTAGAGTTATCACTCAAGTTATTGTAAAGCAAGAATATTGATTTTCTCAATAAAGTTATCTTTTTCTGCTAAGACGACTCTCTTTTGGAGACTCGCTCGCCTTATGGCAATATATTTTGACTCTAACTTTTATACAATTTTATTTTAAATATGGTTTTACTTCTATCTCTTAGTTCTTTTCTTAGATTATTTTCAAGTTTATTTTTTATTTTTAAAGTTTAATGAGATCCTTAGTTTGTTGCTTGTGCTTCCTTTAGATTATATAGTAATAGATCTTTCTTTTGACTTGACTTTTCTTTTAATTCTATTTAAGGTTTATGTTGTTTTAAGTGTTTAGGCTTAATCTTAATTAGTTTCTAAATATGTTTAAGTTTTTTTATTGGTGTTATTTTTTTGTTTAATTTAGACTCATTGTTTGTAGTTAATAGTTGTTTTATAGTTCATTAGATAAACTTTTGTTTAGACTAGTTTTTAGGTTATTTTCATTCTTAGGCTTTTATCTTTTTCTGAGTTTGTCTTTAGTTTAGATTAGGTTGTTTTAGTTGCTTAAGCGGTTGTTGTTTGTTGTGTTTCTCTTTTGATTTTTTACATGATTGAATACTTTATCTTTTTCTCAAATCTTTTATTTATATTTCTAGTTGTTTATTGAATCAAACTTGGAGAATACTACAACAAAGAAGTAAAATATACTTGAAACAAATATATATTTATTGAATCAGATTTTTATTTTTGAAAATATTATTTAACTCATAAATTTTCTCTATCAATTAGAATAGATTATAGATTCTCATCTTAATTGATTTATTATTGATAAAGTAGATTTCTAATTATTATAATGAAATAAGTTGTATTTTATAACTTATTAGTTATTTTTTTTAAACTTATAAAAAAACCCTCGTATCTTTAAGATCATAGATGACACTTAAAACCCCATTATTAAACTAATACAATTCTACCTTGAACTTCATGATAGGCAAAAAGGTTGATTTATTGATGGTATAATTTTCATCATCAAAAAATTTGGTGACTCCATTAGGGAATTCATTTAAAATTTTGATTTATTTTAAATTTTTTCTTCTTGTTAATAGTATTTAGAGGTCAACAAATTCTTATTATTCAACATAGAATAGATATAGAAGATGATCAAGTTGATGTTGCTTTTAATTTAACATGTTATGCATGGTATAATCATCTTGAAAATATTTATCAGATGATTGAAGTCATAAATCAAGAAGAGATTGTAGAATTTAAAATTGATTGTTACTCAAATCTTACATGTGAGACTCAATGAGACATTTTGAATTCAAGTAGAAGAATTTGAAAAGATAGAGCAAGAGTTTTAGTTGTTAATCCTAAGTTTGAAACTCACTTTCTTTCTGATTCTTTTTCATTTGATGATTTTGTTTTGCCTATTGAAATTATTGTTATAAATTTATAATTAGATCAAGAACATCAAGTTCAAGATAATCAATATATTCAGGTAGAAAATGTTGAAGCTTCTAATAGGAGATTAATTAGTGAGAGAATAATTAGTAGTAGAGTGGAGACTAGAGGATCTGATTCACGGGTTGTAAAAGAATAGAGAACAAGATGATTTCATTGAAAGTGAAGATGAAGCAGAAGCTCAAAAAAATCATCAGATAATTATAGCACTATGGTTTTATACTAATTCAATTAATATTGAGAATTGTCCTAGTAAGTTACCTTCTCTTAAATGATTGATTATACCAAAAAAAATTGGTGTTGATGGATAATCTTGAGAAGATCACTTAGAAGCTTTTAGATTGGTTTGTATTACTCTTTGAATAACTAATAAAAAATTTGCTTACTAGTTTTTGTCCAAACATTATAAAGAAAAATTTATCATGTATTTGTTAGTCTACCTAATAAAGTTATTGACACTTGGATAGATGTTAAAGATTGGCTAGAGTTATCCTTTAAGAAAACTAAAGAAAATTTTGATCTAGTCAATGATCTTGTAAATTTTTTTATTGATCTAAGTAAGACTATTTATCATTTTATTTGTAGATTCACTAACCTATGTCAAAAGATCTCATATGACCTTAAGCCTTCTAAAAAGTTATATAGACTTTATTTTTGAAATGCTTTGCCTTTAAAATATAAAATGGCTTTAGAAAATAAAGATATTACAAAATATAGTGACACTTAAGTTTTTTGTATTAAATATAAAAAGAAGCTTAAATGCATTGGTTTTAAATATAAGTCATCCACATGCTTAAATTTATATAATTCAAAAAATTTAAAGGCCATACAAAGTTTAGATGCTCACTATTAAAAGATAGTTTAATGATAAACTTTCTTCCTCAAATAGAAATAAAAATAAAAATAAAAAAATAGGCATTATGTATTACTATAATGTATGTGAACTAGATCATAATCCAGACACATATCTTGTTATTCTTAAATTTTAAAAAAAAAATTGAGAGAATGATGAAATAATTGAAGATCTAGCAGATCTTTTGAAAAATGAGAATGTTTATGTTATAAATACTAAGAATAAAGATTATAATTCTTCTCAAAATAATAAAACAGCAAATGATAAATCTTTTCCTAATGATAAAGGAGAAACGTATAAAGAAAAATTAGTTCAGAATAATGCTAATAATTTGAATGATACTACTGAAAAAATATTCATTTCTCAACTAGATATAATAATAATTAATAGCATTATTATAAATCTAAGAATTTTAGACAAAATGATGTTAAAACTTATAACATAATTGATGATTTGTCAACAATCAAAGCTAGATTTTTTATTACAAATAGCTAGTCTTTTGGAACAGTTTGATAAGATTAATAAAGTAGTAAAAAATCTTAAAATTGATGTAAATATGCAAGAAGAAAGTAATTATGAACATATTTATGCTCAACATTTTGATCTTCTTGCTGATTACAACCCTCATTTTTATGTTAGAGTCAAGATTGCTAATAAAATAATTCATAATTATATTTTTATATATGAGTGCCTCAAAGTTTATCATGCCTAAATCTATTATAGATCAATTAAGTATATCTTATGAAGCAGATAGTAAGAAGGTTAATGATTTTGATTATAAAAAAACTAAGTTGTAATAAGTTTCATGTAAGAGTTGTAATAAGTTTCATGATATAGTCATTAAAATTACATAAGATGAATGGATTAAAAGTATAATTAATGTTCAAGTGTTGAATATTTTTAGTAATTATACAATACTATTAGGAATGGATTGGTCTAAATTAACTGAAAATTTTATTGGAAAAAGATATTACATGGGTTCTTGCTAATAATGAAATTACTTTTATTAAAAGGGAAGATTTTTTGGTACACCTATTAAATCACTTTCTTCTTCTAATATTTATTACATTGAAACTAAAATTGAGATTTATGAATTGTTAAATTTAGATGAACCAAAAAATTAGAATGAAAAAATATTTGAAAAGAATATTTTGTAGTCACGTTAATTTGATGAAGCTTGCTCTCAACAAAGTAATGGCATTGAAATTTGTCTGATTTCTCTTAAGATAAAATTTGCTATTATGTCTTCAAATTAATTTTTAAAAATACTAATAATATAGTAGAGAATTTGAAGCATTATGTTTGAGATTAGAAAAAATAATAGAATTAAATATCAAACATTTGGAAGCTTTTGAAGATTCAGAGTTAGTTGTTAGACAAGTTCATAAAATTTATAAGACTAATCAAACTCATCTACACTGTTACACAAAAAGTTTGATTATTACTTGAACATTTTAAAGAATTTAACATTACATATATTCTTAAAGAATTCAACATTAGCGCTGATAAGCTTGTTGTTTATGTTTTTAATCCAACTTTAAGTGAGATTGAACTTACTACATATTTTTTGTTTGCTGAAATTTTGCATCCTAAGATTCTTGATTTTAATGATAGTTAGCATATTTTTAGTTGTAATGAACATATAAATTCATTCATTAAAGGTAATTATTTTTATCATGATGATTATGTACTAAATTATGAAAGATTATTTGTAATTAAGTCCTAACAGATTGTCTGTTGGTTTGGTGAGTTTAGAATCTATGTTCTCACCTGATAATTAGTCTAAAATATCTAGAATAAAAGAGCCATCAAAGAGAATCGTAGGTGAAATCATTTTTGTTAATTTAGGTATTGAAGAAGATCCCAAAAAAATATTTAAAAATTCATGTGACTGAAAATGATAAAGTTAAATTCATTAAATTATTTAAAGATTTCATTAATATTTTTGTTTGGTCATACAAAGACTTTAAATGTCATGATATTAATATTATTAAATATGGCATATTTATTAACCCTAGTATTAAATCTGTTAGGTAAAAAATATGAAGAATCGGCCCTTTATTAAAATACATCATTAACAAAGCGTTGCATAAAATAATTGATGGTGGTGTCATTTTTTTTATAACATATTCAAAATGGGTAGATAATCTAGTTCTGATTATAAAAAAATTGATGACATTAAATTATGTATCAATTTTAGAAATCTAAATAAAGTTAGTGTAAAAGACAATTTTTTTCTACAAAACATAAATCAAATTTTACAATAAGTTGTAAGCTCAGAAATGATGTCTTTATTAGATAGATTTTTAGGTTATAATCAATTTTTTTTTAATCTTGAAGATAGACATAAAACTACTTTCACCACTCATAGAGGCACTTTCACTTATAGCAAAATTTTTTTTGTTTGATGAATGCAAGAGCTAATTTTTAGAGAGTTATGCATGTTACTTTTGATGATTTGATTAACATTGTTATTCAGATTTATTTAGATGATCTCACTATTCATTATAAAAAGAAAAAAAAATATTTAGATCATCTTCGTGAAGTATTCACAAAATGTATAAAAATTGATATTTCTTTAAATCTAAATAAATCAATTTTTGATGTGACTAAAGGTAAGTTGTTAGAACACATAATTTTAAAATATGGTATTTCAATTGACTCCAAACATGTTAAAGCTATTAAAGAACTACCTCCTTCCAAGGATCAATCAAGTTTGAGATATTTCTTTGATAAGATAAATTTTGTTATAAAATTATTTTATATTTTTCTGACAAATCTAATCCTTTACAACTATTACTTGAGAAAGATGTTGAATTAGCTTTTAATTATATTAAAAATGTCGTTGCAAATACTCATGTTCTTACTAATCTTGATATATATATATATATATATATATATATATATATATATATATATATATTCTCTATATTAATGCTATTGAAAAAGTTATAAGAGCTGTAATAACTCGATAATTTAAAAATAATGAATAAAAATCAATCGATTATATGAACCAGGGTTTAAAAGATGAAGAAACTAGGTACCCCTTATTAAGAAATTTGTTTTCTCATTATTATTATTTTGATTAAATTTCGACATTGTTGTGAAACAAAAAATTTGTACAATTTAATGTACCTGTTTTATCTTATCCTTTAAAACAACCAACCATTTAGGATAGACTTGCTAAGTATATTTTAGGCATTCAAAAATTTGATCTTAAATTTGAAACTTGTAAAACTATTAAAGATAATAAATTAGAAAAACACTTAGCTAAAAATATTGTTTTGAATATTAATGTCTTAGTTTTATCAATTGATGAAAATCTAAATGCTAAATCACACTTAAAGATCATGAAGGTTGCTGAATTTTTTTAAAAATTTAAGTTTGGTCTTGAAATTAATGAGTGTGATGCTTATTAGCTGAAGATGATTGGTATTATGACTTAGTTTATTATTTTTAAAATCAATTTTTTCCTAATAACTTAGATAGAAAAAAAAAATGTTTGTTAAGATGAAAAACGTTAAATTTTTATTTGTTAAAAAAATTGTTTTATCATAATAAAGATGAAGTTTTGTTGAGATGTCTTATGTATAATCAAACTCATAAGATTTTTGGGGGTTGTCATGAATTATGATGGACATTATGTTATGAAAAGAATTGCTTATAAGATTTTAAGATCATGTTATTATTGATCTTTTTTGTTTTAAAATACTTATAATTTGGTTCATTCTTATAATTATGTTGGGGCATTGATTTTATTTTAGATATTCACTTACTTTCATCTACAATTCATAGATATATTTTGATAGCTACGAATTATTTCACTAAGTGACTTGAAGTTAAAGTACTTAAATGTTTAGTGACAAGTGAAATGATTTCTTTTCTAAAAAATCAATTTTTTTAAAATTTGAAGTTTCATATGAGATTATTTGAAATAATGAACCTCGGTTAATTTTAAATAAATTCTTAAAATTCTTTAAAAAATATTTTATTATTTCTAGTCATTCATCTAAGTATTATCCGTAAAGAAATAGACAAATTGAGTATACAAATAAAAATCTGATTTCTATTATGAAGAAACTAGTTTGTGACAACAAAAGAAATTAGCATCTTAAATTTTTTGAAGCTTTATGGGTTGATAAAACTATTGTTAAAGTAGCAACTGGTTATTCCCCTTTTATGTTAGCATATGAGTTTAAGGCTATTTTGCCAATAAAATTTTATATTTCTTCATCTAAGACTGTTTGACAATATGTAGTTGAAGATACCAATTTAATTGAATAAAGATTTAATGATTTGGTAGCTCTTGATGAATCCAAAGTGACAACATTATAGAAATTAAAAAGCGCTAAATAAAAATTTAAAGAAAAAATCAATAAAAAAAATTTCTAACAAAAAATTTAATGTTGGTGATTTAGTCTTATATTAAGATAAAGCTCATTAAAACCCTAGAAAATATCATAAATTTGATTCATTATGACTTGGACTTATAAAATTGCCATAATTTTTGAAAATAATGCTTTTCATTTTCAAGATATTGAAGCAAGTTGGTAACATTACTCTCTTAACAATCATCACTTGAAGTTGTTTCAAGATTAGTTATCTTTGTTTTTGTTCTTCTTGCTTTGTTTCTTTTTCTTTTTGGTTTGATTTTTTCCATATTGTTTTGTTGTTTTGCCTTTTGTTTGTCATTGTTTTTGTTTGTTTTGTTATTTGCTTTGTTAAACTTTGCTTTTGAAATGATCATGATGGCATGGAGCTATGAATATTTGGCAGGTCTGATTATAGCATGGATTAGAATGCTGATGCATGTCTCCCCTTCAGTGCCACGTGGGCAGTCTTAGGTGGCACGACTATGTATGGCTCTAATTATATGGTGCAGAATATAGCACCAACATATGTTTTGGTAATGTTACCAAACTAATTCGGGGGAGGGGTATGTTCTAATAGATATTAAAAAAAAACTATGGGTACAAATTCCAGTCTCAGTCATCAAACTCATGGGGATTAGAATATTAGCATGAAAATTTGACTTTATCTGCTGTAAAATTCACATATGTTTCTATTAAATGGCATTGAACAGACTAAAAATGGTCAAAGAGCAAATGTCTTTAGCTATTTATAATAGGACCAAAAAAAGGAACCCGAGTAGGGTTTAAAAGGTTGGAGTTAAGATCTAAAATACCAATAGCTTTCCCTTGAGAAGAAGTTTCTGGAAAATGCAGTTAGGAGTCTTGAACGACCTCTTTAAATGAAGAAGCAAATTTATCCATTAGACTGCATCTAAATGTGAACCAGATTCATAAGTATTACATTTTTAACATATTCAACGCCATTTTAAACACATTCCTTTGTGTCATAACCCGTGGAACCAAAGAACAGAAAGGAATGTGTGCGATAAGGGCCCGATATTATGGTAATTATGGCAAAGCCGGAGGCAAACTGCAAGAACAGGGGTGTAAGGGGAGACTTACATAAGAAACAAAGCATACAAAATCTGAATATTGATAAACAAATACACATATCTCATGATGAGAAATTTTAAGAGTTATTCGATACTTACTATAGAAGCTGATCTAAGAGATGGGGAAAGAGATCGATGTTAGAGGAACACAGACATGCATCACAATATACAACTGGCAGAGAAAATGTCTTGAGGCATGAAAACAAGTGGGACCCCTTTTCTCTTCATGCCTCTTAACTTTTTTCTAACTTTTAAAAAGAATTAAGAAAAGAAATTATGATTGTCTAACTTTTGACTCAAAACACCTCTTGTTATAGTAGTGATCTGTCTCAATTTTTACAAAAATAAAAATGTCCTCCAATTTTTCAAAGTGCTCCAAACATTTTCCACAATATGGTTTTAAATGAAAAAATTTCACATTGGAAGGAATAATACAAGGGAGATGCAAATTTGTTGTAAGTATCATTCATTATCAGAAGTCACTCTTACAAATTCAGTGTTTTTATAATAAATAAATAATATATGTTGAGTTGTATTTAGTTGTTAAAATATTAATTCAATTTTAAATTTTGTACTTAAAGCATTTGTATTTAATTATGCATCTAACTCTAATTTTTTTATTTTTTTTTATTTTCTTTTTTCGTGTCATGCTAGCCGAACAATCCATCTCTTGCTGAAATTTATTATTTAAAGAGTTCGTGCTTAGCTACTTGAGAAATGATTTTTATGAATCACACTCTCAAGAAAAATTTGTTTTATATATAATAGGTAAATTGTTGCTACTCAATTTTATTACGCAAAGTTGACTAGCAAGGTTGTCAGTGTTATGCCTATTTTTTGCATCCCCTAAATTTTTTGAAAAATTCAATATTTGTCGTCATAGAGATGACTCTATCATAAAATTTAAAAATATGTTGGGGACTTTATTGATTGATAGTATTTTAAGATGTATTTTTTATTATGAAGTGATAATGATTGGTTGATGAATTCATATTTATGTTTCTAAATAGTTTTGAAAAACATGATGGATTAATGAATAAAATATGCATATATAGTTGTGAATATGATCAATTATTTTTATTTTCAAAATAATTCAATTTTAAAATAGTTTCAATTGAGAAATAGACTTTCAGTTTTGACTGTTTAATAGATTATGATGATTTTATAGATGATTTGATTACTATTTAAAACAAATAATGGTGATGTATGGATGATTATTGCATTCAGAAAATGTTCTATTTGAAAAACCAATACGCTTCATTATAAAGACTATCATGAAGGTATAGATTAGATTAAATTCTCAATTCTACATATTTACTTATGGTATAATGTACTTTTAAAATATTGATGTGATTGAATAATTTTGTGATGCTATCAGAAACTTCAAGTCTATATTGTAAAGTTTTGTGTGATTCTTTTGTCTAATGATGCATATCTTGATCATTATTCTTGTGTATCATAAGCACCAAAGTCCTATTTGATATTCTAAGTTAAGTCATTATCAATTTCAAGATCCTAGCTATTATAAGTTTCAAAGCATAGAGAGTATTTTATTGTTTCCTTGGTCATAGAGATTCATGTGGTGAAAAAAATTGAGATCTTAGATTTGTGTCATGAGATAAATTTAATGGCTTGTGAGGTTCTTTGTATTCCTTACATATATTCTCAAAAAATATTAGCATTGCTTGATTCGAGACCTTTGAAATGATTTAAAAGGCTTTTATTATCACATGGCTTGGTTTAAAGACCTTTTGGATCACGATGTTAGGGAATTGTCATTTGTTAAGGTTATAGTGCACCGTGATATATGTTTGTTTGCCTAAGTATGAGTCATAATTTTGAAAGGCCTTCATTTTGAATGTAAAGCAGTTTCATTGACTCAATGGTATGTTGAGCTAGTGTGTAGTTGGCATTTCCATCTGTCATGGCAAAGTAAGGTTGGCACAAACATTTAATTCAAAGCATATTCTTGATGTTTTGAGATTGGCATGAAGATTTGGTGGTAAGGGAAATTAATTTGATGCATGATTACCTCAATTTGAGGAGGTTGGTTAAGGTTTTAGCATGAATTTTTATAGATAGCTAATTTTATCGATGTCGATAACCAAGTTAGCAGGGTTGCTAGAGTACACTCAGTTTAATGTAAACCAATGAGGTTTGAACAACTCACTCAGTTATTTACAATGAGAAGGTGGTGAATATAAGTTTTCAATTTCTTGAGTTTTGTTTACTTTTTTCAAGCCCATTCGTGGAAGCAAAGCTCTAGTTAATTGAGTTTCAAGTTGCAAATAGAGATTTTGAGTGAAGGATATTTAACAAAAGTCTCAGGGTGTGTTACCAGATATATTTGTGTAGTGTTAATCTAATTCTTTTTGAAATATCAAGGTGAATTATGAGAAGCTTGCAATTTTTTATGAAGAGATGAGTTATGGTTTGAGTTGTTTTTGGTTTATGTTAATGAAGTTTTGGATAACTCTTAATGGGTTTTCTATGATGAAATAAAGACTGTAGATAAGGAAATGGTTGCATACTCTTTTAAGTTTTAAAAGTTAATGATATTATGTGCATGGATGTTTAGAAGATAATGAATTTAAGTCTTGGGAGTTTTATTGAATGAAATGTAAATAGTTTCTATGTGGTGGATATTTGAAAGAATATGCAAGTTATTTTGGTATGGAATATAAAAAATATTGAATGTTTTTGGGTGTATGATATGAATGGCTCTCAGATTTTTTTTTGGGGGATTTTTTAGATAAAATGGTTATTTGTATGATTGGAAATGTTGTCAGTTGTGCATAAGTTTGTAAATAATACTAGAAAGGTTGAAAGTGGAGGTTTTCGAGTCTCTCATTTACATACATACAAAGGGATTTTGTTTGTTTAATGGTATATTATTAGATTATCATTATTTTAAATAAATTTTATATTGAAAGCTTTAGTTTATGCATGAGCTACTACAAGTCATTTCGATTAAGAGTTTTATGATACTTTGAAATTTCTAGAAAATAACCCTGCATATTGTTCCTTGATATATGATCAATGTTTTCCTATGCGTCAACTTTTTAAAAGCAAATATTTATCTAGTATGTATGATAATTTTTTTGTTTTGATATGTTTTAGGTATTTAAAGAATATACAGTTGTTTTTAAGGTATGAATGGATCTCAAATATGTCTATTTTATGGATTTTTGGTGCATGTAATTCCTTTTCTTATCGTGGAAAAATTAGTCACATACATAGTATTGAAATCCGTTTGATAGATTATTTCTATGTGTTTTCATTGTATGAGTTTACAATTTGTCTTCGACATGAATATTTGCATTTAAGGGGTTTTTGTCGGTGATTTCTTTGAACTAGTTAAAAATTTGAAATCTATGGAAAATTTCTCTAAAGATCTGAATTTCTCTTTCTATTTTTTTTGATATAAGGTCTTTTTCTAATATTTTTAAAAAGGGTAAATCTAGAGTGATAGTGAGAATCATATTTTTAATAATATGGTTAGATTCTATTTATCTGATATATGTACTTTGAATTTGAGTTTTAGAGAGGAATTTACTTGAATAAAAAAAACTCAATATCAATATTCTTTAATTGAAATAAGGTGACAGTTTGCATGTGCATTGAAAAGTTAACATTTTTGTTTTAGAAATCATGGTGTATGTGTATTTTGTGAGTCTTTGAGACTGCAAAAATTGGTTTTAGTTTGGTTATTTATTTGTAGATTAAGTATATTGAGATTATTTTAGAAAAATCTAAGGTTTTAGTTTCAATATAAATAATTTTTGGGTTGTCAATTTTTGAAACTTAGAATTATTATGTGAAAATTTGAATGGAATAAGTTGGCCATTTTGTAAATGACATGCTAGAAAATTATTAACAAATATATATGGATTGTCTTGAAGTTGTGAGTTTCCTACCAATTTACAAACAAATATATATGGATTGTCTTGAAGTTGTGAGTTTCCTACCAGTTTACAGTTACAAGTATGATTTTAAGAATTCATCCAAGATACAAATTTTATTAAAATTAAATCTTAATATTGAAGTCTTAGGCTTTATTTTTAAAATGGACATAGAAGTTAGAGTTCCTTGATACTTATATATTGGAATTTATAGGAAGACAATATATTGCAACAAATAAATTGGTTTCAAATATTATTTGATGCAGCCACTTTGAAAATATTTTTTGGGTTTTTTGTATTTTCATTTGGAATGGTTCAGTTTTAAATTTTTTTGAAAGTTATCAGGTTAGTTAAAATCATATTGGTTTAAAAGCATAGTCATTTATCGATGGAACAGTGAGATATTTTTGACAAATTCTTGGTTTGTATTTGGAATTTCATTGAAATGTTTTAAAATGAAATTATGATAATAGTTGAGGATTCAATAGAAATTTGGATACATATAGATGGTTTTCAACTTATGTATGGTTTAGTTTCAGTTGTTGAGAAGTAGTAGCATTCAATCTTGCTTCTTTGAGTAGTTTTTTTTTATTAGTAGTTTAAATTTTTTATATTCTAAATTGATCATAATGTTGAGGTGGGACCAACCTAGTTCAAATAGAAGTAACAATAATAGGGGATGGGGCTAGAGTTCTAGTCATGATGTTAATCAGTCCAATCCCAATAGAAATTTCTCTAGAAGTAGTTTTCATGCAAGAAATGTTGGTCTTAGATTCCATAGGAGAATAAGAATGTTTATACATTTTGATGCTTCAAATCTTAAATTCTATGATATCTTAAGTAATATTCCTGTTAATTCAGTAAATAGAGGATATAGAGGTAACAGAGGTTTTTTTGGTCATAGGTTTGGAGACTAAACCCCTTCTCAAAATAGTTCATCTCATCATTTGGATAATAATCCTCAACACTTGCCACTTCAGCCTTCTAAATATTGAAAGAATTGAGTCAAATGTTGATCCTATTCCTACAAATTAAGCCACACAATTAGAAATTGAGATAGTTCATGCTAAAAGTTTTAAGAACATGGAAATTCCTTTTGATGCATCTTTTCCTTCCCATAGAGACCCTGTTATGAAGGGTAAATGATTAAATTTGATTGCTTCTCATAGTGAACCTGTTTTGGGATCTAAAAGATTGAATTTGAGAATTTGAGGCTATGTTGGTAGAAGAAAGAGAATAGACATGCCACCTTTCACTATAGAAAAGAGGAATGCAGAAAAGATAATTAAAAATTAGTCAAACCCTAATACACACATGGAGGTCAGGATGTTGAAAAGGATCGAGCTAGTTATTGATGATAGTACAACTGACTTAAGAACAAGAATGGTGTAGTTTCTTGCAATAAAGATGGAGTATAATGCTTGTCTTAATGAAAAAGATAAACATATAATTGAGATGATGTCTGATTTGAAGCATTATTAGATGTATAGGGGAAGATAACTTTGTTTTATTGCTAAGCTTTTTCATGACAGAACTTGATACTTCAATTTTCAATTTTTTGTTATATTTTGATAAATTTTGGAAAATACAGCAAATCTAAATTTTATTATAAATATATATGCTTAAGTTATTTTGACATGCATTATGGATTAATATAAATAAGATTTATTGAACTTTGACTTATTTATTTTTAATGATTTAAATATGTGTTCTATTATATAATTAATCAATGAGTTTCCCTACCCGTTAAGATTAGTACCTCGATTTTATATTTAAACAACTTGATGAATTAAGATTTTTTAGGTCTTAATTAAACCTATTCTTAACCAATATTTATTTATAATTAAATTAAATTTTTAAAATTCAATTAGTTAGCATAAACTAATAACTAATTAAAGTTAGTTATATCTTATTTGCAACTAAGTTTGAAGGTATTAAAAGAGATCAAGGACTTATTTGAAGATAGAAGAATAACAATGGGTATTAAGAACTTAGACATTTTTTAAAGTCAATCATTCATCTTTCTTATTTCTATGTAACTTTTCTGAGATAGTACAACTCTTACAGATATATCTAATGATATTTTATCTGACAATTGAGTAATTATTTATGCAACTAGGTATATCCACTTTTATTTATCATTTAATATTAATTATCTAAATTTTGTTAATCATAACATCTTTTTATGATTGTTATTTGCAATCCTATATGTAGATTCTAAGTATTTAACCTGAATAATGATGAACACTTCGTTATTTGGTGACATTTTATTGATCTATTTTTATTGTAGAATTGTCACTCAAATTATTGTAAAGGAAGAATGTTGTTTTTCTCAATAAAGTTATATTTTTCTACTAAGACAACTCTCTTTTTGAGACTCGCTCACCTTATTATAATATATTTTGACTCTAACTTTAATATAATTTTATTTTTATTTTTCTTTTTAATTTGGTTTTACTTTTGTCTCTTAGTTCTTTTCTTAGATTGTTTTCAAATTTCTTTTTTAGTTTTTAAAGTTTAATTAGTTCGTTAGTTCATTGCTTGTACTTCTTTTAGATTTGATAGTAATAGATCTTTCTCTTGACTTAAGTTTTCTTTTAGTTTTATTTAAGGTTTATTTTCTTTTAAGTATTTAGACTTAACTAGTTTCTAAATATGTTTAAGTTTTCCTATTATTGTTATTTTTTTGTTTAATTTAGATTCACTATTTGTAGTTAATAATTGTTTTATAGTTCATTAGATAAACATCTGTTTAGACTAGGTTTTTAGGTTATTTTCATTCTTAGGCTTTTAAATTTTTCTACGTTTTTTTTTAGTTTAGATTAGATTATTTGAGTTGATTAAGTGGTTGTTATTTGTTGTGTTTCTCTTTTGATTTTTTACATGATTGAATGCTTTATCTTTTTCTCAAATCTTTTCATTATATTTTTTGTTGTTTTTTGAATTAAACTTAGAGAACATCACAAAAAGGAAGTCAAATGTACTTGGAACAAATATATATTTATTGAATAAATTTTATATTCTTCAAGAGATTATTTAAATCATAGATTTTTTTTATCAAATAAAATAGATTACATATTCTCATCTTAACTGATTCATAATTGATAAAGTGGATTTCTGATTGTTATAATGGAATAAGTTGTATTTTATAAATTATTAGTTATTTCTCAAAATTTATAAAAAAAAACTCTCGTGTATTTAAGATTGTAGATGAACCTTTAGAACCCTATAATTAGACTAGTATGATTCCACCTTGACCTTCATGATAGGCCGAAGGGTTGATTTATTAATGATACAATTTCTATCATCAACAAAAGGCACATTTCAATCCCCAACAGATTCATCAAAAAATGTTAATATAAATTTTAATCGCTTTGGTTTTATGACTTTCCCAATGGGAAGTAACACAAATTTACCAATAATGAAAAAAATGCCTTTGAGATGCTGATTTTCCTCTTAGTTTGAGAGGAATAACTCCCTCAGGATATGGGTATTTTTAGGTTTTTATATACTTTTTACCATAAAATACAAAAAAAATAAAAAAAATAAGAAATGGTGGAAGTTGAAAATAGAAGAAGAATGGATGGGAATGGATGTGAAGGAAAGAAACCTATGACAAAATAAATGCAGAGAACTATCAAAATAACTCAAAAATAAATGAAAGGGGCAGAAATTATTCTTCTAACACAAAAATGAACATAGGATCAATATATGTAATAGGAACAAAAAGCTCTCGTGGAAGCACAAAGTCTCCTCAAAACTCAGATTAGATACACTTAATATAAGACCCATACATAATATTTTCAACATAGGTTATATATATCATGATTTGCACACAACCAAGAAAAGTGCATAATTTCAATTGCTTCTCTACTTATAAATAAAAATATGGAACTCATAAACAAAGAATATCAGAACCCACAAAGCCCAAGAATGATATCACCTGCTTTCTTGCATTCCATTGCTTAAATCGATAATAACATAGCCAGCACAAAGTTGTAACCAACTCTTCCTCAAGAGCTTGAAATAAAAATTAACCTTGAACGATGAACCATAGTTTATCTTTTGTATAATATCTTTTCCCACAAGGTAATTCAAAAAGACATCCTTTCGACCAAGTCAACCTAGAATAAATTTAATTTTAACTAGAATTTTCCCATGCTTAATTTTATTATTTTGTAATTTTACAGCATTAAATGCACTTGTGCTTTTGCATTTAAAATATATAAGTAATTCTAAAAAAAAAAAAATTAATAAATCCAAAATGTAAATATTCCAAGGGTCCTTTTATGACTTTAATTAAAATTAGTTATTTCTAAAAAAGAATTAATAATTTAATTACTTGTCACTTAATTTTAGCTTAAGCCCACAAATATCATCTTCAAAGTTTTCTCCACGTGAATTCGCTTATAGTGTTGCCTTGTACATTAGGTTGTGTGGTTGAATATTGTATTATAAAGGACTAAACAATGAAAATTACTCAAATGGCTACAAAAAATTTAGATGATTTATTTTCACAACAATAGGTTGAACAACTAATGATCCCAACATATAATATCCTAGAATCTAAAATAGTATGTCTTAATTCCCCTTGGTAGCATGACATTTACACTTATCTCAATGATCACACCTTCCCTCTAGAGTGTTCACCTAATCAAATAAAATATTTCATCCAACATGCCTCCTACTTCACCCTCCTTAGTAGCACTCTCTATCATAGGGGTTATGATGGTATCATGTTAAGATGTTTAAATTTGAAAGAAACATAATTAACAATCAAAGAAGTTCATGATGGAATATGTGGAGCACACACCAATGACATGGATATATAAAATAAACTACTCAGAACAAGATATTATTGGCCTACCATGGAAAAATACACTTGTTAGTATGTCAAAAAATGTATATCCTATCAGAAGCATGGATACCTCATCCATGTGCCTTCTCAAGCATTACAACCAATCACAACTTTATGGCCTTTCTCTACTTAGGGACTCACTCTCATTAGGAAGATAAATACCTCTTCCTCTGGTGGTCATAAACACATCATCATAACCACTAAGTACTTTACAAAATGGGTAGAAGCCATCCCCCTAACATACATAATTGGCAAACAAATATGCAAGTTCATCCTTAATCACCTCATTTATCATTATGATATTCCTCTTACCATTATTATTGATAATACTAAGTCCATCAAGACTAAAGAAGTCAAAGATCAATCTATGACCAAATCCATATCAAACATAAGTGGTCTATACCCTATTACCCCCAAGGTAATGGCCAAGTTAAAGCATCAAATAAAATTCTTACCAAAATACTCAAGAATATTGTCAATGACGTTGGTCAAGATTAGCATCTTCAACTTTATTCTACCTTATGGGCTTATCATATCAATATTTATATACCCACAAGTGAAACACTTTATTCCCTTATCTTTAGAGATAAATTCATCTTATCTATTGAGATGGAGCTACCCTCTTTGCACATCTTATAAGATTTGATCGATGATGAATAATTAAGAGTTACATAGCTTCATGAGTTAGAACTTCTTGATGAGAAATGACTCAATGCACTAGATCATTTTAAATCATATCAAAACATGTTATGAAAAATCTATAACAAGAGTATCAAATCTAGAAAGTTTGAAATTGATGCCCTAATCCTAAAATAAAATCAAAAAAAACCAATAAGGAATGAAAATAAAGGCATGTTTGAGCCCAATTGGCTAAGTCCCTATGTCATCATTACCAAATTTGGGTTAGATGCATACCAGTTGGCCACATAAGACAAATATGATCTTAAAAAAGCTATGAATATAATGAATCTCAAGCACTTTGATGTTTTAAGGATCTAATGTTTTCGTAAAAATTTTAAAAATTCAAAAAATTCAAAAGACAAAAAAAAGTTGTCCAAATGTGAAATCTATTTTTTTGACACCTTGGGTAAGTACCATGATAAAAACTAGTTTCAAGCATCTAAGTACTTTAAACTTGGGGGGTAGGCTCACTCCATTGAACCCTATATGTCCTAAACTATCATTGTACCTATTTTATTATGCTCATGTTTCTTCTTGACATTGACCTTGATAAGACATGGAGGAAGTTTTGAGACATGATTTGGAAATATCTTGGTATATGAGATCTTATTCAGAGTACTCTATAACACATCATCATAATGACACATGGATACTCAGGGACATGGTTCTTAAGTGATGGAGTCTTTAGAGATCCCATCTTGAATTATTTAAACATTCCATATACTACCACCTCTATCCCCGATGCTAGAATTACTTTTTCCTTTATTTTTAGCCTTGTCATTTTAATTAAAAATTAGATAAGTCAAAATGTTTGTTCAAATTTAAGTAAATTATACCAGCCTTATTATGATATATCATTCCTAATCCAACCTCCTTGTATATATCATTACTTGGGGCAAATCAATGTTATCATTATCAACTTTATTAGGATATATCATTCCCAATATAACCCCTTACATATATTGTTGCTTGGGAAAACTCAAAGCTATCATTATAGATTTATGGGGATATTTTACTCCTAATCTAATTGTCTTACATATATTGTTGTTTGGGAAAAATTAAAGATATTATTATCATCTTTATCAGGATATATTAGTCCCAATACATCCCCTCGCATAAATTATTGCTTGGAAAAAATCAAATCTATCATTATCAACTTTATCAAGATATATCATTCCTAATCCAACCCCTTCCATATATCACTCCTTGGGAAAAATCAAAGCTATCATTATCATCAATCACCAAATATTATATTTTTAACTTGATAAGGGACAAAACATATTATGGGTTTTTAGTTTGTGTGTTCTTGTTTATTGTTTATTATTTTCATTATTTGTGAAATTTATTATTTTTTATGTTTGTGTCATTCCTATTGTATATTATAAAAATGTCATCATCATTATCCATATCATGGTGTATCTTGCTAGATGCTATAGTAAATATTAGGATGCTCAAACATTTGGAATTTAGTACAAGATTAGAAACATTCATCATCACATCATAAACACTCATTCCTAAACATTCATTATCACTACGATCTATTGTATCCCTACTTCCATTTCATTCCATCTTCTCACTTTGACACCCCATCCATAGAATGATGTCTTCACATGCCCTCTCAAGAAGACATCATCCTACCAACCATGCCATTAGGGGAATCCTCTTGTGCATGTCTATTTTTCTACATTCTTTGAAAAGTCACTAATTCTTTTATTCATAATTCCCTTTCAAAGAGAGGAAATGTAGACACATTATAATTTTACCTCTCTAATTATATCATCAATGCATCTTAATTAGCTCACACTAACACCGCCACTTTAATTAATTAATTATACTATGTTAATTAAATATCCCCATTCTTCTCACTAATTCACCCCATGAATAATTAGCTTTTTTTTTTAAAGCCTGGTAAACTTTTTAACGTGACCGGCGCCGCTGGCTAGAAATGACTAATACCGGTACCACAAGGCCAGGGAGGGACTCGAACAATAGTGGGCAGATGAATAATTAGCTAATTAATTATTATTAATTACTTAATTAATTCTTAAACAATTCCATGCACAGATAATTAATAAATAAATAAAAATACTAAATATCCTCACCCATGTCAAATTCTATGTCATCACTTAGTCAACTCCTTGATCAAAATAGAAGCTCAATCCACTCATCAATTCATGCAATTAATTAACTCCTTGATTTATGCTTGCACATCCAAAAATAAAATAAATCAATCAAATCAGTTTGAAATAAAATTAAATTATGCAAGTTTTAGATCAATTAAGTTAATATCATCCATCCAAACTCAAATGTTTTAAATCTGATCAAGTTAATCTCAAGCATTCATCCTCCTAGCCAAAAACCTATAAATTTACCCTTCATCCTTCATTTCACATGGAAAAAAAATATGGGAAATCTCTATTATCTTTGTAATCAATCCATCATTCTTCATTGGTGCATGCTCCCAAAATATTACATGATTCCTTGAAAAACCACAATACATTTATCTCACGAGCAAATCTACATCAATTAAGCAGATCTTCACTTGATAAGTGAAGCTAATTATTTTTATATTTTATTTGTTCAATCTGAGTTTGTGTTTCAATTTAGAGTAAGAAATAGCTTACTTAAATTTTATTCCTTTCATAAGATCTAGATGGTAGAATCACTATATATATATATATATATATGTGTGTGTGTGTGTGTGTGTGTGTGTGTGTGTGTGTGTGTGTGTGTGTGTGTGTGTGTGTGTGTATGTATGTATGTATGTATGTATGTATGAAAATAAAATAAATAAATCAAATCAATTTGAAATAAAATTAAATTATGCAAGTTTTAGATCAATTAAGTTAATATCATCCATCCAAACTCAAATGTTTTAAATCTGATCAAGTTAATCTCAATCATTCATCCTCCTAGCCAAAAACCTATAAATTTACCCTTCATCCTTCATTTCACATGGAAAAAAATATGGGAAATCTCTATTATCTTTGTAATCAATCCATCATTCTTCAATGGTGCATGTTGCTAAAATATTACATGACTCCTTGAAAAACCACAATACATTTATCTCATGAGCAAATCCACATCAATTAAGCAGATCTTCACTTGATAAGTGAAGCTAATTATTTTTATATTTTATTTGTTTAATCTGAGTTTGTGTTTCAATTTAGAGTAAGAAATAGCTTAGTTATAGTTTATTCCTTTCATAATATCTAGATGGTAGAATCTCTCTCTCTCTCTCTCTCTCTCTCTCTCTCTCTCTCTCTCTCTCTCTCTCTCTCTCTCTCTCTCTCTCTCTCTCTCTCTCTCTCTCTCTCTCTCTCTGTGTGTGTGTGTGTGTGTGTGTGTGTGTATGTCATAGATATCAGCTCTTGTTGTGGCTCTCAATGGCTAGACTCCTTGGTGGAGGATCTCTCTTAGGAGGTGCTCTCTCTAAATCAGTTGACCTCATCCCCTATCTACCCACTCATCTGATCTATTAATAATGTTTCTTTCTACTCTATCGGCATAACCTACAAATACAATATCTTTAGTAATAAACCTCCCTCATAGATATCATCAAGTGTGTGAATGCCTATCCCAAGCCCTAGGGTGTAAGTAGAAATTGGTCTAGATCCCTCTCACTTCATAACCTCTACACATCTTCTCACATCTTCCCCAAGTCTATCATCATTTTCTCTAACTCAAATTTTATAAAAGTAATCTCTATGCCTCTAGCTACTAACTAGGCTTGAGGGATGGGCTCAGACCTTTCTTCCTTTTTACTCATAACTTCTGACTTTACCTCTCTTGCCCTAATATCCCTCTAGAGGATCTCCATCAGATCATCCTTTATCATCCTTGACCTCTAAGGCTTGACTCCATCCCCCTCTCTCCATCAACCTTGAAGGCCCAACTACATCCCCATCTCCCTTGTCCTCTCCTCAATAATCCCTATGCCCATCTCTCCTACCCCCTCTATTCAAGCCTTATGTATTCAAACCCTTTATGTATATGCTAAAAAATGACATGAATCCTCTCACAAGGGTCCCTCTCCTCTACTCTGGGATTGTCAATCTCATCATTCGAGTCTACTCCCACATACCTCATACCCATATACTAATCCTACATCTATGACATCCTTATGTACATTTCACTACATACACTATATGTAAGTACAACTAGTAACTAACACTCTTTGGTAAATAAGGGCACTCTACTGTCATCTCTCTTGATGTGCTCAAGCAAAAATTTGTGGCCCTATCAATATTCCCTATTGCACATTGAATCATCTCTATACCCTATTAAGCCTATACCACTCAATGATACAATCTCACCTACTAATGATATAACATGTCAAATATGCATACCCCATATAATATAAATCTTATAACCATAACAACCTCAACTATCTGTATGGAATTTAAGTGATATCCTCTAATCTCAACTCATAAACCACCCTCCAATAATATCTCAAATTCTATAAATGTCATTATTGACCACATACCACAATCTCCTAGCCATACATGATTGACTCTTCATTATTCCTATGTTACCACCTCCCCTTTATATGCTCAATGGCTATGTGTTCCCATAAACATATCTAAATCAAATTAGATTCACCACTATTCTTCCCCTCTATAGGCAACTTTCTGTAGATCTATGTATAACTATGTTAATACACATGGAACCCATGAAAATACCCTTGCATCCTCCATCAAATTTGTTACAACATCGACTAGACTCATCATAAATTTCCTCCCTATCTTTTTAAGTAGTAATATGTCACTAAAAAGTGACATTAATACTAGGGTAAATTTATCTACTAACCCTCTAGCTAAAAAACATCCAAGTCTATAACTAACCACCATAGTGGAAAGTCATCCCGATTAGCCGCCCTCTTCATTACTGCTCATAAAGCTATATCCCTATAGTAAACCATATTCCCCCATAATGGAATCCATATATCCTCCAAACATTCTTCAAATTCACTATCATCTTCTCAGTCAAAAGATGAAAATTATTCATCTTTAAATTTCACTGCTCTACTATTATTGTTAATAGGGATCTATCCACCTAAATCTTGAGCATCCTCACCATGTAATACAACCCCACTACCACTAGAAACTTGTACTTATCTACACTAATCTCTTTCGCTAGTCTCAATATTCTTGATCACCTCTCTCATGTCACAATCACTGGTAGACACTCTTACAATCACATAACATAATACACACTTAGTCATTCTTTCCATTCAAACAAAAACATCACTAAATTTATAAAAAAAATGTCAGTCATACAACATAAATCCTACACACTTTAATAAAAACTCTACTCGGTCAAATGCTACTACATTTATCAAAAATGAAACCAGTTTAGCATAAATGACACTTATATTTCATAGATATTTATCTTAAACTAACACTCATAAAAATGCTACAACATAGGATAAAAATGACAAAGAATATTTTTATCCCATAACATTTCCATCCCACATGTGTTTATGCTAATACACCAAATTGTTTCACAAACACAATTCTAAATCATCACCTACCAATCCACTACCTCCCTCCAATTATTTATACTCACTCGCTCTGATGCTCATGTGTTGGGATACGAGCCAATCTTGATCAAGGTATCTCATAAGTCAGAGCTTAATATCTTAATTTTTAGGGGTGAAAATGACTTCAATTTTACCCCCCACCTCCTATTTATTCACCCTCCCCAAAACATGCAATATTTAGATTAATTGACTTAATATCATTCATTCAAACTTATAGTTTCCAATTCTAATCAAGTTAATCTCAGCCATTCATCTTCCCATAAAAAAAAATATAAAGTCATCCTTCACCCTTCATTCTCACATGGAATAAAAATCTAGGAAATCTCTATCATCTTTGCAATCAAGGCATCATTCTTCATAGATGCATGTTGTTGAATATTGCATGAATCCTTAGGAAACCATAATCCATTTATCAAATGAGCGAATTGACATCAATAAAGGAGATATTTGCTTGGTAGGTGAAGGTATTTATTTTTCTCTTGTATTCGATCAATCTGAGGTTGTGTTTTGATTTAGAGTAATAACTAGCTTAGTTGTAGTTTGTTTCTTTCATAAGCTCTAGATTTTAACATATACAATTTTGAACAAACTATTTAGTCTAATTGGTGGAAAAAATACCTAATAAAATATTAAATTTTAATTTTTAAAATATAATAGCTATCTAAAATAATTATTTTATATTTAAAATAATTTAAATATGTAATAAAAATTACTTTGAAATCAAACAATCTCTCATATTCAACAAATCAAATCAAATGTTTTTCAATATCAATGCATTTAACAATTTAATTTTATAGAGATGATCTCCTCATTAAGCAACTTTATAAACCCTTGTGTCAACATAGGTTACCATCTAGCTTGGGATGTATCAGCATAGTTTCATCTCGGTAATAATTACATTAAACACACTAATTCTTAGCTTTAATAAAGGCACATTGGCTAGATTCTAAGTAAGATAAATGATGTGATACATTTATCAAGATTGATCATACCTAATTTATTTATAACTTTAAAGAATAATAATGAAAATTCCAATCTCTGATTTTAAGGTCCTCACTTCTTGGTTGTAATAAGAATAACCACAACACAAATTAATGAATAAAAAAAAAATACCCTGTGCATGTCAAACTATCAAAACTACACCATGATTCTGTTGGGGATCAACCAACAATTTGTTTACTATGTGAAAGCAATTAAACACGGAATTAAATCAGAATAATAAGTAACTAGAATCAGAAATAGCAAAGAACAAGAGATACAAGAAACCACCCTGAAAACTTGTATTAAACTCTTTATAGAAGGAATTACAATTGAAGAAACTTCTTTTCTTCCACACCTCTCTCAGATGTACAGATCTCTTTCCCTCAAGAGTTCTCTCTCTCTCAATTACAATCAATTCCAACAACCTGGAATGATACACATATATTTTACAATACTATTCTACAATAACAGTTGTGTCTATCTCTCTAGGCTATGAAGATTTATCCCTAATATATAACTTTAGAGATTCATGATCATACAATTACAACCACTAGATGCACCTCCTAATCAAGGGCTCAAATCAGTTCTACTTAAAATAAAAACTCAGACTCAACACCAACAGTTCATCTTTACATGCAAACATTATGTTCTATCCAAGAAAATAGATTCTGGACGCACAGGGGACCGACGTCGGTCCCTACCAGTCTGCCTATGACCGACGTCGGCCGATATACTATCGACGCCAGCAGCCTCTAGTCTGTTCCTGACTGTCGTCGGTGACTGTGTGAATCTTGCAACTTACAACTTGCTCATTTGGTGAAGCTTTTAGCTCCACACCCTAACAATCTCCCACTTGGAGATAAATAGCTGCACCAGTACCTGTACAGCAACATCTTCTAGCTCCTCCATCTTCAAACTCAATCATGAAGACCAACAGAAGTTGAATGAAGATTCAACTTCTCCTTTGTTACTGGCTTGGTTAACATATCAGCAGGGTTCTTATCTGTATGGATCTTCTCTGGCTTCAACTCACCATCCTCCAATACCTGTCTAATGAAGTGGTACCTAAGTTGTATATGCTTGGTTCTTGAATGAAAGGCTGAATTCTTAGCCAAATGAATTGCACTCTGACTATCACTGTATAGTCTGTAACTCTCTTGCTCCTTTCCTAGCTCTTCTATGAACCGTGTCATCCATATCATCTCTTTGCTAGCCTCTGTGACTGCAATATGTTCTGCTTTTGTAGTTGACAAGGCAACAACCTTCTGCAACTTTGAAATCCAGCTAACCGTCGTTCCACCAACAATGAAAACATATCCTGTGGTGCTTCTTCTGCCATCCAAATCACCTGCCATATCTGAATCTACATAACCATGTAGATAAGTGTTTGACCCACTATAGCACAAATGCCTACTGCTAGTCCCTCTCAGATATCTAAGGATCCACTGAACTGCTTTCCAGTGTTCCTTTCCTGGATTGGCCATATATTTACTTACAACTCCCACTGCTTGGGCAATATCAGGCCTAGTACAAACCATTGCATACATTAAGGTTCCAACTGCGGAAGCATATGGAACTTTCTTCATGTACTCTACCTCATCATATAAATTAGGACATTATTTTTTACTCAACTTAAAATGTCCAGCCATACGTGTGCTTACCAGTTTTGCATCTTGCATATTGAACCGTTTCAACACCTTGTTCACATAATCCTCTTGAGACAAAATTAGCCTGTGATTTTTCCTGTCTCTCTTAATATTCATGCCAAGGATTTTCTTTGCTGCTCCCAAATCCTTCATGGCAAATGTGTGAGCTAATTTCACCTTCAGCTCAGAGATATCATGCATGTGTGATCCTATAACTAGCATATCATCAACATACAACAACAGAATAATATATCTACCATTATCCAATCTCTTAAAATACACACAATGGTCAGATTGACATCTACTGTAGCCATGCTCAGTCATAAACCTGTCAAATCTTAAGTACCACTGTCTAGGAGCTTGCTTGAGGCCATACAAGCTTTTCTTCAATCTGCACACTAGTTTCTCCTTACCTTTGACCTCAAATCCTTCCGACTGATCCATATATATTTCTTCATCCAAATCTCCATGAAGAAACACTGTCTTAACATCAAGCTGCTCAAGATGCAAATCTTCAATAGCAACTAAAGACAATACAGTCTGTATAGAAGTCATTTTAACTACAGGATAAAAAATCTCACCAAAGTCAATACCTGGATTCTGCGCAAATCCTTTCACTACCAATCTGGCCTTATATCTCATCTTGCCATTCTCACCTTCCTTCAATCTGTAGATCCATCTGTTCTTCAGTGTCTTCTTACCAACTGGCAACTCAACCAAATCCCACGTTTGGTTCTCCTTCAAGGAATCAATCTCCTCATTCATGCCTAGCTTCCACTGAGTCTTGGATTCCACCTATATTACTTCATCAAAACTCTCTGGTTCTCCACCATCAGTTAGAAATAAATAGAATAATGAAGGGGAATATCAAATTGGAGGTTTACTTACCCTTTCTGACCTCCTGATGGGCGTCTGAGACTCACTCACAACACGCTGTCTACCCAAATTCTCTGACAGTGACTGACCTCGGTCACTTCCAGCCCTGTAACTGACCGACGTCAGTTCTGCCTGACTGACGTCACTTCCTGCCCGACCGACGTCAGTTTCTATCTGACTGACATCGGTTCATGTATTGTCGACGTCGGTTCCTGTCTGACTGACGTCGGTCTCTGTGTTTTCCTGTCTATGATTATTTCTTTCCACGAGCTCATTTTGGACCATCACCTCGTCTAGTTCTCCATTGCTCTGCTCAGATTGATTCAGCTTCTTGAGCTGATCATTATACATCACCTTTTCATTGAAAACAACATCACGGCTCCTAATTATCTTGTTAGTTCCTATATTCCAAAACCTGAATCCAAAATCATCAGAGCCATAGCCAATAAATGTGCACCTCATAGACTTAGCATCCAGCTTCTTTCTATTTTTCTTATCAACGTGCACAAAGGCTTCACAACCAAAAACTTTGAGAAATGAGAGATCTACCTTTTTACCTATCCACGCTTCTTCTGGAATTCCACCATCCAGCACTGTAGAGGGTCCTCTGTTAATCAGGTAAATTGTAGTATCTACAGCTTCTGCCCAAAACTCTAAGGGCAAACCAGCATGCAATCTCATACACCTTGCACGCTCCATTATTGTTTTGTTCATTCTTTCAGCAACTCCATTTTGATGAGGTGTTCTTGGAACCGTCCTTTGCCTGTGTATTCCATGCATATAACAATACCAGTTGAACTTGTAGCTGCAAAACTCACCACCATTGTCAGATCTTAGGCACTTCAATCTCCTGCCTGTTTCATTCTCAACCATAGCTTTTCAAATCTTAAAAGTGTCAAAAACATCAGATTTCTTTTTTATACAATAGACCCATACCTTTCTTGTAGCATCATCTATGAAAGAAACATAGTACTGTGATCCTCCAATAGAAGCAACTTGAGCTGGCCCCCCCACGTTTGTGTGAGCAAGCTCCAATTTGTGCTTCTTCTTTGTTGACCCAGTCTTGAGAAAACTCACTCTCTTTTGTTTCCCAAAAATACAGTGCTCACAAAATTCTAGATTTATGCTTTTCAAATCTAAAAGCATACCTTTTGACTTAAGAATTGTCATTCCCTTCTCACTCATGTGGCCAAGCCTGTAGTGCCACAACTTTGCATCTACATCTGAAGTAGATAATACAGAAGGAGAATTGTCAGTAATACAATTACATAAATAGAGAGTACCTACTCTCTTACCTCTGGCCAATACAAGTGCACCCTTGGAAACCTTCCAAGATTCAGCTGTGAGAGTTACTGTACAACCCTCATCCCCTAACTTTCCTATAGAAATCAAATTCCTCTTCAGGATGGGAACATGCATCACATCTCTCAACACCCATGTGTTTCCATTCTACATTTTCAGCTGCACTTTTCCTTTGCCAATAATTTTGCAAGGCTCATCATCCCCTAAATAAACTATTCCAAAATCTCCATGGACATAGTCACTAAAATATTCTCTATTTGGGGTTGCATGGAAAGATGCACCAAAATCTAAAACCCAAGATTCTATATTATTATGCAAAGAGAATATAAGAGCATCTTGTGTAACAATACCTACTACATTTGCTTCTTCTTTACCTTCATGCTGATTGTCCTCCTTTGGTTTTGACCAACAATCTTTGCTTATGTGCCCTATCTTTCCACAATTCCAGCAGGCTATCCTCCTACCATTTCTAGATTTGGATCTACCTCTCATCTTTGACTTAGACCTTGATCTCCCTTTCTTGCTCTTCTCTTTTTGTCTTCCCCTGCTTTCAAAACTTAAAGCATTCCATGATGCTTCCTCTGTGCTTTTCCTGCGAATTTCTTCATTCAAGATTACACTAACAACATCATCTACTTTTAAAATATTTGAAGTAGATGTAGTATTACTAACTACCATTACCAAGCTATGCCAGCTTTCAGGTAAAGAACATAAGATTAATAGAGCTTTAATTTCATCATCAAACACTATTTTGACTGAATTTAATTGATTTACAATTCCATGGAAATCATTTAGATGATTAGATACTGACCCACCTTCCTGCATTTGCAAATTAAATAACTGCTTCATAAGATATACCTTATTTGAAGCTGAGGGTTTTTCATATAAATTTTCTAAAGTAGTCATTAACTCTACCGTAGACTTTGCCTGTGATAAATTAGATATCACAGTAGATGCTAGACTCAATCTTATAGATCCAAGAGCCTTTCTATCAAGAACTTCCCATTCTTCATCATCCATGTCTTTGGGCTTCTTAACAGCCCCACCTAACGGTAAGTATAGATCTTTTTGATACAGATAATCTTCTATCTGTATTCTCCATAATTGATAATTCTTGCCATTAAACTTCTCCATTCTCAGTTTACTTTCTTCTGCCATTGCTTCTCCCACTCAAACAGAAACACCTGTGAGTAACCTGTAATCAATACACACTAAACAGATCTGAACCACCTGTTAGTGAACCTGAGCTCTGATACCACTTGTTGGGGATCAACCAACAATTTGATTACTATGTGAAAGCAATTAAACACGGAATTAAATCAAAATAATAAGTAACTAGAATCAAAAATAGCAAAGAATAAGAGATACAAGAAACCACCCTGAAAACTTGTATTAAACTCTTTACAGAAGGAATTACAATTGAAGAAACTTCTTTTCTTCCACATCTCTCTCAGATGTACAGATCTCTTCCTAGATCTCTTTCCCCCAAGAGTTCTCTCTCTCAATTACAATCAATTCCAACAACCTAGAATGATACACATATATTTTACAATACTGTTCTACAATAACAGTTGTGTCTATCTCTCTAAGCTATGAAGATCTATCCCTAATATATAACTTTAGAGATTCATGAGCATACAATTACAACCACTAGATGCACCCCCTAATCAAGGGCTCAAATCAGTTCTACTTAAAATAGAAACTCGGACTCAACACCAACAGTTCATCTTTACATGCAAACATTCTGTTCTATCCATGAAAATAGATTCTAGATGCACAGGTGAACGACGTCGGTCCCTACCAGTCTGCCTGTGACTGACGTCGGTCGATATACTATCAATGCCGGTAGCCTCTGGTATGTTCCTGACCGTCGTCGGTGACTGTGTGAATCCTGCAACTTGCAACTTGCTCATTTGGTGAAGCTTTTAGCTCCACACCCTAACAGATTCAACCCATAATGGCATTAAAAACTACCTAAATACCCAAAATCTGCTCCATGCATCTCAACTTATCAAAATTACACAAATGATATGTAAAAATATATATAAAACCATTTTTCAATCTCCATTCTCATATAAACTAAAATATTGTAACCTATCAAATGCACACAAATGACATGTAAGAATTTATCTAAAACCCCTTTTCAATCTCCACTCTCATCTTTAAGAAACTAATATATTGCATTACCAATTACCAACAAACCAAATCATAACCAAAAATATTTTCTAGCTTTATGTCTTTCAATCCTATAAATCAACAATTTGTACCACAAGGATATAAACAGTTCCATGCACAAATATTTTCCATTACAAACCTTATTGCAAAAAAAAATGTATCAATTTCAACAATCAATCATATACATACAAAAATTGGAAACTCTAAAGCCTTGGTAAACCTCATAACTAAAGCTCCTATTCTTGATATCTTCTAGTCCTTTATATTAAATTGTCTTCCTTAATGTAAGACCCTCTTAATAGAAACTTTAGCATTGTTTGGATCTGAATAAATTTTATAAATGCATATATAAAAAAACATAGGATGAAACTCCTAGATGATATCAATCATGATAATAATTTGATCATGATGATTTGAAATGCACTCTTTAAATCCAAAGGCATGGTAAAAATTATGAGGACTCATATATCTATGAACTACCTTATATGGTACATCTTCTATTGTAGCCCTACAAGAATCTCCTTCACATTCATAGACATTATAAAATTTAGGTACATTCATAATATTATCTTTTAAAGACATGTGCCAAAAAAAAAATTCAATATTTAAGTAAATTTTTGGAACAAAATTAGGTGTATTTTCATTTTCCATTTTGTTTTTCAAGATTAATCTAGAATTAATCAAAGGAATTTCAATAAAATCAATAGGTTGTTGATAAATTGTATCCTAAGATCTAGTCAATTTTGGTGGCATAAACTGAGATAAAAATAAAACTTATAAACCATACAAATGTCATATGGTCTGAAATAACCAAAAAAACTGAGCTTAGGATCAAACATGAGGAATATAGGGCTATTGGATCTAAGAAAATGCAATGACTTTAATCTTGGATAAATAGGATGAATTCCTATTTATTATAAGTTTGAGCAAAATATAGCCATAAAAGGATAACAAGAGATAACATATTATTCATCAAAATGTAATATGAATAAGGGATTACAAAAAAATTGAAATACAATTACACAATTAGTTTTAAATAGGATAAATATCATGTGTAAAATAATAAAATAAGCCTAAATAATTAGCTCCAAAACCAACAAGGGGTGATCATGAAAGGTTTCAAGTCATATTTTAAATATCATGATATTTAGTGATAGTTTTTAGGATTTGATAATGGAAATGCAAGCCCAAAAGTGACAAATATCTTACCTAAAAATTTGATGACAAATATAGATGGATGTACAAATCATTAACCCACTCATGGCAATGTACAAACTATAAATGACACTCTTGGTAGGTGACATATAGGTTTTAAATGATTTGAAGATTGTGCTCACTTGGTCTTGAACTTCAATAACATCACCTAGATTTCTATTTTTTGACTTCGATCACATGTAAAATGCATTTCTTCTCCTTGCTCTATGTTAGAAAAAAATCTAAAAATTAAGTAAAAAATAAGTTTTGGGGATATGTATTGAGGGTTAGCTAGGTTTGTTGGCACCGTCTACTAATAATCAAGGCTTCTTAAATAATTTTTTTGAAAGAAACAAACTTCATAATTTAAATAATTTAGTAGCATACAAAATTATTTGTGCAACTAGCTAGGTGGATCAATGCACAAAGTTGGGGGACAAGAAAGGTGACATCCCATAACTTTTTAAGTTTTTTGTAAAGGGCATATGCCCTTTATTTTAAATTTCCAAGGCTCGGGATTGATGCCCAAACTTAAAAGTCATACTCCCTTTGTAAATCGATAAAGGCATATACCCTTTTTTATTTCCATTTCTCCCCCATTTTGCTTAAACTTGTGGTGCTCTTATGTAAGTTTAGATTTCACTAAAGGGTTTAATAGTCCACGCGCATGCTTCATATTTGCATCTTGCCAATGGGATTCAATATTGTGGTTTCTATTTCAAATATGTTGATTTTTTATTTTTTATATTATCATTTGTATTTATATTTATTTATGCACATTGGGTTTTTGATCTAGGCAACAATTCGAGGTGACCATTCGGTGACAGTTGACCATTTAGTGACAGTTAATTCCTCAAATTTTATATTGTTTTCATTTTGTATTGTCCTCGAGCGATTATGTCCTCGAGCGTTGTATTGTTTTAATGCTGGGATGCATGTCCTTGAGCGTAGTATCATTTTAATACGAGCGTTGTATTGTTTTAATGTTGGCACATTAAATCATCACCCGTTAATTCCTTGAGCCACACAATATCCCGAGGTGGTCTTCAAAAATATGTATAAATGCATTGTAACCCAAAAGGGGAAGGCATACATCTCTTCTCAGAGATAAGCGCATGTTTTGTATTGCGATTGTTAAGTAATACGACATCTCTTCTCAGAGAATCCATTGTTATTGTGTTATTTCTATGCTATTGAAATATTCATCAACCAAAACTTATGAGTTTTGGATAAGTGGTATCAGAGCGGTTTGTCTTGAGAGTGTATGTTCTCGAGGACGAGGTTAGGATACAAGAAACTTGGGTGGGAAGTGACAGAGCTTCCAAATGCTCCACCTGTGCACCCCAAATGACCTCAAATGGCAGACAACATCGAGACATCTGATCCTTTCAAGGAAATGGTGAATGAAACCCTCCAGCAGCAATAAGCACAGATGCTCCAACAATTTGCTCAAATTCTTCAAACACTTTTGGTGGGAAATTTTGGCTCCACAGCTACACATCTAGGCTACTCATCGAGGGAGCTTCCTTTCAGTGCCCCAACACCCTTCAATGTTTAGGTAAATTTTGATATTCCCACATTTGAAGGCAAAATCAATGCTGATGTAGTGGAAAATTGGTTGGATCAACTATCTTCCTACTTCTCTATAAATAAGTTCACCGATGGAGAAAAGATCACTTTTGCTCTTTTGAAATCATCATTGCCCGTGAAAAAATGGTGGGAAGTGTACAAAAAGAGGTTTAGTATGAATATCATTGGCCTTGGGGTGGAACCCACCTGGGAAGATTTTATGGAAGCAGTAAAAGAAGAATACTATCCCCTTAGCGCGTATGATGATTTGTACATACAGTGGCAACAACTTCGCCAAGGCAAGGACCAATCTGTGCAAGATTACACAGACACTTTTCATTCTTTGTCTACAAGACTGGGCATTGAAGAAAGTGAGAAACATAAAACTCTCAAATATCGTGGTGGACTACAATGGTACATCTGGGGGGAAATGGAACTCTTCAATTTGGAAACCCTTGATGAGGCATATAAATTTGTAGTGAAGATTGAACAGAAGCATGGCAGGAAGAATACGAAGAATCAACCTTCAAAAGGGAAAAGTGACAAGGAAGGTCAAACATGAGGCCAAAATTGGAAGCAAAAGGAGTTTCAAGATAAGAAATCCCAGAAGGGGAAGGCTGGAAAATGGTGTGATTACCACAAAATTGGAACTCACTCCAAAGAAGAATGTCGAGCCATCATGTCACTGCTCTCTGAGTCACAATACTCAACGTCTACTACTCTACCTCATACACAACCTACAGTCAAAGAGGATGAAGAATAAATTGTAGATGCTGAGAGTGACATGGCATCTATGAATCCCAAACCCAAAGGATCACCCTCACTCTTGGAACATGGTGCTACAAGGTACCAGAGGTACCACCTCCCACATCTATTTCCCTTATCAGTGCTAAGCAATGCAAGAGATTGGTGGAGAAGACAAAGCAATTTGTTCTCATGATGGTCAAACCATAGAGATCCAAGGAGGTTGATGTTGCGGTCCTAACTACACAATCAACACAACAACAAAAGTAGATAGGATGAATCATAGGTGAATATGCTGACTTATTCAAGTCACCCACAAGAGTTCCACTGCATTGCCAGGTAAAACATTTTATTGATTTAATCCTAGGATCACCTTTGCCTAACAGTCCTGTGTATCACAAATCAATTTTGGAGAATGATGAGATAAAAAGACAAATTCAAGAATTAATCAAAAGGGGTCACATCAGGCCAAGCTCTTCACCTTGTGGTAGCCCAATCGTCTTGGCACCGAAGAAAGATGGAACATGGAGGCTTTGCATTGACTACCGAGCCCTGAATAAAATCTCTATGAGGAATTGCTACCCTCTCCCCATAATCGATGACCTGCTAGACCAGCTCTGTGGTGTGAAGTTCTTCACCAAAATCAATCTCAAATTTGGTTATCACAAAATTCCCATTGATCCCACTGATGTCTAGAAAATTGCATTCAAATCTAAGGAGGGTCTCTTTGAATGGTTGGTTATGCCTTTTGGCCTAACTAATGCACCTGCAACCTTCATGAGGATGATGGATGAGATCCTACGACCCTTCACCAACTCATTCATGGTTATCTACTTATATGACATTCTCATCTATAGCAAAACATGGGAAGAACATTTGCAACATGTCCGTAAGGTGCTTCAAACTCTTCAAGAGCACAAGTTGTATGCAAATCTTGACAAATGCACATTCGAAATGACAACAATTCAGTACCTCGAGTACATTATGAATGAGGAAGGGGTCCACATCAATCCAAAAAAGATTTGGGTTATTTGAGAATGGACCACACCAAGGACCCTCACAGAGCTTCATAGCTTTTTGGGCCTTGCAAATTTCTACCACAGGTTTGTTCTTGGATTTTCACATGTTGCTTGGTCACTAACCTAAGTGACTAAAAGAGGAGCTAAAGCTACATTTTAGTGGTGTGAAATATAGCAAAGGGCATTTGAGAATTTTAAGAATAGACTCTGCTCAGCCCCTACTCTTGCCTTGCCAAATTTGCATCAACCGTTTGAGTTGATGACAGATGCATCTGAATATGCCATGGGAGCTATCATCATGCAACATGGCCATCATGTTGCATACCACAGTGAAACTTTCACTAATATAGTCAGGAAATATCCAACATATGATAAGGAGCTCTACACCATTGTACAAGCCTGCAAACACTAGAAACACTACATCTTGGGGAAAGAGACAGTCATCCACACTGACCATACACCATTGGAATTCATCTAGATGCAAAGCAAACTATGAAATGAGAGGCACCAAAAGTGGGCCATGTATCTTCAACAATTCCACCTGATAATCAAACACAAAAAGGGGAGCTCAAATACATCCGTAGATTGCCTAATTCACCCACCAATTATTGCACTCACAACAGTGCTTGACCTATGCAGACATGAGACTACCACTTGGGGTGCTCTGTATGAAGCAGATCCTACCTTTGCTGACACATATTAAGTGCTCTAAAAATGTGAACATGTTTTTGACTTCTATTTGCAAGATAATTTCCTTTGCCATATGGGGCACATCTGTGTTCTTGTTGTAGAGCAACAAAAGATGATATGGGAAGCACACTTCAGTAGGATAGCTAGCCACTTTGGTATCAAAAAAACATTGGCAGTTCTTCAAAAACACTTCTCCTGGCCCCATATGTGTAAAGATGTGGAAAGATATCTCAAATCTTGCACCCCACGTGCAATTGCCAAGCCAACAAATAAGAAGCAAGGATTGTACACGCCATTACCAAAACCAACCAAGCCTTTGGAATCCATCTCAATGGATTTTCTCTCAGGTTTGCCCACTTCTAAACATGGCAAGGACTGTATTTTTGTGGTAGTTGATCATTTTTCAAAAATGTCTATTATGCTTTCTTGTAAGAAAAATATGTCTATTGAGGAAACTGCTCAATTAGATTTTAGTCATGTATGGCTCCATTTTGGTCTCCCCATGTCCATTGTCTCAGATCAAGATAGTAGGTTCCTAAGCATCTTCTGGTCCACTATATGGAAGATGATGGATACTAAGCTGATGAAGTCCATAGCCTTCCATCCATAGACTAATGGTCAGACTGAGGTGGTAAACTGCTTGATTGTTCACAAGACTCAGATGTATCACTCCAAACATCCATGCACATGGGATGAGGGACTTCCATTCATCCAACACAAATACAATTAGGCACTACATAGCTTGACCAAGCACAGTCCATTTCAATTATGTTTTGGGTTCCAACCCATGGCACCAATTGATATAGTTTTTCCATTCTCCACCATGGAATACACAGCTCATGAAAGCTCTAAGGTAGCAAAAGTGACCAAGTTTATTGAACACATGCAGCATATCTAGCAACAAGTTCACAACATCCTAGAGAAGATGAATCAAAAGTATAAGCTATGCCATGACAAACATAAGATTGCACACCATTTCGTTGTGGGTGACAAGGTTTGGTTATGGCTTCAGAAGGAACAGCTGGCAAGCCCACACAAAAAGATTTGGCCTCTACGATATGGTCCATACACCATCACAAGAAAGGTTGCAGAAAATGCTTTTGAGTTGAACCTACCAGCCTACCTTGGTATGCATCCAATATTCAATGTGGATCTCCTCAAACCATATCACCCACCTTTATTGGACACTTTAGTTGTGGCAAAACAACTAGACCTTGATGAGCTTGATCCACAGAGTTTTGCTCTAGTAGAAGAGGATTAGACTGTGGATACTTAGATGAAGACAATAAGAGGATGCTTTATTCTAATATATCAAGTGGTCAGAAGAGGCCAACTTAGCCACCACGGTGATTAGCTCATAGAGAATCAAATCAAGACACATCTACCCCACCTAACAGGAAATCTTGACGTAATGGGGACCATTGCTTTCCAAGGAGGGAGGAATGATCTGGGCAATAATTTGAGTTAACCATTCGGTGACAGTTAATTCCTTGAATTTTATATTGTTTTCATTTCGTATTATCCTCAAGCGATTATGTCCTCAAGCATTGTATTGTTTTAATGCTGGGATGTATGTCCTCAAGCATTATATTGTTTTAATGCAAGCATTGTATTGTTCTAATGCTGGGACGTTAAATCGTCACCCGTTAATTCCTTGAGCCACGCAATCTCTCGAGGTGGTCTTCAAAAATATGTATAAATGCATTGTAACCCAAAAGGGGAAGGCAAACATCTTTTCTCAGAGATAAGCACATGTTTTGTATTGCGGTTATTAAGTAATACAACGTCTCTTCTCAGAGAATCCATTGTTATTGTGTTATTTCTGTGCTATTGAAATATTTTTCAGCCAGAACTTTTGAGTTTTAGATCAGTTTTGAAATTAGATTTGCATTAAATTCTCTTGCATTTCCTAAAAAAAACTTGCATTTTTATAAATTTAGATACACAATTGAATAATGGACCCATTACATGAAGAAAACATAGAACAAGACCTAAAAATTTTTGATTTTGCATAAGAAAAAGTTAAATTGTATGAACAATACAATATAAAATGTCAACAATTATAAATAATCATCAATAATTTGCATCACTCCTCAGTTGATAGTACACACAATTCACTTTCCAATATACTAGAGACTATTTTTAGTGAAGTGGGAAATGTAACTTTGCAACTTGATGCAATGTTACATCGAATAGAGGTCTTGAAATAATTTTATTCTAATAAATTGTCATATGAGGATGTTAAAAAAAATAACAAAAGGAGATGTGTGCACTTTGTTTATTAAGCCTAGAACAAAACAACCACCACCGATGAAGTACAAAAATATTAGTATTGATTAGTGTGTTCATGAGGGAATAAAAAATAACTTTTAGGATAGGTGGTGGATGGTGTTTGAGGAGAATTCATGCAACAATAATGAGGTTCCATTATACTTTATGAGAAAAAATTATTATGAGTTTATGCTTAGGAAATTCTAAATTATTTTGACATCAAAGCCTCCCAAGGTAGGGGAGGTGGGTCTTCATTTGATAGACACAGTGCCAGGAAAGACCAAAACCATCCTAACTGAGTTTAGAGAAATATAAGGATAATAACACATGATTTTATCCCTAAAATTTTACATCATACCATATAGATGGACACCCTTAAAGCGGTTACAAATTGGACATAAGTTATTATTGACTATGGTATACATACATTGAGGACTTCTGCTCAACCTATAGGTGGTGAGACATCTAGTAATGGTATTAGTGTTAGTGGTAGTGGTGCTAGTGGTGTTGGTGGTAGTGGTATTAGTGATAGTGGTAGTGGTGCTAGTTTTTTTAGTGGTGGTGGTATTGGTGTTAGTGTCCCTCCTCATTTTACTCATGTTATAGTTCAAGTACATCATTGCACATCATGTGGGAAGAAGTGTACAAAACTTCTTATTGAGGTACAACATACATAGACTACATTTGTGGAGATTAGACCTAAATTTATGTAGCATACTTGTATTTCTCATTACATTCTATCTACATCTCCTTTAGTACCTCATGACACTAGGATGCTTGACTATATTTTCTATAATTGCTTCAAAACCTTAAGAGAATAACTTGCTAGAGCATATGTCACCTGTAGATGCTTTAGCAACTCATGACAATAGCATGCCAGACATTATGCTAGTTGTAGTGGCTTCACTAACTCCTCTTAGGACACATCAACTTGATGTGTATGAGTTATCTACTTCACCATCTATATTTGATACACGTTTTTAATTTTAATTATAGTTTGTTTATGTTTATAAAAAAATATTAATTTTATTTTCTATTATGTTTTTACTTGATTGACTAATTTATTTGACTGAATTTTTTATTTGTTACTTGTATAGATGATTAGCGATATTTTGGGTAGCTTATTAGGCCTTAATTATATTGTAGAGGCTTAAATTGGTACTGGTATACCCTATACTCAAGTTTGGAAACTTTCAAATTACATATTTATTCATGTATATTTATTGTCCCTTGAACAAAAAACTATGTTTTAAGATATATATTATAGTCATAGATTTGTTTATCATGTTCATTGGATTCACACATTATTCAATTATTGCTTTTATAAATGATGAGGGATGTTATGGGCACCCCTCATGGACAACAACAAAGTTTGCCTGATGTTGTGGTTACATCTAAGGATCCACTATCTCTATAGGAGGTTATGATTTAGAGATTGAGTCTGATGAGAACACATAGTGAAATTATTTTTTACCTTCAAGTAATGATATTATATGTCATATTTATATATATGTATGCACAACTAGATCTAATGATATATGTATACTTCATAGGATTCTCCATCATGTGTGTATAAACAATCTCGTATCCCTAGATAACCATTTAGGTGGATTATAGTGAGTCTAGAATCATTTTTCAAACAAAATCATGGGAAATTATCATTTTCAATATATAATTTTAATGCATTAAATTATGGATTTTCAGAGGTTGTGGATTAGATATTTGATTACTCACATGATGAGAGTAGATTCTCTCCTCGTATTCAGGCATCCAACACCCCTGGCTCCACATCTATAGCCATATTGAAATTTATTTAGAGTCGATGAGGAGTAGGAGAGCTAGTTGTTGTGTTAGGGGTCTAGTTGTAGGGATAATTAATGTTGTATACTAATATGGCCCACATTGTATGCCTATATGGCATATTTTGTATATGTACATGTTCTGGTATACCTTTTTTTGATATATGTCCTATTATTTATGGAATTATGACATATAAATTTGCATGTACACATATTTACTATTCGATAAATAAGATTCCTTTACCTATGTGTATTTTCTATTTTTATCATTTAATGTTTGCACATATTATTGGTTAGTGATTATGATTACTTCATATGCGCATAACAAATCCACATTTTTCTCAAAGTTAGGTGATTAATCATTATGTATATTTTAATTTACAAGTGGTATTTACTATTTACTTGTTTCATTTACATTTCATTACATATCAATTTAGACTTGCATATCAAATTCATCATTTTCTTCAAAATATGCATGGGTAGTATGAGTAAAATATTTTCCATAAGGGAGGGATATTATTATGTGAAATAACATATTTTATGAGGGATTCATCATATTCATATGTATGAACTATAATTTTAATGTGTAATGAACTTCTTCTGTAGGATATGGTTGTTATTTTATAAGATGCTTCTAAATATAAAATTGTTTAGACTAACATTTCCAAGTGTTCAGACTATATTTTATTATCTAGACTATCTTCAAAATTTATAACTACATATTAAAACTTCAATAAGTTATTTGGTCCTTTATATGATTGATTTGACTCAATACAAAATTCATTACCCTTCTTTCTCTTGATATGACACAAAAAAAACAAAAACAAGGCTTCTTTAGGCCTATTGATAGACATGTCCACAAGGTTTCCATTGTTTCTTCCTCTTAAAACACCTTCCATAATAAAAATTACTTTCATCACATTGTAAACAACCACTTCTAATTAAAAAAACCTTGCTTAACCTTCATACTCTTGAAATCAACATAACTTAGGTTAACAGTGTCTATCAACTCTGTTTAGATAGGTATATAGAGCTTGAAACTCTTTTTTTTTTGGGGGGGGGAACACTCTCACAACTTTAAATCACCTCAAAAAACTCTCTAAAAGGATTTTATATGTCCCCTATAAATTATAACATTTGGTTGGTTAGAACAAAAGTTTTGATGCCTTTCACATGCCTAAAACCCTAGGCATGGTTTTACACAGTCCCTAACCTGGGAACTTAAACAAATAAGTAAATCTCCTCCTATGGATTCTTAAGGGGTTATAATTATTTAAATAATTTATTTATACCTATTTCCATATATATGAACTTGTTTCAAGTCCTGAAACAAGTCTAAACACTCACAAACAACTTCTTATACACACTCACAAGAGGTTATATGCACAAAATCATAAATTTTATTCATTTCATGATAAATATTTACAACACGATCTACTATAGACTATCATAATATTATACAAACCTAGATACTCTCATTCTAAACTCCACCATAAATCATTACCTTCATCAAAACCCTTCAAACTTTCTTATGCTTTGCTCCTTTACTTTCTTGAGCTCCTTTAGTTGTTGAAAATTTTCATAATGTATACCATCAAGTAGGTGTGAAGAAATGTACTAAAGATGGTTTAACATTTCCCAAAGTGTTATTAAAACTTATTTGATAAGTGGTAAAACAAAGAATGAATGATTTGGTTAGAAAAACAAGCTGAGCTTTACACATAAATAAAAAAACACTAATGAAAATATGAATTGTGAGATGTACAAGACTTGATGTTGATGGTAACAATGACTTGTAGGCATTCTCTAGTAGACTCTCACAAAAGGAAAAAGATATAGCCGATGCCCTAAAATATTTAATTGTATGATTTTGGAAAGTTAACACAAGGGTATTTCCTAATATTAAAGATGTAGTGAAAAGATGAAATCAGGTACTGTGTAGCTTGACCAAGCACAGTCCATTCCAATTATGTTTTGGGTTCCAACCCATGGCACCAATTGATATAGTTTTTCCATTCTCCACCATGGAATACACAGCTCATGGAAGCTCTAAGGTAGCAAAAGTGACCAAGTTTATTGAACACATGCAGCATACCCAGCAACAAGTTCACAACATCCTGGAGAAGATGAATCAGAAGTATAAGCTACGTCATGACAAACATAAGATTGCACATCATTTCATTGTGGGTGACAAGGTTTGGTTACGGCTTTAGAAGGAACAGCTGGCAAGCCCACACAAATATATTTGGCCTCTGCGATATGCTCCATACACCATCACCAGAAAGGTTGCAGAAAATGCTTTTGAGTTAAACCTACCAGCCTACCTTGGTCTGCATCCAATATTCAATGTGGATCTCCTCAAACCATATCAGCCACCTCTATTGGACACTTCAGTTGTGGCAAAACTAGACCTTGATGAGCTTGATCCACAGAGTTTTGCTCCAGTAGAAGAGGATTAGACTGTGGATACTTAGATGAAGACAACAAGAGGACGCTTTATTCTACTATATCGAGTGGTCAAAAGAGGCCAACTTAGCCACCACGGTGATTGGCTCATAGAGAATCAAATCAAGACACATCTACCCCACCTAATAGGAAATCTTGACATAATGGGGACCATTGCTTTCCAAGGAGGGAGGAATGATCTGGGCAACAATTCGAGGTGACCATTCGGTGACAGTTGACCATTCGGTGACAGTTAATTCCTTAAATTTTATATTGTTTTCATTTCGTATTGTCCTCAAGCAATTATGTCCTCAAACATTGTATTGTTTTAATGCTGGGATGTATGTCCTCGAGCATTATATTGTTTTAATGCGAGCGTTGTATTGTTCTAATGCTGGGACGTTAAATCGTCACCCGTTAATTCCTTGAGCCACGCAATCTCCCGAGGTGGTCTTCAAAAATATGTATAAATGCATTGTAACCCAAATGGGGAAGGCAAACATCTTTTCTTAGAGATAAGCACATGTTTTTTTATTGTGGTTATTAAGTAATACGATGTCTCTTCTCAGAGAATCCATTGTTATTGTGTTATTTCTGTGCTATTGAAATATTTTTCAGCCAGAACTTCTGAGTTTTGGATCAGTTTTGAAATTAGATTTGCATTAAATTCTCTTGCATTTCCTTAAAAAACTTGCATTTTTATAAATTTAGATACACAATTGAATAATGGACCCATTACATGAAGAAAATGTGGAACAAGACCTAAAAAAAAATTATTTTGCATAAGAAAAAGTTAAATTGTATGAACAATACAATATAAAATGTCAACAATTATAAATAATAATCAATAATTTGCATCACTCCTCAGTTGATAGTACACACAATTCACTTTCCAATATACTAGAGACTATTTTTAGTGAAGTGGGAAATGTAACTTTGCAACTTGATGCAATGTTACATTGAATAGAGGTCTTGCAATAATTTTATTCTAATAAATTGTCATATGAGGATGTTAAAAAAAATAACAAAAGGAGATGTGTGCACTTTGTTTATTAAGCCTAGAACAAAACAACCACCACCGATGAAGTACAAACATATTAGTATTGATTAGTGTGTTCATGAGGGAATAAAAAATAACTTTTAGGATAGGTGGTAGATGGTGTTTGAGGAGAATTCATGCAACAATAATGAGGTTCCATTATACTTTATGAGAAAAAATTATTATGAGTTTATGCTTAGGAAATTCTAAATTATTTTGACATCAAGGCCTCCCAAGGTAGGGGAGGTGGGTCTTCTTTTGATAGACACAGTGCCAGGAAAGACCAAAACCATCCTAACTGAGTTTAGAGAAATATAAGGATAATAACACATGATTTTATCCCTAAAATTTTACATCATACCATATAGATGGACACCCTTGAAGCGGTTACAAATTGGACATAAGTTATTATTGACTATGGTATACATACATTGAGGACTTCTGCTCAACCTATAGGTGGTGAGACATCTAGTAGTGGTAATAGTGTTAGTGGTAGTGGTGCTAGTGGTGTTGGTGGTAGTGGTATTAGTGATAGTGGTAGTGGTGCTAGTTTTTTTAGTGGTGGTGGTATTGGTGTTAGTGTCCCTCCTCATTTTACTCATGCTATAGTTCAAGTACATCATTGCACATCATGTGGGAAGAAGTGTACAAAACTCCTTATTCAGGTACAACATACATAGACTACATTTGTGGAGATTAGACCTAAATTTGTGTAGCATACTTGTATTTCTCATTACATTCTATCTACATCTCCTTTAGTACCTCATGACACTAGGATGCTTGACTATATTTTCTATAATTGCTTCAAAACCTTAAGAGAATAACTTGCTAGAGCATATGTCACCTGTAGATGCTTTAGCAACTCATGACAATAGCATGCCAGACATTATGCTAGTTGTAGTGGCTTCACTAACTCCTCTTAGGACACATCAACTTGATGTGTATGAGTTATCTACTTCACCATCTATATTTGATACACGTTTTTAATTTTAATTATAGTTTTTTTATGTTTATAAAAAAATATTAATTTTATTTTCTAGTATGTTTTTACTTGATTGACTAATTTATTTGACTGAATTTTTTATTTGTTACTTGTATAGATGATTAGCGATATTTTGGGTAGCTTATTAGGCCTTAATTATATTGTAGAGGCTTAAATTGGTACTGGTATACCCTATACTCAAGTTTGGAAACTTTCAAATTACATATTTATTCATGTATATTTATTGTCCCTTGAACAAAAAACTATGTTTTAAGATATATATTATAGTCATAGATTTGTTTATCATGTTCATTGGATTCACACATTATTCAATTATTGCTTTTATAAATGATGAGGGATGTTATGGGCACCCCTCATGGACAACAACAAAGTTTGCCTGATGTTGTGGTTACATCTAAGGATCCACTATCTCTATAGGAGGTTATGATTTAGAGATTGAGTCTGATGAGAACACATAGTGAAATTATTTTTTACCTTCAAGTAATGATATTATATGTCATATTTATATATATGTATGCACAACTAGATCTAATGATATATGTATACTTCATAGGATTCTCCATCATGTGTGTATAAACAATCTCGTATCCCTAGATAACCATTTAGGTGGATTATAGTGAGTCTAGAATCATTTTTCAAACAAAATCATGGGAAATTATCATTTTCAATATATAATTTTAATGCATTAAATTATGGATTTTCAGAGGTTGTGGATTAGATATTTGATTACTCACATGATGAGAGTAGATTCTCTCCTCGTATTCAGGAATCCAACACCCCTGGCTCCACATCTATAGCCATATTGAAATTTATTTAGAGTCGATGAGGAGTAGGAGAGCTAGTTGTTGTGTTAGGGGTCTAGTTGTAGGGATAATTAATGTTGTATACTAATATGACCCACATTGTATGCCTATATGGCATATTTTGTATATGTACATGTTCTGGTATACATTTTTTTGATATATGTCCTATTATTTATGGAATTATGACATATAAATTTGCATGTACACATACTTACTATTCGATAAATAAGATTCCTTTACCTATGTGTATTTTCTATTTTTACCATTTAATGTTTGCACATATTATTGGTTAGTGATTATGATTACTTCATATGCGCATAACAAATCCACATTTTTCTCAAAGTTAGGTGATTAATCATTATGTATATTTTAATTTACAAGTGGTATTTACTATTTACTTGTTTCATTTACATTTCATTACATATCAATTTAGACTTGCATATCAAATTCATCATTTTCTTCAAAATATGCATGGGTAGTATGAGTAAAATATTTTCCATAAGGGAGGGATATTATTATGTGAAATAGCATATTTTATGAGGGATTCATCATATTCATATGTATGAACTATAATTTTAATGTGTAATGAACTTATTCTGTAGGATATGGTTGTTATTTTATAAGATGCTTCTAAATATAAAATTGTTTAGACTAACATTTCCAAGTGTTCAGACTATATTTTATTATCTAGACTATCTTCAAAATTTATAACTACATATTAAAACTTAAATAAGTTATTTGTCCCTTTATATGATTGATTTGACTCAATACAAAATTCATTACCCTTCTTTCTCTTGATATGACACACAAAAAAACAAAAACAAGGCTTCTTTAGACCTATTGATAGACATGTCCACAAGGTTTCCATTGTTTCTTCCTCTTAAAACACCTTCAATAATAAAAATTACTTTCATCACATTGTAAACAACCACTTCTAATTAAAAAAACCTTGCTTAACCTTCATACTCTTGAAATCAACATAACTTAGGTTAACAGAGTCTATCAACTGTGTTTAGATAGGTATATAGAGCTTGAAACCCTTTTTTTTGGGGGGGGGGGAACACTCTCACAACTTTAAATCACCTCAAAAAACTCTCTAAAAGTGTTTTATATGTCCCCTATAAATTATAACATTTGGTTGGTTAGAACAAAAGTTTTGATGCCTTTCACATGCCTAAAACCCTAGGCATGGTTTTACACAGTCCCTAACCTGGGAACTTAAACAAATAATTAAATCTCCTCCTATGGATTCTTAAGGGGTTATAATTATTTAAATAATTTATTTATACCTATTTCCGTATTTATGAACTTGTTTCAAGTCCTGAAACAAGTCTCAACACTCACAAACAACTTCTTATACACACTCACAAGAGGTTATATGCACAAAATCATACAATTTATTCATTTCATGATAAATATTTACAACATGATCTACTATAGAGTATCATAATATTATACAAACCTAGATACTCTCATTCTAAACTCCACCATAAATCATTACCTTCATCAAAACCCTTCAAACTTTCTTATGCTTTGTTCCTTTACTTTCTTGAGCTCCTTTAGTTGTTGAAAATTTTCATAATGTATACCATCAAGTAGGTGTGAAGAAATGTACTAAAGATGGTTTAACATTTCCCAAAGTGTTATTAAAACTTATTTGATAAGTGGTAAAACAAAGAATGAATGATTTGGTTAGAAAAACAAGCTGAGCTTTACACAAATAAAAAAACACTAATGAAAATATGAATTGTGAGACGTACAAGACTTGATGTTGATGGTAACAATGACTTGTAGGCATTCTCTAGTAGACTCTCACAAAAGGAAAAAGATATAGCCGATGCCCTAAAATATTTAATTGTATGATTTTGGAAAGATAACACAAGGGTATTTCCTAATATTAAAGATGTAGTGAAAAGATGAGTGAGTTCTCATAACTATAAAGCGCATCCTAAACATTTTTTGATGACTCAAACACAATTGTACTCTAAATATGTTGAAAGATATCCACATATTTATATTATTCAAAGGTATTTTTAAATGGTTGAACCTTATATTTGAAAATCAATCACACACACACACACACACACACACACACACACAAGTTATTGTTACAAGCAACAAGTTGAATTTTCTATGCATTATCATATTTTTCATCATGTTCCTTGTACTTTGCATACTGAAAATATTTTATAAGAGTGTGGAGTAAAATCCGCACCAAAATTAGCAAGAGAATTTGTTTCAACAGGTTTTTTGTGAAATACTAGATGGTAAATTATTTTATAACAGTGCATGTTTAGATGCAAGTTGCAACATTTGTGTTGGATTGCCAAAATTAAAAGCACGTACTCATGAGGAGAGTACACATGGAATTGGACAAGAATTGGTTAGTTATAATAAATATAAATTTGTGGTATATCAAATGAAATATGGAAAGGAATCTAAAAGGTGCAATCCAAGTATAGAACAAATACATGTTTCCAAATTTATGGACAAATTCAAAGATGAAATTGTATATGAATATGCAAGGCACACACACAAAGCTCAATGGCTAGAAGAACAATTCAAGTTAAGTAAGTACACGTTTATAATTGGTACTATTGTTTTAAAGTTGACTTTGCATATAATTACACATTGTAACCACAAAGAAAGGTTCAATCACAATACTACAATCCATTACAGGTTTCACTTTATGTTCATATAACATTCATGCATTCACTTGATAGTACAAAGAATGTTTAGAAAATATTAAAGGAGTTTCACTTTTATATCAGTGATGATCAGACACATTCTTAAGAGAATGTTCAAGGTTGTTTTTAGTTGTTTTATGGAAATTTGAGTGAAAGGAACATCACTTGCAATTAACATTATATATGGTTAGATAATTGCCATCACAATTCAAGAATGCATGGATGTTCTATTGGCTTAGTAGGATGCATTTGAGAACCAATGTAAAACATATTTTGGGTTTCATTCAAGTAGGACATGGAAAATTGGAGAATGATAGTGCAAGATCATGTGTCAAAAAAGTGCTTGCAAGAGAGAAGTTAAAGTTTGGAGAAGTTATTGAATTGTCAGATGCAAAAAACATAGTTGAATGGTGTAATGAATATATGGGCCTTGGTGCTCAACAAAAGTCCATTTTTCATAGATATTTTTGGCTCATGGATGATGAACAATTGGAAAGCTATCAATATTTTATGATAGAAATATAATCAAGTGAGTTACACTCATTTCTTAGCTCAAACACAGGTTCATGGATGGTTCATATTAGGCATATGGTGTGTTTTTATTCTACATGCATTGACTTTGTTTAGAATTAGTGCAAGTCAAAAGAATCAGTAGATGAATAGAGTTATATGCCTCTAGTTATAATTGGCACTTATCAGGTTCCACCATCATTATGAACTTATAGAGCTGACATCATCATATGACTTTGACCATGTGTTTGATCTAGTGAAACTAGGTACCATATTATATTTGACATGTACTTCATGTACTAAATTTCATAAATATATCAGGAGATCATGTTTTTCTAATGATGCAGGACATGTTTATGCAGTTATTGTAGATGATGCTTAACAAGGAGGGGTCAAACTACTACTTGTGTCAGTGTGTAGAGGAAAAACAGACATTGACTCCTGCAGTCATAGATGGGGAAAACATTCACTATCCCATTGGATCTATTATAGTTACTGGAACTTGGATTCGATGTTATTATGTGAAAAAATTTAATGTATGGTTTTTTAAAGACTTCAAAGTACATAGGAAGATACTCCACTATTCAAATTTAGTTCTTACAACAAATGTTCAATTGCACAAATATCAAGTTAGGTCGTTGAAAAGGACCCTATAGAAGGTTCGTGAATCTGACCATGAAGCAATTCTTGATATATAAAATAAAATATAATCTTAGTGGTTCGTTAGATTGAACCCCCAAGTTATGTTGATTTCTCAAATGCAAATGTATTTAATTTTATCAATTTTTATTTATTTCTTAGGTTTTACATTTAAATTTCAATTTAACTAGATTCTAACATATTTTTTGTAGATCTTAGTGGTTCTAAATTAGCTTACACCTTCACATGGTTGGCACTATTATTATAAAATTCCATATTATCAAAGTTAAGAGAATCTTTTGGTTCTTGTAGATCTGATTGCCAGTTGGCAACATTTATTGTCAATGTTGCTTGATGATGCCATAGGTCCCTCTATCCCTTTCAATATTGATAAAGATATGATTTGTGTCATATCAAGTCCATTTCACACATGACAAATTGATCATTCTACTCATATCAAAATAATGTAACCTTTTGACAACATTTTGAAAAGAAATGGAATCATTCTACTCATAGAATTGTCTCCTTTAATCTTCTGGGCGTTGTAGCCCTTCAAACACTAACTTTTGAAGATAACTTTCATATAAGACACCATATAAACAAAATGTCCACCATTCCATATACCCATTTGGCCAAATATATTATTTATGAAGACTCCATGGGATATTTACCTCAAAAAATGTCTATTTTGCTTTAAGACAATCCCAATTCGGTCTTTTAATGGCTTTCAAACTGATTTATTTCATGAATGAGCATTCCACACATGTGAATCTCTTTTCAAACCCTAAAATATTTTTCAACATGTTATAAAATTTATACATATTCAATTTGAGTGATACATATTGACTCTTCAAGTCACCTTGATCCCTTATGGGAAACATAGAGTTCTTAGCACCAAATCAGCTTGTGTCGCACTTTTAGGAGCAATTTCACAGGGCTAAATCATGCTCATTTATCTCCAAAACTTATATGATGGTAGTCAAATATCAGGGGAATACAATGGTGAAGGTGGTCATAGATAATTATTATTCATTTGAAAATATCTTAGTCATGAAAACTAGAAAACTACCTAGTGTATAAATTTTATGTGTATTTCCAGTTGCCAAATCAACCTACCTAACACTTTTTAAACACCATTTTGTAGAACTTAATAAAGTTTAATCACCTTCAAATTTAATATGATGGTATCCCAATGTGGGAAGAATGTACGGGTCAAGAAATTCATAGGCAATTCTCTCCCATGTGTGAAAAGCGTAGGGTTAAAAATTGGCTTCTGAGCTAATTTTTACTTTGTTAATTTTTTGTGTTTCCAATTTTCAGATCTAGTCAGTGTGCATGTTCCAAGCTCTCATTTTTGTAACAATAAGGAAGGTAAAATCTTGTTCAAATTTTTCATGGTGATATCTAAATGTCATTAGAGTGTAATGAGAAAGATAGTGGACAAATATTAGATATAATGTGTATAATGCACAGCTATCAAAATCAACTTTTGCATTGATTTTTACTTGATCATTTTTTACATCTATCAATTGCTAAATCAACATAATGAGCACTTTTGAATCTCATTTTTGTAGGACCAAATTAATTCTAAATTCCATCAAAATTTGTATGATTTTACTTTAATGGAATGAAAATGTAATGCAATTGGTTTCACACTTTTTGGACTTTCCAGTGAAAGTTTATGATGGTATGAATAAACTCTTTTGAGAAGATTTATCGCTTAGCTAACTTCTCACTAGAAAACACTCATAGTGCAGGTCACAAGAGTTAGTTTGATTCTTTCAAAAACCTAAAAATACCCTTTTAAGTGTATTTTCAAGAGATTTTTGGAAATATAAGATATAATGGGTTTTTCTCATATTTTAAAGGTGTTGATACAACTATGTGTGATAATGTGTTGGTTTTTTAACCATTTTTTTTTATGCATAGCCATTTTTTTATGTCTCTCATTACATTATAAATTTCACTTCTCCCTCTTTTCAATGACATTAATTTATAATTAGATAAATGTATAACTAAAATTTGGCAATGTCACAGTTGGAATAATGTATTGATTTGGCAAGTCTATGGACTTCAATGCAAAGGCAGCTACTAACATCAAGTGTCACTTCTAAAATGTAGAGCATGGACACACATGGTATCTCAAAAATATATCATCTACTTCACCAATCATTATTGAATATTGTAACTACCCCAATAGTTGGTGAGTTTGAGTAATGACTATGAGCTCTCCAATTGCCTATATAAGCAAGTAGATTTATCATTGTAAAGGGAGGACTTTTTGAGCAAAAAAATGCTACAAAAATTCCCTCTCCATGAGACCTCTATAGATTGAGCATTGTAACTAATGAGAACTGAGTTTGCCTTTTTTCATTATTCTTGCATCCTGTGTGTATTTCTATGGTTGTTGATTTTTGCATGTGGATGTATTTTCCCTCTCATTGTTGTCCATCCCTTCACACCTCTATGCATAACTTAGAACTTATTTACAGGTCATATTTTGTGTGTGTAATGTCTACATAGGCATTACTTGTGGATAACCTTTATCCTTCTTAGAATTGTTATGCATTCTCACACCTCTTTACGAAACACATATGCATTTGAAGTGTCCATTTTGGATATTGTGTAATAGTTTTCTTTGCAGTTGTAGTGTGGCCTTCAAGGCTCATAGAGGTACTTTATCTATTCTTGGTGCATTATCATTTATTTATTTTATCACTTTCTTACCTTCTCCCTCCTTTTTCCATCAAAATCTTAGGTTTAGATTAGTGATAGATTTACTTTCTGCTATTTAGGTTTGTGTGTTGGTCTTCAACCAGTGCACATAGAATATAAGGAAGTTAACATTTTCCATAGGTTCATCCCAAGGAGGGAAAGGATCCCACAACCTTGGGTTTGATCCCATTATGTATCTAAGGGTGAGATGTCCTGAAGAACCCTCTCACATGGTGTAATTTTAAACTACAACAATACTCATGTGCTAAAACTCCCTAAAAGTCAAAATCTCACTTAAAACCTAGGTAGGGTATTGTCCCTAGCAACAAGTGAAATAATTAATCACTTAATTTTTAGGGTACTTCAAAATCCCAATATTTTTCCTATGAATCTGATTTGACCTCAGCTTCACTTCTATAGTTAACAAGAACTTCCCAAAATGTATGGATGTCAAGGAAAAGATAATTTACCAGTCTATTATATATGAGAAACACATACTTGCTTGATTTTATGAACATATATTCAAGTATAAACTCAAATCCTATATCTCTATATGGATGCCTTGAAACTTTCTTCTTTGAGTATCTTGAAGTGATTGTGCCTAGATCTTTTCCAAGTATAAGCTTTGTATTTAAAATTATGCTCAAAGCTCTATTTTAGGACAAGACTTGACTAAATATTTCAAACTACCATGTAAATCATTGAGAACAACATACCAAATTAAGAATCATGATAAAATGCATCAAACTATCATTCATACAGAGGTGGATCTTATAAAAATATGTTTCTTTAATTCATTCTTGAGTCAAACAATGCTTGTATTCTCATTTGAGTCAAACTATGTTGAAAAATTATGTATATGCATGGATTCCAAGGTTGTGGCAGTGGGAATGCATGTAATTTACACATACTGAGGTGTTGGAAGTGACGGATTCATAATTTGAGGTCTAAGAAGTGGAAATGTCTATTAGAGGTAAATAACCTATCTATTAACTACATTAAAGTTGCATTATAGGACTGACCACAGAATCTTTTACCATGAATTCATTGATTCTTTTCGATTCATGGAATTTGGGGTGCGCTTAGAGTAATTATACACACACATGATGTTATTTGGGTTTGTGTATATGACTTATGGTTTCTATTTTATGCATATCCAAAGTTTTCCTAAAAACAATAATTTTCCCTGATAAGGAAATGTCATCTTGAGGCTAAAATGAGTGCTTTGTCTCATAATCAGGAGTGATCAGAGGCCAAAAATGTGGTCCTAGACATTTATCACAATCCATGATGTTTTTTTATTCTCTTTTTCATCCACAATGCCTCGAAAGGTAGAGATGTCTAATTTGGCTTGCATGTTAACAACATTTATTATCAATGTTGCTTAAGGCCAAATGGGTGCTCTGTATTCTAACTAGGAGTGATCAAAGAGAAAAAATGTGGTCCTAAATGTTAATAACCACTCTTAATGTGTTGTTGATGCTATTTTTTAGTCATGAGGCCCTAGAGGTAAATATCTCCAACTTATCTTACATGATAATATTTATTGTCAATATTACTTGAGGCTAGAATGGGTGCTCCATCTCTTAATCGGGAGTGGTCAGAGGCCAAGAATGTGGTTAAAAACATTAATCACCATACCTGACATGTTATTAATGTTTTTTTTAATCCACAAGGCCCCAGAGGTATAGATATCCAACTTGGCTCGCATGTTGACAACATTTGTTGTCAATGTTGCTCAAGGCCAAAATTATTGTAAAGTTACATATCCATGTGAATTTCAAGGTCGTGGTAGTGGGAACACATGTAATTTCCATATATCATAGTGTTGGAAGTGTCATATTCATAATTATAGGTACAATAAGTGGAAACGTCTATTGGAGGCAAATAACTTATCTCTTAACTACATAAAAGTTGTATTGTGGGACTGATCAAAAAATCTTCTACTACAAATTCATCGATTCTTTTTTATTCATGGAATTTGGGGTACATGTATCGGAATTAGACACTCATATAATCATTCTTTTGGTTTGTGTATATAACTTATAGTTTCTAATTTATGTCTATCCAAAGTTTGCCTTAAAAACATCAATTTTGCCTTATAGGGAAATGTTTTCTTGAGGCCAGAATGGGTGCTCCATCTCCTAACGAGATTGATCAGAGGTAAAGAATGCATTAATAGACATTAATTTCCACCTTTGACATATTTACAATGCTATTTTTCATCCACAAGGCCCCGAAGGTCAATATCTCCAACTTGGCTTGCATGTTGACAACATTTGTTGTCAGTGTTGCTTGAGGCCAAAATGGGTGCCCTGTCTCTTAATCGAGAGTGCTCAGAGGCCAATAATGTGGTATTAGATGTTAATAACCAATCCTTATGTATTGGTGATGCTAATTTTTATTCATGAGGCCCTAGAGATAGAGATCTCCATTGGATCACATGTTGACAATATTTATTATCAATTTTGCTCAAGGTTGGAATTATTGAAAAATTATGTATTTGCATGGATTCCAAAGTTGTGGTAGTGGGAACACATGTAATTTTAACATTTCATAGTTTTTTAAGTGATAAATTCATAATCAAAGTTCCAACAAGTGGAAATTTCTATTGGAGGTAAATAACATGTCTCTTAACAACATAAAAGTTGCATTATAGGACTGATCACATAATTTTCTACCATATATTCATCAATAATTTTTAATTCATTGGATTTAGGGTTTATGTATATGAATTAGACACACACAAGATGGCTCTTTTGGCTCATGGATATGACTTATGGTTTTTAATTTGTCCATCCAAAGTTTACCTTAAAAACATCAATTTTACCTTATAGGGAGATGTCATCTTGAGGCCAGAATGGGTGCTCTGTCTCCTAACCAAGAGTGATCAAAGGCTAATAATATATTAATAGATGTTAACCTCCACCCCCAACATGTTTTAAATTCTATTTTTTATCCATGAGGCCCCAGAGGTAGACATATCCAAATTGGCTCATATGTTGATAACATTTGTTGTCAATGTTGCTTGAGGCTAGAATGGGTGCTCATCTCCTAACTAGGAGTGATTGGAGGCCAAGAAAGTATTCCTAAATGTCAATCACCACCCTCACATGTTTTTAATTTTATTTTTCATCCACAAGGCCCCATAGGTAAAGATATCCAACTTGGTTTGTTTGTTGACAACATTTGTTGTCAATGTTGCTTAAGGTTGGAATGGGTGTTCTATCTCCAAACCGAGACTACTCGGAGGAAATAATGTGGTCTTAGATGTTAATCTCCACTTCTGACATGTTGGTGATATTATTTTTTATCCATGATGTCTCAGAAGTAGATATTTACAACTTGGTTCGCATGTTGTCAATGTTACTTGAGGCCAGAATGCGTGCACTATCTCCTAATTGGGCATGCTCAGAGGCTAAGAATTTAGTCCTAGAATCAATGATCATATTTTAAATACTTAAATTAATGATCATCCACCTCATAAAGATAAAAAATGATCCCAAGTCACTTTAAAACACCTATATGTCCCCTAAAGGGCAACAAATAGGTAGTTTTAAAAAAAATTATGTTTGGGAATTTTATGAATAATTTCTAAGTTTTTATAACTTCTAAAAGTATGCCCCATTTAAGCCCATCCAATGATCCTAATAAGGGATCTAGGTGATCCTTAAAACTCATTTTTTATGCCCTAATCCAATTAAGGGCTTTTTTAGGCTTTAAAAGACCAAATTGGGTATTTTTGGTAGTTTCAGGTGGATTCAAGGGATAAAAACTTACATGGAGATCTATACCAACATTAAAATAATGTTTTAATCCTCATTAGTCCTTTTATCTACCCAAATGATGTGAATTCACCAAGTTACATGTTTTCACTATGTATTTGGCAAGCTTGGCAAGATGACAAAGTGAGCATATGAGATATCATACTTATTGCATCAATTTGAGGAGTTTTACATCATCTCATGAGGTATCAAGAAGTGATATAAATGTGGTGGAGGTAGTTATGCCCATTATGTAGGTTTTTAACCCCTCAATTAAGGAGGGTAGGAAAATTTCAAATGGAAAATGACATGTCTCCTAAGCCAACTCTCTCTAAGGCCATCATATAACACATGTTGAGAGGGAGGATAAAATTTTTTCTTGCCTCATTTCAACATTTTAGTTGAATTCATGAGTAAGATAAGGCCATCATCCCTCTTGGTTAGTGTCTTATTACACCAAAATTCCCATAAATTGTGTTTGGTCCATACAAAGGGTAGGTCTATGAGATGAGATATGTCCAAAAATCATTCCCAAAGAAGACTAAAACCCTAGTGTGGTAGGTCTATAATAGAGTGTAGCTATTAGGCCTAGACCTTGAAGCCAACAAGGGGTAATAAGTGCAAAAGGTGTAAGAGTGGAGGTCTAAGCTTGTGAGAATAGTTATTTGGGATTGAAATGAGTATGATAAGCATGAGAGTGGGGTCAGGAGTGAGCAAGAAAGTCTCAAGGGAAAGAATTAGCTTCAACATAATTTCATAATAGGAAACCTGGGTAGGTTAGAAATAGAATGTGACACTAAGAAATCAAAAAGTCTTACCATGTTGAACCCATTTCCAAACAAATTTTTGAAGCCAATAAGGGATATGAGTAAAGTATTTTTGTCTTCCTTCAATAAATATTATAACTTGAATCTAAACAAAATTTATCAAGGCATTATATTGCTTATTTGATAATTATTTATTGAATTAATGTAAGGAAGGAATCATCAACAAAATGGACATTAAATATTTGAGGAGAGCTCTCCATATTGAGGGAAATTCCTCAAATAAGCTTTTCTTAATCATTTTAAATTGAAATAAACACTTGACATTTTTTACTATCAAAATATAATTTATAAAAGAAATTATCCCAAATATTTTTAGCTAGTCTTCTTGAATGGCAGTCACACATTTGGTTATGCATTGGTATCAAAATGTTTTCATCGACTTCAATTAAGTAGTTGCCTTTTCTACCCACAATTCTTAGAGGTGTTGTTAATTGTGGAATTTTTTGATAGGGCATTTCAAAATCATTATGTTTAGTAATAATTTATTCATTGTTAGTTTCATTCTTTAGTTGTGTGATGACATTTTCTTCATTGTTACTTTCATCATTATGTATTTCAATGAAATTGTATTCATTGATAGGGGTAAATCATCATGCATATATTCATCATCAACAAAATCAAAAACTTTTTACTTTAAATATGGATTTGCAACATAATTTGTACTTATAGGTAAATATTCATCATTGTTATTCAATTCATTATTGCCAATTTCATCACTATGTACGACATTTAGCTCATTAAGAGTAGTGTTTATACCTTATCTCGAGTGAAATGATTGCATTCGTACCTTTTATTTTTTGCTAAACTCTTCTAATTGGTTTGGTGATTTGTGCTTTAACTTATTCCTCTTTTTTAAATGAGCTCCAACACCTATGACTAGGCAAAGAACAAATTGATTCCTTTTGATCGTGGGGGATCCAAAGAACAATTTGATTCCTCTTGTCTTCATTGTGGAAGACATAGAATGATGTTGAGAATGTCTATGGGGTTAAAATTATCAAAAAATAAACATTGGACAATGACTTATTTTCTATTGAGATAATAATGCGTACATGTTATAATGTCTACACATTATATATATTATTTTATGTGATCATATATTGAATTGGTGGACCTTATGCTTTATTTTGTTATGATATTATGGTTAATTGACCCCTAAATTACATCCATATACTTAAAATTAAGTTCATAGGTTTCAATTTCATCCAAATTACAACAATCATTGTAATAATGGAATAATTGGGTAATAGATCGAGAAACAAGAGCTAATTTATCCCTTCAAAAATCACCTCATAGACTTGTAGTTAGGTTCAAGGGGTTCATATTGGCCCAAATTACCTTCATGTTTGCATTTGTCATAAAATTATGATTGATGAAACCATATGTTTCATCCTATACAATCAATTGTTGATCCATAAATTAGGTTCACATGGCTTAATTTTACCCAAATCATGTCCATAACTACACCAATTTATTAATTGGATCAATTCATAATAGAATCGAACCTAATTTAACCCTAAATAATGTCTTGCTCTTGTGGTTAGGTTGAAGTGGATCAAATTGGCCCCAATTTATTTCATGATTGAATTGGTGGACTATTTTATTTATTTTGTTATAATATTGGGGTTGATTGACCCAACAAATTACATTTTTATATACAAAATTAGGTTCACAGGGTTCAATTTCATCTAGAACTTGCATCACTAATTCCAACAATCGACTAATTGGCTCAATATGTTGGGAAATATGGGCCAATTTAGCCTTAAATCACATCCTAGACTCACAATGGGGTTCATATTTTTCCCAATTACCTTCATGTTTTTTTGTGATAAAATGGGATATAGGTTTAGGGTTTATGGTTGTAACAATTGACAAATAGGGTATGAGTACTACTTCTGGGGCAAAATTTAGTGGCCAATATAGAAATGAACTTGGGTTTTTTTGGTAAATTTATATGTGTTTCAAAAGTCTCTAACAAAATTTAATGGATGATGTTTAGGTGTGCAGGAAAATCAAAATGTGA